>CAJINU010000025.1:307229-442145 GCA_905178165.1 Amoebophrya sp. A25 | reverse complement strand
GGTTTAGATCCCGATGGTTTAGATCCCGATGGTTTAGATCCCGATGGTTTAGATCCCGGCGGTTTAGATCCCGACGGCTTGGACCCCGATGGTTTAGACCCCGACGGTTTAGATCCCGATGGTTTAGATCCAGATGGCTTAGGCACCGCGCCCAGCCAGGTGCCTAATTTCGCTCAAAAAGGTTGAAAATCAAAAATTTAGCACTTTGGCCAAAATTTAAAAACAAACGCCGAAAAAAAAGGGAGGCAATGCGCGCGGTTGGTTTCTAATTTCGCTCCAAATGGTTTAAAATCAAAAGTTTAGCACTTTGGCCAAAATTTAAAAACTAACAAACGCCGAAAAAAAGGGAAGCCATGCGCGCGATGGGTTTCGAATTTCGCCCAAATTGTAATTGATCAAAGTCAAAAAGCTGGCGCTTTGGTTAAAATTTGTAGACCTTCCAGCCCAGATAGAGAGGCCCCCGCGCTGGATCAGAAAGAGAGGGACACGCCGCGCCCGGGTCGGTCAGGTTTCTAATTTCACTCGAATGGCTTAAAGTCAAAAGTTTAGCAATTTGGCCAAAATTGAAGGCCAAGCGCTGAGAGAAGGGTAGGCCGTGTCTTGCCCTCTCCATCGGTGTCGGCTCTTCTCGGACATTAATAGAAGGAGAGGAGGAGAGCAGCAGCCTGGGCTACTTTTCTCGGACATTAGTAGAAGAACAGAAGGAGGGCAGTAGCCTCGGCTACTTTTCTCGGACATTAATAGAAGAGGACCAAGGCAACCACCACCCAGCCCATCGGCCGCGGCTTTTCTCGGACATTAATAGAAGAACAAGAGGGCGCCCGCCGTCCTGTCCATCGGTCTCGGCTCTTCTCAGACATTAATAGAAGAAGAGGAGGGCAGCCGCCTCGGGTACTTTTCTCGGACATTAATAGAAGAAGAGGAGGACAGCCGCCGCCCTGGAGTCAGTCCACCAGCCTCGGCTTTTCTCAGACATTAATAGAAGCAGAGGGGGACAGCAGTCCCGGCCAATTTTCTCGGACATTAATAGAAAGAGAGAGGGCAGCAGCCTCGGCTACTTTTCTCGGACATTAATAAGAGAAGACCAGGGCAGCCGCCACCCAGCCCATCGGCCTCGGCTTTTCTCGGACATTAATAGAAGAACAAGAGGGCGCCCGCCGTCCTGTCCATCGGCCTCGGCTTTTCTCGGACATTAATAGAAGAAAAAGAGGGCAGCGGCCTCGGCTGCTTTTCTCGGACATTGATAGAAGGAGAGGAGGGCGCCCGCCGTCTTGTCCATCGGTCTCGGCTTCTCTCTGACATTAATAGAAGAGCAAGAGGGCAGCGGCCTCGGCTACTTTTCTCGGACATTAATAGAAGAAGACCAGGGCAACCACCACCCAGCCCATCGGCCTCGGCTTTTCTCGGACATTAATAGAAGAACAGGAGGGCGCCCGCCGTCCTGTCCATCGGTCTCGGCTTTTCTCGGACATTAATAGAAGAAAAAGAGGGCAGCGGCCTCGGCTGCTTTTCTCGGACATTGATAGAAGGAGAGGAGGGCGCCCGCCGTCTTGTCCATCGGTCTCGGCTTCTCTCTGACATTAATAGAAGAGCAAGAGGGCAGCGGCCTCGGCTACTTTTCTCGGACATTAATAGAAGAAGACCAGGGCAACCACCACCCAGCCCATCGGCCTCGGCTTTTCTCGGACATTAATAGAAGAACAGGAGGGCGCCCGCCGTCCTGTCCATCGGTCTCGGCTTTTCTCGGACATTAATAGAAGAAAAAGAGGGCAGCGGCCTCGGCTGCTTTTCTCGGACATTGATAGAAGGAGAGGAGGGCGCCCGCCGTCTTGTCCATCGGTCTCGGCTTCTCTCTGACATTAATAGAAGAGCAAGAGGGCAGCGGCCTCGGCTACTTTTCTCGGACATTAATAGAAGAAGACCAGGGCAACCACCACCCAGCCCATCGGCCTCGGCTTTTCTCGGACATTAATAGAAGAACAGGAGGGCGCCCGCCGTCCTGTCCATCGGTCTCGGCTTTTCTCGGACATTAATAGAAGAAAAAGAGGGCAGCGGCCTCGGCTGCTTTTCTCGGACATTGATAGAAGGAGAGGAGGGCGCCCGCCGTCTTGTCCATCGGTCTCGGCTTCTCTCTGACATTAATAGAAGAGCAAGAGGGCAGCGGCCTCGGCTACTTTTCTCGGACATTAATAGAAGAAGACCAGGGCAACCACCACCCAGCCCATCGGCCTCGGCTTTTCTCGGACATTAATAGAAGAAAAAGAGGGCAGCGGCCTCGGCTGCTTTTCTCGGACATTGATAGAAGGAGAGGAGGGCGCCCGCCGTCTTGTCCATCGGTCTCGGCTTTTCTCCGACATTAATAGAAGAAGAGGAGGGCGCCCGCCGTCCCGTTCATCAGCCTCGGCTTTTCCCGGACATTAATAGAACGAAGAAAAAGAAGGCAGCGGCCTCGGCTACTTTTCTCGGGCATTATTTAATAGAAGGAGCGGAGGGCGCCCGCCGTCTTGTCCATCGGTCTCGGCTTTTCTCGGACATTAATTCTAATAGAAGCAGAGGGGGACAGCAGTCCCGGCCAATTTTCTCGGACATTAATAGAAGGAGAGAGGGCAGCCAGCCGCCCTGCCCATCGGTCTCGGGTTTTCTCGGACATTAATAAAAAGCGAGGAAGAGAGACAGCCGCCGCCCTATCCATCGGGCCGGCCTCGGCTTTTCTCGGACATTAATAGAAGAAGAGGGGGGCAGCGGTTCCCCCTGTCCATCGGTCTCGGCATTTTCTCAGACAAATCAATATAGAAGATGAAGAGGGAGGGAGCGGCCCCGGCCAATTTTCTCGGACATTAATAGAAGGAGAGAGGGCAGCGGCCTCGGCTACTTTTCTCGGACGTTACTAGATCCCAGAACGCCTCTCCCCCTTCCGGGCGCCTTTTTGGCTATCCTTCAGGATGTGGAAGGGTTTCCTTTCTGTGGGTGCATAGCGACAATTTTAGGTCGGTGCCTGCACGTGCGCCGGCATGTTTTTTTTTTGGTTTGTGATGGTGCGTGGTGATTCTAGTGCGGAAATGAGCTACACGCCGCTCTAGGCTAGTATTTATAACAGTTCTTGTTGTTGTTCTGAGTGATGTGGATGTTTTTGAGTAAGAGCAAAAAGGATTTAGTACTAGAGCATCTCTTGCATTTCCTTCGAAACTAACAGAGTGGTGAATCTATCTTCGAAAATCAAAAAATCTTTCAATGAAGTACTAGGCAGAACAACAACTGCTCTATTACATTCACACAGAAGTGATTGTGCTATCATGCTATGCTCGACGAGTTGGGGTGGTAGCTTTTCCCACTTTTTCTTTTAGGAATTCAAAAAAAAAACTTATTACTGGAACTCGAATTCATTTACTCTACTCAGTACGGAAATTGGGACCTTACGTTTTGTGACACTGCTCGCAAAACCGAAATACACCTCAATCATACATGACCTAGAAGTTGTCAAACCACGTGGAATCATCCGAAATTTATTGCTGCTCGTCGGCCCAAGAAGAAGAACGATATTAAAATCATGGGGAAACAGCGGGACCACTCGAAGATATAATCGGCCGGCACGGCTTCTGATGTGTTGGAAAATGAATAGGAAAGCAAAATGAAGAAATCGGTTGAAGTACTTATTCTTTTGCAGTCTTTTGATAGCCCGCGAAAGACCACCAAGAGCCGCTCGGCCATCAAAACAAGCCTACTGTCCCTCCACCACACATTCGCCACCAAGATACGCGTTTTCGGCTGCTTGCCAGTGCTCCTGCGGAAATTTCTTGCTAAAGCGAGCCACCTCGTCAGCAGTGAAGTACTTCTTTGTTCCTGCGTCCTCTGCTGACTGCCTCATTCTGCGCAAATACATGTAGAGATACTTCAGAGATGCGTGTCTAGCAAGAATCGCTAAGCTGCGTTCGTTCTGGAACGTGCATCTGATCAGAGTGGGCAACAAAATATGCTGTCCTCTGCGTTCCACGAAAAACATGGCGAAGGGTAGTGCGCAGAGCTTTCCCAAGAGCGTCGTTGCCGCTGCCTGTTGAGGAGCTCCTGCTATTGTTGCAGCACCACTATTTCCACCGACCACTGGCGACGCAGCTGAAGATGTTCCCATGTTGACCACAGTTGGCGTAAACGGCGTTGTCGCCATAGTTGTACTTCCTCCTCCACGCGGTTGAAGACCCATGTGAAGGATCTGCTGATTCTCTGAATGAAAACTGCAAAAGGAGCCCAAGAACTCAATCAGTTCTGACAGAAGCTCCCACTCCTTCTTGCCGGAAAGCGAATCGGGTAAGGGCTGGGCCAAGGTAGAGTTGTCAAACAAGACACGAATCGTAGACTCGAAGAGGAAACTGGTGGGTGGGTTGTAGTCGATGTCCAAGAAAGAGGTTCGGGAAATCTACTTCATCTCTCTGTTTAGAGAAATTGAAATATAATCAAGAATTTCATCAACTACAACTACGTCAAAGTTTTTTTTTTTACATCACTTTCGCCAAAAACTACAAGGGATAGTTAGAAGTAGAACCTAGAAGAACGACATTGTCTAGAAGTTGTACCTCAGCACATGAAACAATTCCGAAATTTTCAATGTCGTTCCGCCAAGGGTTGCCTGTAGAACTGCACGGTCGATGGAGTTGAAAACCTTGAAAAAGTTACAGGTAATGGCTACAGTCGTCTGCGACATCTTGTACGAAGAGCCGGCATGCGAGGTCGGTGCTTGTTATGAAGAGAGAAAGGGAGGAGGTCGTGAGGGAAACTACGACATCATCATGGCTCAGAAGTTTTGTTTTACAGAAGGAACTAGTAGTAGGAACAGACTTCCAACAGCAGGAAGAGCCGGGGGCGGGGGCTCAGGCTTCCCTTCTAGTAAGCGTGCTGCTGATGGGATCAGCAGTACTGATCATAACAGCAACATCGAAGCACGGGTCATAACAGCAACATCGACGTCAGCAAGTGGATCGAAGCGAAGCACTCTGTGCTATGCAGTATCCCGCTTACACTGTCCTTCGTCAGTGTGAAAGAGGTTCCTCCTTTTGCTAGTTGTGTACTGGTTCCTTTGCTCGAAGATGACCTCCCTATCGGTGGCGCTACGTTGTTGTACACGTTTTTGACCAAATGCTGCAACAAGATTGATGCACGTAGTAAGAAAGTCGTTTGCGTCTCGTAGATCTGGAACATGCTTGCGTGTCGGAAACGCGAACGCAGACGATCTCCAAAACCGGATACAAACATGTACTCAACCAGTAGGTCGCGAAGCTTCGTACGTGAGTGTTCGGCCGTCTTGGATGCATCTTGTTCGTTTGAGAAGGCTTAGAGTGGTCGTCCCTAAAGAACGGAAGTAGAAGTACTCTAGCTTTTTATCATAGATCTACATCTACTTTGAAACTGATAATGGTGCATCAATGTGGTCCTCAGGAGGAGTAACAAAAGGAACACACTAAGTACAACATGATGGTGGAAACGCATCTCTATGACATTATATAAATATAAGTAGCCTTAAGAAGAGCAGGCTGTCGTCGTTGAGGATGAACTGGTTGCGGAGCGAGCAGAGTTCATCACCGAGCCTGTCGGTGTTCCACCATCACTTTCCGCCATGGCTCCGAAGCCCGCTGCACCAGAAAGATCTAACTTCACGATTGGTGCGCCAGTTGCAGTCAACGCTGATGTTCCTCTAGTACTGCCAGCCCCAAGTAGAAGACCACTATCAATATTAGAGCTCCTACCCTTAGTAACCCATGATCTTCCCGTGAATGCATCCTTGCACCCGTTAAAATAGTACAAATCGCCCCATTACTTAGTTGCCTCACGTGGAGATGGGTTCTTTTGAGCCATAATATTAGTTCCTCCACTAGAAGAAGTTGTAGAAGAACCTGCACAAGCTGTTGCTGCTCCACCAAGATTCAGAGTCAAAATGTGGAAGATTTGCGACAGGTGCGTGCAGAGGAACTGAAAGTTCGTCGAACGATGGGCCTCCACCCGCTCTTGACGCATGAAAAAGCAGTCCATTATGAGAGGTGAGACCGACAACACTTGATGCTGGAGTTGTTCGTACTCTGGTGCTGTGAGATCGAAGTCTACCAAGCTATGGACGCCATGCTCACCAGCCGAAGAGGAAAAGCGCGCTTCAGGCGACGTTGCGGACGGCGAAAACACGACAGCGCTGCCCTTCTTTCGTGCGGTCGTTCCCGACGAATGGGAGTCACGTCCACCTGCTTTGTGTTTCTCAGACGTACGACCGCCTGAAGGACGAACTCCAATAACTGCACTACTTCCAGCACCTCCCTCTTGCTCGAAGAGTGTTGTCGCAGCAGAAGACACATGGGAAACCACAGTGCTCTTACTACCCGCAGCTGTGGGCGTCTTGGATGCCGTTTGCTTTGGTGTTTTCGGCTGTCCCGTGACTTTTTCCCTGTATTCCAACATCTCCAACAATTCCAAACACCGTAATGCGCACACAATCAACGGACGCAGTCTATCGGTGAAGAGGAAGAACGACCTGCAAGCGGAATTTTTGCATAACTGGACCAACACTTTCAACGCAGCAACAATAGCAGTTAGCATGCTGCCTGTCACTGTCTTCTGCATGTAAGGGGTATTGGCAGTGAACTGCGCGCCCGCAGCAAGAACAGTACTAGCAGCTGTTGATTGGTCTACATTGCCATTGGTAGCAGATGATGATGCTGCGCTTCTATTCTTTCCTTTTCTACTCGCAACAGCACCAGAGAAGATGTCGTCATCGTCTTCGTAGCAAGAAGGACTGCGCTTTGACTGATCGCCAGGCGTAGTGGCATCCACACCAGGATATTAGAAGAATGTAAGGCCGCGCTGGAATTGTCAAAGAGCTATGGATATGGCATGGCAGAGACAGACTACTTAGTACCTTTTACTTCTGAAACCGAAGATAAGAATACTCATACGTTCTACTCCTTATCTTGTCTCAGCCATAAGCACTACTAGCCGAACTCCCACTCTGCGAAGACGCAACAATAGCGTTGCCAGCTACACTCAGGCCAGCTGCTAGATGTGCTGCAAATACGTCTGGAAGCTTCAGCACGATGTTAAAAATGTCGTTGACGGCACCATGCTGCGCAATCAAGACGTATTCTCCGGCGCCCTTGCAAGAACGCTCGACTAATCGACCAAATTCGCGCAAGCAGTTCTCTACGCTCTCCCACTGTACGCGATCGAGCCCTTTTACGCGAGTCTGCGAGAATACTGATAAGCGGGACTGATCGCCGCCAAGAGTGCTGGTATAACAAGATTGAAAGTGAGAGACGAGGTACTTAATTAAAAACTCCGACCTGATAAGTAAGCCCATGTGAAATCCACGCGCCTGTGTTTTTCTAGACCTAGCTGCCCCCGTGCGTTCATAGCTGCCACCCTCCGCTCCTTCGTCTTCGACGATGATAGCACCCACCTTTTCAACGAGCTCAGGGACGCCCCCGGGCACGACTGGGCCGAAGTATTGCCATCACTGGCCCGGCTCCAGCCTCGGCCCAGCCTCGTTTCCATTGTTTGCGGGCATTGGTTCTGCTCTGCCGGCAAGATGGAAACTGATTTCTCAGCGCTTGGTCAACCTAGAACAATGAAAAACGGACAGCAAAAGTGGAATCTATCGCTATGTATCGTTTAGATTTTGAGGAGGATTTAAGAATACCCGGCGTCCAACGAACTTCCACTGTTTCGCGCTTTGTTCGTTGATGAAGCTGGCGTCTGTTGCTTCAAGACAAGCGGAGCGCCAGCACTCTTTCTCCTTGCAAACTCCTCAATAACTAAGCGCTCCTCCTCTTCAATTTCTGTGTCCCGATCTGGGAACTCCCAGAGGCCCGCACATAGTTTCTTCAACTCTTGTGAGAGTTTCAGACATCTCGCGCGACAGGCTGCTTGGCTCGAAATAGCTTTTCTTAGAGTGAGGGGAAGGGGGCATATTTTGTTCTTGTTGTAGTGGTCTTTAAAAAGAACTGAGATTTAAGTAAACAAGTCGTGGGCCACTCAATCAAGTTCAAATTCAAAATGAGAGGTCTTAATTTCAAATCGCATTTCGAAACCGTACACGCGGCAGCGAGTCCTGCCTTGTCCTCCATTTTATACATAGGTCCAGCAAGCAGGCGGTCTAAATCAGCACGACGATTCTCGAACTCGAGATGAAAGCTTGTCAGATTGGAGGCTGTGGCTGCTGCAGAGCCTCCAGTGCTCGATGAGGAAGCACACCAAGATCCTTGCTGGTGACAGGGAGTTGCGCCAGCAGAAGTAGCGCTACTAGTGCCTGATCCTGACGACCAGGAGCCTGAAGGCATAGTTGTACTGGATGAAGATGAAAACGCTGTTGCAGCTGCACTTCCACCGCGGCCATGCCGGAATACGAAAAATGGTAACAACTCTGCTTTTTTCTCCACCATAGCAAGTTGTAGTGCTTCTTCATCCGAATCTTGTGGCACAGCCTTTTTCTTTTTCTTGCTTTTGGTGCCAGCCTTCTTGCCACCTCCTAGATTATTAGTACTGCCATCAAGAGTGCCTGTCTCTTCTATTTTCGTTGCGAAGGAGACTACGGCTGCAGTTGTTGCACCGGGCAGAAGGGGTGCGTCGTCAGGTAGTTCGTCTCCGAGAATTGGCACGCCACCAGGTGTTGTTCTGGTAGTACTCACATCTGCAGATACCATTTTCGTTGCTCCTGCTTGTTGCGCACCAGAAGATGACTGTTTTTTCTTTCTCCTTCTGCCACTTCCCGACTCTCCGCCACCCGAAGTCGATGACTTTCCGTCCTTCGTTGAGTCGTCTTGCTTTGGTCCCGCTAAATTCACTTTTTCCCATAAACAGACAACAGCATCTTCGATGCATGCTTTAGAGCGGGACGTGGTGCGGAGAAGAACTAAAACTTGTAGTGTTGGGACTAGCAGGACTATGGAGGTAATATTGGTTTTGTGTGATCATGAATCCACGTTGAATCAATCTTCTGACTCTCAATCTAGCAAAAAGCAAGAGCCGTAATCTTCGTCTTTGCAAAGTCCGGAGAAGCAGGCTGTCGCCTAGAGTCGTCTTCCCCGCCACCACGCCTGCTAGCGTGGTCCCTATCATGATCGCCATCTGAGTCAGAGTCTGAATCCGAAAACGCCATACCCCCGAAGCTATTCCGCGTTTGCCATGCCGTCTTAGCTTCCGATGCTGGTACAAGAACGACTTCGCTCGACCTCTTTGCAGCAAAGGAGACATGATTTTGAGCCCCCGCAGGCTGTTGAGAACTCTTGCTCGTAGTCCTGCTTTTCGAGGTCGCTTCTGGAGTCTCTGCGACAGGATTCTTCGATGATGTCGACGTGGAAGACTTTGCTACTGTGGTTTGTGCTTCTACTACTTCCGTGACCTCCTGCTTAATAATCTGGTGATCCTCTTCATCCTCATTCTCGAAGAAGTCACCATCTGCTGTAGCTGCCGGCTTCTTGCGTCGACGATTTCTCTTTTTCTTGGCAGGAGCCGTACCAGGATCGACTACTTGCTCGCCGCCACCATCAGCCGCGGTTCTTTTGTCAACAACAACATTTTTCGAGTCCTTTGGTACTACCACGGTGCTTTTAGCACTAGCATCTTTCGAAGAAAAATTGGTGGACCCTGAGACAGTAATACTTGTGCTGCTCGTCGCGGAACTTGTTGCACTTCCAGTTGGTGCAGCTGCTTTCTTCGTTGTATTCTTCGTAGAAGACCCCTTCTGACCTTCACCTCCTGGTGGCTTTGAAGATCCCCCCTGCTTGTCCTTGCTGCCTTTATTTCGCGAGGCTGTTGTATCTTTGCCTTGCTTTCCGGAAGACTCCTTATCCTTACTTTTCCCTCTGCCCTTTTTGTCTGTAGTTTCCGGAGCCGCATGCTGCTTTTGATCACGTGCTCCACCGGTTGTGCTACTGGCTTCCTTAGCGTTCTTCTGCTTCTCGCGCTTCGAATCGACGCCTCCCTTTGCACCCTTTTTACCTTCCGCCTGTGCAGCACATAAAGAATCCACGTTCTGCTTCTTCGCATCTCCTTTTTTAGTCGTGGCAGAAGATGGCGCCGCAACCGCTTTGCTTGTCTCAACAGGAGCGGCAGCGTGCTTAGCACCTGTCCACGCAGATTTCTGAGGCTGCTCCGGAGCAATTTTCTTCACAGCAGCAGCAGGAGCATCAGGTAGTTGGTCGAGCATAGCTTGCAGTGATTCATTCGAACTACTACTCTTCATCTGCTCCTTGATGGCAGAAGTCTCTGCTTCTTCAGCTTTCTTCTTCCCTTCAGTGGTGGCCAGTTCTTCTTCTTCCTTCTCCTTCTCTGCTCTGGCTAGCATGTTTTCGCGACTCCACGGTGCAGGCTTGGGTTTTGGCTTTTCAACGGCAGTCTCTACGGCCGGCATATCATCGCCAGTCTTTTTTTCTTCGCCAGCTGCATCTTTACTTGCTTTGCTTGATGACTTGGGATCTTTCTCAGCATCCTTCTTGTGACCCGAATTCTGCTCTTTTCCTTCTTTCTTTTTCTTGTTTTTTACCTCTTTGACAAAAATACCTTTACCTTCCTTGCTGCCTGCACCGTCGCCTGCCCCCTTACCCTTACCGCTTTGCTTCTTGTGCTCTTTGCCAGTGCCTTTCGTCTTACCACTTCCTTTTTTTTCGAAATTTTTTGCAGCTGAAGAACCTCTTCCTTTTCCGCCTTTTCCAGATCCCTTCGCGGGCTTGTTGACTGCATCATGATTAGCCGCTACTTTCTTGCCTCTAGTGGGAATCTTGCTCCAGCCTTCCTCTTCTAGTGACTCTTCATCTTTTTCTTCGAGTGTTGAGGTAGCTTTGCTTTCTTGTCGTTGTTCTTCGCCAGATGAAGATGTAGTTGGAGCCTGTGCAGCACCAGGAGGACGTCGTGTTCCTTTTCCTTTGCCTTTAGCTACTTGCTGCTTTTGTGCAGCAGCTTGTTGACCACGTACTATGGATGCGAAGCTCTTCTTCTCGGTCACCTGTTCAGGTTCACGTCTCGGACTGCTCTGTTGTTGTTCTACAGAGGACGAGTCGTCCTCCTCCTCTTCTTCGTCCTCCTCCTCCTCTTCGGCTTCCTCAGACTCTTCATCTTCTGACGTGGTCGGTAACAGACGCTCCTTCTTAGTCTTGCTGGAACTAGAAGATGTTGCCGCTCCTAGCCCGCCTGCACTTGTTCCCCCTGCTGCACCAGCGCCTGCTGTAGTTGTAGCTCTATTACTCTTATTAAAGCCGATGTCTTGCCTGCGAAGATCGTTATCTTTCCTCTTCTGTTGTTGAGCAGGTGGCAAGTTCTTGCTCAACATCGCAGATGGCGGTAGAATGATTCCATCCTCAATAGACACTGTTCGTCTCCCTGTCAATCCTGAATCTCGATCATCGTTCTCATCAGCAGAGACGCAACGAGCGATCCGGTCCTTGTCGTCTTCCTTGTCGTCTGCGTCTTCGTCCTCCTGCTCCTCGTCGTCAGCGGTAACTTTTAGTATGGATTTCAGTTTACCCTCTTCGTCTCGGTCTGCACCGCTCGCCTCTCTACCTCCAGGCGCCTCCACCAAGGTTAGAGCTACAACCGCGTCGCATCCTTGAAGAGCCCATCCCTGAGCCCTTTTCTCCCTTGAAAAGGAAGCCGAGGATGGCGTTCTTAAGGATGCTTGCGCGGCAGCCTTCATAAGGAAGGGTCCTCGCCAACTGTGGACGTCGTGCTCTTCTTAGGCCTACCCTCTTCGCCAGCTGTAAGTGCGTCACCGTCAGACACACCACCGGCTGTGCTGCTTTTGTTATGCGGGAGATTAGAAAAACAAAAAGGTGTGCTGTTAGTACAAAGGGCATCCAGATCTATTTTTTCATAGGATTAAGAGTCAAGAAGCTTAAGCGACGACCACGACAGTATATTGATCCAACTAGTAATATTCGCAAAGCTGGAATAGGCAAGTTGTAACTAATGAGGATAATCGAGATACTGAAGGAAGGGTAGCCTTTTAAAGGTAAAGCTACCTCCCTTATTTCAGTCAGTAACTCGGTTATTTCTACCTTTCGATCCAACTGACTAAGTAGAACAACAACAATGTCTTTATCAATATTAAGTCAACTCCACTACAAGCCCTTCCAGCATAACAGGAGTCAAGCCTTTCCTCTTTAGAACCTTGGCAACGCGTTCTTCTTCTGCTCGAATTCGTCGGTGGCTGGCCTCTTCACTCTTTCTCTGGTTCACCAAGGCCTTCTGCCTTTTAGCCGCCAGCGCGTTCTGCCTGTTCACTGCAGCTTGTCGCTCTTTTTCATAGAGGCTATCTAACACTTGCTTCTGCTTTTCCGAGAGCTCGAGCTGTTGATGTTGTGGTGGGTGGGGTAAGAGACGAGGTTGTAGTCTTGTTAGTGGGGGTTACCGTTACAACAAGTTTCGTTCATCTTCTTCAATTACACGCTGTAGTTGTAATAACTTGCTGCGATTTTTCTCGTGCTGCCAGCACGCAGGTCGTTTGAGAGCCAAAAGTGTTAGAAATACGATATAATTACCTTCCTCTTCTCCGCTGCTCGCGCTATCCTCGTTGCACTAGCCATGAGTCGATCCCGCACAGCCGCTTGCAGCGACTCCCTAGTTACTTCTGCCTGTTCCTGTTTGTTCATCTGCTCTTCAGAGAACTGCTGATCGTCGCCACCAGCACCTCCACCAGCTACATAAGCTGCACGCCATTGAGCGTTTGACATGAAAGGGGCGGGAGCACGAAGGCACGGGGTCGTCCTCATGGGGAAGATTCTTGTTCATCTCTTTATCATGATGATCATGTAGTTCTTCTGCTTCTGATATAATCATAATTTCGTGATCGTCTCCTACTTCTACAGGTGGAGGCATCTCTCTCTCAACATAATAATCATAGTGTGCGTGGTCCTTGTTGTATCTGAGAAGGTACAAGGGCCAGAATCTAAGAAGTAAATGAAAAGCCGATAGAGCTAGAGGCATGAACTCGTCAATGTTCTTGCCATAAGTTCCGCCTTCTCGTTTTCTGCCCTCGCCTTCATCAAAACTTCTTGAAGAGATTCTTGGTATTGTCTCCTCGCGCGGTCCATTTTTTTCAGGAGATCAACGCGCATTTTTCGTGTCTGTTCTTCTTTCTTTGCCTTGGCTGCAGCAATCTTTTCGTCGATTTTCTCACGCTGAGCCTGCGCTTGTGCCTGTTGCTGCTGACGGAATTCGGCGGCTCGTTGCTGCTTACGCTCGAGCTGCTCCTCGGTGAGCGTGGAGACCTCAAGTGGAACAGGAGCGGTGAGAAGATCACAACTTCTTCAAGGATTTCTGTGCTGGTGTCCCGAGATGACGAGTTGTAGCCTAGCCAGGCCGCCTGGCAAGCGAAGATCAGAATAAGGTAGCAACCCCAAGACCCCAAGCCCAACTCCAAAACTTCTACAACTTACTAGAACCAGAGAGGTTAACCTTAACTCGTAGTACTGTGATAGAACTTTAAAATCTTTGTAGTAAGTCTAGAATTATATGAGATTACCCTTCCAGTCTCCTTATTCAGCATATTTCGTGTTTTCATGTTTGTTTTGAAGAGCATGCTTCGCACAACGTCGTCTAACTGCTGACCTCTAGAAACGCGCTCTTCATCTCGTCCTGGACTGTCCTCGCCTAGTTTCATCATCGACGCCGAAGCAGCTAGTACTCCTGGTGTGCCTCTACCACCAGATGCAGATGAAGATGATCCAGCTGCTCCGCTTCCGCTAGCACCTGATGGACCAGAGGATGCGGAAGAAGCTGCAGCTGCACGAGGACCTACGTTGTTAAGATTCTTGCCAGGTTGATGATAACCCGGGCTTGCGCCAGTTCTAGGTCCACCGAGAACGCCATTTGCGCAGCCGTCCGACTCAGATGAACCGCCAGGAGCAGGCTTGACTGACAAGGATGCGGTTGAGATGATGCCATGTCCGTTGGCACCAACGCCAGTTGTCGTCGCAACTTTAGATGTTGGGCCACTCGCAGCCTCGTCCTCTGTCGTAGTATCGTGGTCTTTGCCTCGAGCCCACGCAGGTCGAGATTCATCCTCAGTTGTGTCGTCATCAGTTCGCATGTCTGCCCAAGCTAAGGTTAAAGGGAGAAACTCTACTACGAGTAGAAGGATATAATAACGTGGATGATGCAGTTGACCTCCACTTCCAGCACTAGTAGTCCACGTAAGACGGAAGAGAGACGAAAACGAATATCCAATTCAACAGTCATTCACCAATCGAAAGATGTTAATAAAGAAGAGAAGTCTAAGTACATAACTTTTTCTTTTTCCAAGCTGTATTCTTCGCTGCGGCACCTGATGGCTCTTCCTTCCGCGGTTTGAACGTGATGCCACTGTTTTTCCCAACGCCAGGTATGCCAGGAACAATTGTGGACGTCGTTGTTTTTGAACCAGCGGTAGTTGCTTTGACGTTTTTGCCACTGGCTGATGCTGGTCCACCTTGGTCTGCGCCTGCGGCAACACTACCCGACGATCCGACTACGGTAGCTGCGTCTCCACCGACAGCAGTTGCGGACGCAACAGCATTCGTTACTCCTGAAGCCGATGCGCCGAGTAGTCCGGTAGCACCAGTTGGCGACACTCCTGTCGAGGATCCATGCGCATTTGGAGATGCTTGTCCTTCTCCCGCCACTAGGGCTCCGTCTGGTAGTAACGACCCGTCCCCAAACTTTGTTGGCGACCCTTTCTTCGCCAACAGCGATATCGCTTTTTCCAGCGCCTCTGAGTCTGCCGCTGGCTTGACTTCCCATGCGATCGCGCCACCAGATGAAATTTTCATCTTGGACGATCCGGCAGCCAGATTTTCCGCAAGATTTTCATCCTCGAGGATTTTGTTGGCTTCTGCAGTAGACGTGTTCCGGACAGCGAGTGCGGCCTCTTGCAGCCGTAACCTAGCATGCAACTCAGCAAAATCCTTCTGGGCATGCGATAACACCTCCTGCACTTGCGAGGCAGTCAAAACGTCAGACTCGAATTCGCAGAGGGAATACCTGTGTCGTGGGGGAAGATACGAGTAGAACAAAGAAATGAACTTTCTGCAGACGCGTTGGAGTACTTCTCAGCACAGGGCTAATATCGCAATCTGATAATAAATTAATTCAATAAAAAAAAAGTTCTTGTAGTAGTGACTACTTACAAGAAATGTAAAAAAAATTACAGTTCATCAATCGATCGCTTCAATCGTAAAAGACTCTGCGCCCATAGTGTCTGTGCTTCGAGCTCACTGCTCTCGTCCTCCTCAAAGAGCAGCTCATCCTCCACTTCTTCAACGATAATGCTATCTTCAATCTGGCGCATGGAAGAGAACCTTGTTGGTTTTTGTGGTTCATATACATTAAGTTCTTTGAAGGGATCACGAATGCTCAACATCAGATTGAAAAGTGAACATTAAATTTAAAGGGATCACGAATGCTCAACATCAGATTGAGAAGTATAATCATGAAGGCTAATTACGTACTGATAGTGGTCATTGTGATTGATGTGCTTGAGCAGGGTATGGATACTCAGGAGGAACAAAAATAAACTTTTCGAATGAAGACGACAAGTAGACACGAAGTACAGTAAGCTCCCCGTAGCGCTGAACAGCGAGTCATCGATCTTGTAGGATGCTCCACGCGAAAACGAAGCTGTTCCGATGGCTCCACCCGCAGCGCCTGTGCCGCCACGTGGGCAACTCGATGCTGGAGCGACGGCTGGCATTTTTGACGTCAAGTAGTAGCCAGGAGTAAGTTTGACACCTCCACGTTGGGGGCTATCAAAATGAAGAACGGCTCCTTAGGTAACCGGTAGTGACATGCTTTTTTTTCTTGCTCAATTACAATTTGTGTTACATTAGGTGTTGAGATGGTTTTAGCTTTAGGCATGATTTGCTGCAATGGTCATGTCTACATATTTTTCCTATTTTTTTGACGCACTTTTGTTTTATCCATCAAAGCGAATCAGAGCCATTTAAGTTTCGCTTTAGCAGCGGTTCTTCGTCTTTTAGACAGATTCTCAGGACTCCAAGGTTGTGACCGATGTTGTTGTTCATTTAATGATGTTCCTACTTCATACAAATGGAAATGTGAGAAGCAGGTCCCGCAAAAATACAGGGGGCGTCGCAAACGTATTTCCCTGGAACAACAAACTGCTGTTGCCAAAGCCGGGCGTGTAAAGGTATTTTCTGTGCATAAAACACATATGCCATAAATTCCAGATGTATTGAAATCATGCTAGCTGTTCTTGCTGTACACTTTTAGTTTCATACTATGCAGGAAAAAACAATCAGAATGAATCAACATCAAGTATCAATCTTCATCAAACACCTCCTCGTCCTCGACACGGAAAAAATATGAAATTTGAACTTAACTACCATAGTGATGCTCTGACAGAGAGCCTCCTACGTTTTTAGATGCCCATCCCCCCTGCAGGCAACATAGCCAATGTGCTTCCTCCACCAGAAACATCATTTTGATTTTCCTCAGCAAGACCGCGTTGCGTACTCGAGATTGACTGCAAACTCTGCAGATCCAGAAGCATGTTGCCTCCCTTAGAAGGTGTGGCAGGTGGTCTTTTTGTCATCGTCACAAGCGGGCCTCTGCTGCTACTAGGACCACTGCTGTGTTCGTACCTGCTGTCCTCTACTAAGTTCATAGTGCTCATCATGCTGTTGATGTTGCTCTTGAACAAAGGAGTACCAGATGAAACATCGCTTCCACCTCTTCCTCTACTTGAAGCAGGACCTCTAGCACTAGTACTGATCTCCAGTAGTTGTCCAGCAGCAGCATCGGCGTTATTCGCCAACTTGCTCAACTGCTCATGGATTTCGTCTGCGTTATCGACGTTGATCAGGTTTCTAGCGTCTTCTAGAGCCTTCAGATTTGCTTCGCGACGCCCCTGTCGCTCGTCATAGTGCCCAAGAATGTCACCACAGGCGGATTTCAGTTTGGGAGTTAGAAGATGATCTTTCTTAATTATATACAGTTGTTAGCAGGAGGAGCAGCAACTCTTCTAGTACACCACGACAGCAAAATGATGAAGGCAATTGCTGCAGACGCAGCCGCTACTATTACACGACAACGAAAAGAATTAGTCCTCAACATGCGTCAGTGGAACAAAGTGATCATGTTGGCCAAAGACAACTTGTTCTCATAATGTCACGTAGTCGTTTGCGGCTTGTTCCTGTTTTTTCAAACCGCTCGCATCTTCGCCATCCGCATCCAACTCGGCGCGGGCCTGGAGGGCCAGATTTTCTCGATATTGGACGGCTTGTTGGAGCTTGCCTTCGAGAGTGTCTAGGGACCGACCCAGAACTTCTTCACCCAATTCACCAGCATTCTCGCTACGCTCAGCGGCTTCTCGGAGCTGTTGGTACCTCGGCGGAAAGGGAAGTTACTGGAATATGGACTACAAAGTATAAGTAATCGTAGAAGATGAAAGGGAAGTTACTGGAATTTGGACTACAAAGTATAGGCGAAAAGATGTAGAAGATGAAAGGGAAGTTAGTGGAATATGGACTACAAAGTATAAGTAATCATGAACAGAGACGCCGCAGTTACTGGAATATGAAGAATGAGAGGATCATGAACTACGAAGACAAAGTAAGTAAAACAAGATCAAGATCATGCAGCTATGAACAAGATCATATCATACTTACTAGTAATACTTCGTCTGCAGCGCTGCCAGTCCATCAATGGGCTTGTTATCCATCTCCCGCATTGCCTTGCCTCCAGCCGCAGCTGCACTGAGGAAATTCGTTTGCTGTTCATGCAGAGCGTTCTCTTGCATCAAAGCGTTGTAACGCTGCAAGATCACCACCGCTTGCTGTAAAATTTGTCCAGCGACTTGGTGATTCTGCGAGGCTTTCTGAAAAAGCGCTTTTTCACTGCGTCTGGCGCCTTGGACGAATCCGGATTGGAACTCACCCTTGAGGAGTTGTTGCTCACGCTGGGAATTAGAGGAGGAAGACGGAGACATGATAAAGAAGCATACTACCTTTGGGTTTGGCATACTATGGCAGCTAAGCACTTACTTAGAAGATGACGGAGTGTACGAGGACATCAAAAAAAAAATGACATGGCACAGCCAAAAAAAACTTGCATAATCAAAACAGCCAAATTCTGCTGGATTTCCCCCAAAGCTTCTTTCTCGTTGTCGACTTTCGTGCTCACGCGTCGTAGTTTGGCGCTCTTATCCTGTTCTATCCCCTCACTCTTTGAGACCTCTGCTTCGCACCACCTCTTGTGGGAGTCCTCGTTCTCCGTGGCCTCCTTGATTTCGCGCATCATCTTTTGGACCATATTCTTGACACTAGCAAACGTGGCTTCTTTGTTGTTTCTGGAAGAAGAACTAGAAGGAGAACTAGAGGATTCTGATAAAGATGAGATCGGCGTTTCCGCTGTGTTGATTCTCCCGGTTTGCTCTTCGCTTCGAAGATCGTGCCCAGCTTCTTGTCCATTTGAGGATGGAAACGCCGTGACTCTCAAAGAGCTAACAGAGGGCGCAGTAGAGTACATTCTCGAAGAAGAATACGCAGGAAGGATGTCGTTATTAGCACCTCGTCCAAGTTCTCCCGGAGCAAACATGCCAAGATCGTCATAGGAAGAAGAGGTGGAAGAAAAGGTCTCTCCTCTACTCTTGGTCTTAGTTGTCGTTGTACTCATTTCCTGCAAAAATGATGTTGTAGCTGGGATGAACTGCTCGGTCGTCGTGGGGTAGTCATTGTTAGTGTCTTGGACTTGGTCTTGTGGCGCTTCCAAATCTTGAATCACTCTTCCAGCATCTTGCAATCCAGACAGGACCTCCTGTTGCGCTGACTGTCTAGCTGCCCATCCGTTGCTGGCGTCCATGCATACCTTCTTCAAAGCCGAGATGTAGTCCTTACTTGCGCCGCTTACTTGCTCAGCATCCTGTAGAGCACGCTTCAGCTGGGCAATACGCTGTTCGGATTCAGCCAAGGCTGCGTCCTTGCTGTCCTTGGCCGTTTGTAGCTGTAGGAGCGCTTGTTTTTTGAGGCGGATGAGGGAGTCGTACTCCTCTGGGATTAGAGTCTGTGTGTCAGTGTGTAAAAAACATTGTTCAAGTCCAATTTCATCTTCTTGTATGCAAGTAGAAAAATTATGAGGAGTCAATGGTGCCACGAAATGTTGAAGAAAGCCTAGTGAAAACATAACAAAGCATGCTTCTCCTGCTCTTGCGCTGTTTCGATTGATTGAGTGAACGTCGACGTTAGTTGCTTCAGCACTGCCTCCACACTCTGCCTTGTGCTCTGGATAGCGATTTGGTCGTTGTCTTGTTGGAATTAGCAGAGCTTTCAGTAGCTGAAATCAACTTTCATTTCATTCCGGGAAACAATGCGATGAGTACTTACAAGCCTTAATGCAAGTCGACTTGCCTCCCTCCAAATTCAGCCGCGTCCCATAGTTGCACCTTCTCAGCCTCACTCGCGAGGCCAGAGGCCTCTGCAATCTGCTTCACGTTGGCCGCTACCTGAACGATTAGACCTGCTAAAAAGATATAAATCGAGTTTATCACGACTGCCGAGATGGATCCCTCAAATTTTAATATATCCCATAGTAGATACTTACTCTGGTTGACGGACCCCTATGCACGCCTGCGGTCGGGGATGAGTCACATATTATAGCCTTAACATGAGCGTCTGCCGATCGACTTGACCATTTCGACCTCTCAAGGCTTCGCTTGCGCGGTTCAGCATGGATAGAGAGTCGGCCGTGCCCTTCTGTTCACGCAAGTAGTCTTCATGCTCGGTCTGTCGCAGACGTGATCCTTGCTCAATAGCAGCCACTGCATCTTGAATTTCCGCGTTCAGGGAGCCTACTTCGTCTTTGAGTTGGCGGTTTACTGCTTCGGTTAGGAGTTAGAAGAGGAAAAA
The DNA here is from genome assembly GCA_905178165.1 of Amoebophrya sp. A25. Lineage (NCBI taxonomy): Eukaryota > Dinophyceae > Syndiniales > Amoebophryaceae > Amoebophrya > Amoebophrya sp. A25. The sequence goes on along the minus strand of CAJINU010000025.1, from coordinate 422,283 downwards.
GTTATGTCCTCTGAGTCTATGAATTTGTATTTGTGATGATTTTGAAGAAAGGAAGTCAAGAAATAAATGGGAGATGAAAAAGAGAAGGAGAACCTATTAAATAACTACCTCCTATCGTATAATAATTCTTAAGGGTTAATAGATCTACAACCTCTATGGTCGATCATAAACTTTCGCCTTCGACCGCAACTCGTTTGCAATCGCCTCATGCTCAGCCTCAGCGTCCTTACGACTCTTGAACGTGCTTTGACACCATTGAAAGGTCGCACGATAGTTCTCTGCATCAGCCTTGTTTTCCTCTGCCATAGAATCTGCGAGATTCTGCAGAGTCTCAAGGATCTTGCCCACGGCGCCATTGTTTGACGAGCCCTTTAATGCTCCTGCAGCCCTAGTTGTAGTCCTCCCCTCCGTTCCGGTGACCACTCCGCGGCTCAGCAGCGTGAACAGCGCGGCCAGTACGCCTACGCCGGGAGGAGGTTTATAACGTGGACCCGTCATGAACATGATCATCCTTCGTCTTCTTTTTAACTAACTTCAGCAATGTTCGATTTGTTGTAGTCGAAAATTGGCCACGAAGGCGAAGTGCCGACGTGGCCTCTTCCTGATTCCTGTCTAGTTCAAAAACTACTACCAAAAACAATGTAACATAGTACAGAGATTTCCTTTGTAGTTAGGGGCCATCTGCATTTTGTCTTCCAGTCGTGCTAAACAAAGACTTTCGATGTCCCTGCTCACCTGTCAACATTCATGAGGTGGTCATCTCAGCCCTCTGATCTTCTGTGCGTCAACAAGGTCAACACTTGTTTCAGTTTCGTAGAAGGATGCCTCTATGCCTTCGGTTTCAGACCAAGTCCTCTTCATCAAAGTCCATTGTAACCTTTCCCTTCTTCCCAGAATCTATATTCTCAAATTCATGAGACTGCTGTTCAAAGCTCTGTTCATTACAGCCGCGGTAAGAGGAATCATCAACATCCTCGTCTTGTTGTGTTTGCTAGTTCTTCGTAATCGTAATCATGCTCTTTATTGGGTAAGTACATTTATTGTTCATCAGTTGGAGAAGAGGTTCTGCATTAATTACTGTCGTTGTGCTAGATCGTTTCTATATCTTCAACTTCTTCATTATTTGATGATACAACTTCTTGCATCAGGCAGCAGTCATGTTCATCTATTCGACCCCTTGTTCCATCTCTAGCAGCCCACGTCACTACATCACAACATTCTTTCGTTTCTTGGGTGGCGATGGCGGCGGCGCTTTCTGCTTCGCTATCGCATAAGCGCGTAATGCGTCTGGTGCGTAAAGACCCCTGCCGCCGTACTGCGAACTCAGCGGACCACCCATTTCCAGATCATTGTCCAAAGGCCTCACACGACTAGAGGCGCCAGCTCGAATCGCATCGGCCATCTTGTCATTCGCGGTCTTGGCATGTTGCGCACGCACTTGTCGAATATCGACGGGCGGTTCTGAGGGTCGTGGTGAGTGCGTGACGAGTGTTGTAGTGTTAGTGAGTGAGGGCGTTTTAAAACATTAAGAGGAAGCTTTTCGAATGTACAACCTCCACCTCAAGAAGTGGAGGTCTTTGTAGTTGTGCTTCTAGTTCTAGAATGTATGTACTTATGCATAGAGAGCTTCAAAACCACAACTAGAAACCCCTGATCATTGAGCACAGAGAGGAACTAGAACATGAAGGGGTGCTTGTCAAGGTCAACTCTCACTCTCACGCTCGTATGGTCCTCCAGGTCATGCGAAAGGCAAAGGATGCGCACGAGCAAGAGCAAGAAGTACCAAAGTAATCACTCGCCCACTGCGTCACTCGATGTCGCATGATGTAGCAGAAGCCTAAGCTGAAGACGATCCCGAATCCTGCCAGCATAATTCTGGCTCCAGGGCTAAATCCGCCACCTCCTTTGCCTCTGAGGAGTCTCAATGTTGCGGATGATGAGTCTGCCGACGTGTCGATGGCATTTGGATTTGCTGCATGAGTCGATCCACCGAGATCTGCACCTTCTTCAGACAGTAGAGCGTTCGAGAGAAATCTGAGGATATCCTCCAAAAAATTCTGAGCGGTCGTTAACGCTACAGACGAAGTAGACGCGCTCGCGGATGAGGATGAGGGAGGTTGTGCATGAAAGGCCGCGGCGTCTGTTGGCGGCGGCACCGCCGCGGCGGAGTGTTGTTGCGGAGTCGAAGACGACATTTTTTTTTTACTCGCTTTGAATTTTCAATCGAAAATTTGATATTACAAGCTCCTCTTGGCTTTATTTCGTTCTAGAAGTTTGAATTCGAAGATGAAGATGTTGCAAGTTTCGAGAGGATTCTCAAGCTTTTTTCGTTTATAAGCGCGTTAATATTTGCTTTCCTCACTGAGTCCTGTCGGCTTTCCATTTTATCAGGCTTTTGTACTAGGACCTCTATTTGTATCTATAATGCCGACTCCGGACGAACGACTTCACAAGCACGACATCATTCAACTCCCTCTGAAACACACGACTCTTATCTTTTTTCAGTGTTCTACATGACACTGAAACACGACTCCTGAGGAAACACGCCTTCGGTTTCGTCGAACGCGAAGAAGACGAGAAAATCCGACCACAATGCACAATGCATCTTCACGTAGAAGGCCGAAAAAGGAGAAACTTCTTCTCGGAATACTTTTAGGGATCAATAACCATGGAAGGAGAACGTATCTTCCGATCTTTTCTCGTCTCCGAATGGATAAAGCAAGTATTCCCAAGTACGCGACGATCGAATAGAGCTGCTCCTGCAGCGAAGGCAGATGGTCAAAACATCACCAGTTCACGCTGGCAGACGCAGACGCAGATCATTCCTCTAGTGGAGGTGATCATTCCATGACCCATGTCAACATTAAACAGTCTATTTGTATAAGCGAAATGTGTAGTTAGTACCTTTGGAGGCAGATGATGTGTCGAGCAGGAATTTTGCATTCGTCTACCGAAATCGATTTATGGAATTCTTGTAATTTCATACACTTGTTCGGCGAAGAAAGGTGTGAGTCTTCATCTTCTACATCATCAACAAATACGTTATTGACAAAAAGCTTTCTACTTCATCAACAACAGGGATTTCTTGTACAACTTAGTTGGCACATATTATAATGGGGATCCTAGCGGCGCACATAGTGAACTTGTACTCCATCCTTTTGCCGCTGCTCGTGCTAATCCCGTGACTTTTCTAAGTTGCACTTCTTGCATCGTAGCCGTAAATAATTCTAGTTCTTATGATGTTCTGCTCCATCTCCTTCTGCTGGTACTGCCGTCGTCGTAAAATAGCAACCAGACGACGTTTTCCGCTGCTCAATACCCGCATGATGACGTTCTTTGACCTGAAGTTTTTATGCTTAGTGGCTAGTATTTCATTCATTCATTCATTCATTCATTTTGCTAGCATGAGGTACTCCATAAATTCAATCCAAATGGCGTAGTTCTACTAATGAAGACCACAAGAAATCAAAAGTACGTGCTAACATCGGCAATCGATGATCAACATCACGTCGGCGGACATCTTCATCACGACAGCAACTGAAGAATGCGCTGAAAATAGTTTCGCGGTACTGCATGTTCTTGACTATTCAAGTAGCGCCTGGTGCTGCCATAGTACTAGTATCTTATCCGGGTAAAACCATGAAAAAACGGGTAAAACCATGAAAAAAGGAATTCTCCTCGCCCACCACCCCGGCCGCAAACGGGTAAAACCATGAAAAAAGGAGTCCTCCTCGTCCACACTACCACTACCAACAACTTCTAGCCTTGTTTATCTACTTCCCACCCTGTTTATCTACTTTTTTAGCGTCTCTGGCAGCTTTGGCCTTTTCGCGTCCAATGCGCAGCGCCTCTAGCCGCTTTTCCTTGTCCATTTTCTTTTTTGCTCTGGCAGCCTGCATTTTCTGCACGCGCTCTTCCATAGTCATCGGCATTTTGTTGTAATACTAGATGTGTCTTTTTATTTGTTCTACAAGAATTTCTAGTGCTGAGTCAGGCTTTTGTTGACTAAGTTAGTAAGAGAAGTCTTTATTTCTTCCAGGAGTGCTACAACTGCTAGAAGAAGATCAAGATTATAGACAACGCACTGATTCAATTTAACCAAGCTTGGATCATCAGGAGCTTACACTTACTTTCTCAATAGATAGATATTTGCGATCTTCTTTGAAAAGCAAAAATGTTGAATGCTTTCATTCTTTGCTTGCGTCAATGATCACGGCTCTCCTGGGAAATCACTGATGTTGATGTGCAAGTCTTAGAGGTGTACTTCATCGTTTCTTCATGTTCTGAAAACCTTCTGCAAGTAAGTACGCCGTTAATTTCATCTAGTGTGTCCATTTTTTAGCACATCAAATGATCAGAACAGCATCAATATCACGCTGGTACAAATCTTCTCGAGCGCACGAACAGGATTTGTCTGCAATCTTTTCAACACTTTTGGGTCTTGTTTTTCAGCGCTGCACATTGTCATCAGAAAGCATCAAGGAAAGTAAGTAGTTCCTAACTTGCGCGACATGACTCAAAAAAAGAAAGGTGCAACTAGTATGGAAGAACATGGTCTTCATTCATAGTAAGTGTTATGTTCATCATGCTGAAGATTCTTGCGCAAATCAAACGAGATCATTTCTTGACCACAACACCAACAACAGTCGTGTCAGGTTCATCTTCAATAGCGAAGGTATCGTCATCAACGACCTGACCACGACCGCCACTTCTTCCCATTTTGATTCCACCACCTCCCAGGTCAACATACCCCTCTGCACCACTGGAATCGCCACCGCTTAATGCAGGCACTCCAACAGCAACAGGCGTTCTACCTCCCCTTATCGTCGCAGCGTTGCGAATATTAATGCAGGATCAAACAAGTCAAGGTCAAACATGATGATGATGATGATGATGATGATGATGATGATGATGAAGATGATGATGGTGAATATAAGAGAATTTAGGTGGGGGTAAAAAAATCTCAAGCGAACAATATTTGTGAACAATTATACTGATGCTGTGAAAGTGAAATAGTGACTACTTGCGATTCTTCACACTATCATTAAGCAATATACATAGTACTGCCTCCATTCCATACCAGATAAACCCCCATCGAATCCGCCTCCGTCGTCGTTCTCCACTCCGGAAAATTGTCGCGCACCATCTCGTCTGCTGGCGAAATATCTTCGGAACATCATCTGGATATTGCAAATCACTAGAATCAACGCCAACAGAGACAATAGTCCCACTGTCTGCACCAGATCCCCCGGCAATTTCCTATGGCCTATTGTGATGAAGTAGCCGCCATGCTTATTTTGATGTCCTGGAAGGACGCCCGTATTGGATGTTGGGGATGTGGGTGGACCACTCTTCTTCGTCTCTTGTGTCGAAGGACTGCTAGTCAGAGTCGTAGTTGTCGGAGGTGCTGGTGGTGCTGTTGAGCCTATTATTTTCGCATCATTCTTGCTGGCCAGCAAATCCTTCGTCCACTGGAGTGGTTGAACCGCACCAACTTTGGCGAAGGCTGTCGACTGCTGCAATTCGGCCATGATGGTCTGCTTCCTCTTGATGCCTGCCGCGTTGCAGAGGTTGTGTTTTTTTGGGCTTTCGAAACTTGATTCCTTGAGCTTGCTAGGTACAACTTCATTCTGTCGACACTGACACATCTCCACTAGACTGCGGCTGCTGAGGGAACACCTGGAGATCACGAAGATTGATATCATCTTCAGTAGGAAGAGATAAAGTGCTTGTAGCTGTTGAAAAGGATGCACATGGTGTTCTAGCTACTGTAGAAAGCACAAGCACAACGACAAGAGGCTTAGGCTAATCACATGGAAAGAGACGTACCATGAAACCACAAGCGCCGGACTCACTTTTGGCAGTGGGGCCATAAGACGGACGTCAACAGACTTGCGTCGTGCAATTTCTCCCTTCAAGGTAAAAATGACCGTCTTTCCCCCGGTAAAGCTGTCACGAACCACATTCTCGTTGCCTGGGCCAATGAAAATTAGAAGATAAAAAAATTGCTATTCGTGGCAACTAAAAAGTATGAAGACTCAGACCTTTTGGTCGCAAACGCAATTACGATATCCATGGTCTTAAAAACAGTGCACCGCTCGTTGCTGCTTCTGCTGCACTTATTCCTGTCACTGCTGCATTAGCCTTCTCCATCGTATTGAAAATGTCATCCAATTTGGCTTTTTCACTACTACTCGTACTTGCACCACCACCACCAGAGTTCGACAAAGTCCCTCCAGCTCCGCCTCGGTGGTTTTCGATACTGAATGCTACTGTGGGCGAAAAGCATGGCGCCAAGCCTCTATTGTGAATGCGCAAAACGCCGTCGGTGGAGTAATCCAGTTCGATCTCGCAACCTGTTTTGAGAGCGAGGTAGCGCATGCGAATGTAGTTTCGCTCTGCTATACCTAGGATTAGAGGATGACGTCCAGCTCCAGCACAAGCATGATCATGAAACGGGAGCAAGAACTTTGACAACTAGTTCATGATCGACATCTACATTAAAACTGCAACGAGAAGCAACGGCATCTTAAGGAGCAATCAAAAAAGCCTCCTCTGCCATAACATAATCTTCCCCTGTCGAGGCCAGAAGCCATCTTCCTCGTGGCCAACTTCCGGAGACATGGCTATGATGCCCTGATCATACATCCAATCGTCAGACTCCCCAAAAGCTGTGTAGCCCACCGTTTGCTGTGCAGTACCAAACTTGGCATACTTGAAGATGCGGTGGAGTATGAAAAGAGGAAGAGATGGTATGGAAGAAATGGTGGAAGGAGTGGTAGTTTATATAGAGCGGCTGTGCCATCTTCATCGATCCGAGCCTTTTCACATGGCAGTACACTGAGAACTGAACAAGAAGAAGAAGAAGATGACGGGCGAAAAGCATGTTGTAATTGAAGTAGTAGTTGACAGAGAAAGACGTCGCAATGTTGCCGTAATAATCTCTGTGTATATCAGCTTGTCGTCTTGCGGCAATGTGTTCGTTCGCTTGTAGTTGTAGGGATGTGTGAGCATGGACCCATAGCCGTGAATGTTACTCGCTACTGAGAACTTGATTCGCCCAATCAGATCTCTTAATGCCTGGGTTTCGGGTTCTGAAAACGGTTCCGTTCCACCGTATTCTTCTGAGCACTTATTCCGTATTGGTTTCCAGTGAGTGGGAAAATTCCTGTTCAAATCTACGCCTCCATCCTCAGGTCGATGCTGACACGTTGCCCGCATATTTTTGCGCTTCATCTTGGTGCGACTGTGGAAATTGAAGACGTACCTGGTGGAGCGGGGGTCGAAAAATAGGTATAGGAGGTGTATTAAGTCTAAGTGCACATCAAACTGGAAATGGAGGAGATGGAACTGGAGGAGATGGAAATAAAATGCGCTCCTCCTTTTGAGCTTATTGTTCTATCGTAGCGGTAGAGAAGATGTCGACGAGAGTGGAACGGAATATCAATATTGAGAAAAAAACACATTGCTGTAGACTATGGACTTACCCATCGGGGTTGACGTATGGTATGGCGTAGATGAGTCTTTCATTCAGTATGAAATCCGAGTCAGGGTCTTGGCCTTGTCTCGACAGCAATTGCCCGACGAAGTAAAGGACCACAACTAACCCCGCTGGTTCGCGACTATGCGTCAGCCCTGTCAGCAAAAACTTTGGCACTTCCTGGTCGTCAAGCTGGCGTGGTTGACCTGGCGGGAGATCTTGAGAAACAGCTTCCTCCTGGTCGTCAAGCTGGCGTGGTTCTTCCGGAGAGAGGTCTTGAGAAACAGTAGATGCAGCTGGTAGTTCAACATTTGATGGAAGTACTACTTCTAGTTCCTTTCCAGCAGCTGCGTATGCGTTTGTAGTGTGACCACCTGCTAAGCTTTGACCTGCCTCGACTCTAGTAGAGGCTTCCGAATCATCTTCCTCCTCGGTTTCCAATTCTAAAATCTGGAGTAGATCTTCGGGTTCATTGGATTCCTCATTTACACGTAGTCTCCTGTCCTTTTTAATCGGAGCGACGTATTTACAGCCTACAATGTATGCATTTATCTCGCGACCTTGTAGAGAAGTGCCGACCTTTTCTTTGGGTCTTAGAGATAGAGGCGATGACCAGCAGAATTGCCTTTCATGATCTTGCATCGAGCATGATCATATTCAACAACCTCGTTTTGTTATCATTTTTTTGGCCACTTCCTGGTGGATGATCCTCTAGCAGGTGTAGTTCAGAAGTACAAGAAATAAGCTGTTGAACAATGATCTGAATCTTCCTGAAAAAATTTCGACGACATTCCCAATCTACTAGTACTACTCTGAGTCTTCTCCATAAGTGAAAGCAGTTTGAATACGCCAGCAACCATTCGTCCAGTATGGCGGTCCCTTCTTCGAGAGTTGGATAGTGGCTTTCTCCACCATGCCACAGCTTCGCGACCCATGGTAGTGAACTGTCAGGTGTTGCTAACGATCGTAAGAAGGTGAGAACGGGTTCTCTTAGACTTACGACATTGCTGGTCGTCTTGCTCGTAGTTCCATCTTGTTCTTCAGGAGCTTCATCCGTAGTCTTATCTCGAGGTATAATTGACTCCAGTGATGTGCTTGTTACTCGTGAGCTTTGCTCGATGTCGAGGTCCTTTTCTTCGCTAAGTAGAGCAGATGCTGAGCTGCTTGCTGCGGATATGGTCGCTTCCGCTCGCCCGACCACCTTTGCCTCGTCCGCATTCGTAACACCTTCTTGTCCGATAGCGGAGTCAGCAAAGCGAAAAACTGACGAGCAAATGGTTAGCACGAAGACCCACCTGTGCTGCATCATGTTGAAATTTTCAGTGAAAATGGACTACGTGGTACGACGAGAAATAAGTAAACATCTAGGCGATTTCAGATTTTCGATACTTTTTTCCTCAGAGAACGTGCTCTGTTTTTCATTTGTACCGGTAGACTTCCAGCCCCTCATCTCGACGTCTCTTCTATCACACTCGTCGAGCTCGTTGTTGCGATCGTCATCTATCTAAGACCTACATCTTGTTTCCCGAAAGCATCACATCCACCACGCCGAAATCTGAGTAGCAGGATTACGTGATAGAACTCAGACAGGAGAAGGACTCTTGTCGAGCCTGGACACCTCAACGGTGAAGTTTAAGTTCTTGTTTTAACCAATGCCAAAGCCAATCATCTTCAATAACAACAAAGTTCTCAACATCTTTTGGAGTAAGTCCATGCTAGCTTCACTATTGTTTATGAATCTCGTCTCGACGGCGACTGGCAAAATGCCAGATGAAAAAATGCCATATCGGAAACGAAAAACTGATGTAACGTTTCGCGGAAGTTGTAGATGTCACCCGGCACAGCGGGGAACAAACAAGAATGAATGTAGTCTGGTGCTCATTCTATGCTATCTAACTACAGCTGCTCTTGTGGTGGAGAGCAACTCGCTATCTCTATTTCATTCTTCAATTATCTGAATCATGTAGTACAGTTTCTTAGAACGTTAGAAAAATAAATAAGAATCTAGCTCATTAACATGATACAACCTCGTCATGGTGATCATATGATTTTTGATGATAGACATAAATAAATAGTACATACCTGTCAGACCTAGTTCATCATGGTCATGGTGGAAGATGCAAATATATTCTGTATTAGATAACGATAAGGATAACTACCATACTCCCACACTCCACCTGTCCAAATATCAATCAAGCTCGCACATAATGTTTTCATGCTGAACTCCAGACTGGATATTTTGACGAATTACTAAAAACCATAACCTTGAAGGTAAGCCAACATACTAAAATTACAGTTCTTCAACATCAGGTACTTATTTGAAAAACACCAAACTCGAATTGTGAGTGGTAGTTGGTACTTCTAGTTCTAGTAAAAGTTCAATCATTAAATATTATATATCCTATCATGTTTTCGGTGCTGGTCTTAATCTTAAAAACATTAATGTTAATGTTTTTAATGTTGTTCAGAAAGTAACAACTGCAAAAAAAAATCAGTATCATCGTGGAGGTCACTTTGGACACTGCTCGTGACTTTCAATTACAATTTCAGTCTTGAAAAGTGTACACAAACAGGAAGGTCGTACTTGTTAGTCATGTTTTCCTCCAGTTAGCATTCTTATGGTCATCCCCCACACATGCAGCCCCACCGCCCAATATCTCGACGTCTGTATACTTAAACATACTTACTAGCATTCCATCCTGCCTCATCTTAGTTTATGCTTTTTACAACGTGTGCTCTCTATCGTAGGGGAAGGAGCAGCTTGTCTTTCTAGCTTTGCTCTCAACAATGTCAATGTCGAAAGGCTTAGGCATTATGAATGATAGTTAAGTTATGTTTTAATAATTTAGAGGGGTGTCAGATCCAGGATGGGATGGATCGGATGGACTTCCCAAAATTTCAAGTAGAATCGGAAGATTTAGGGGGATCCATCCAAGTCCATCCTACATCCGTTCTATAAATTATTCGGATTCATTCAGAGATCGAAAATTCATGCAGCAAAAAGAAAACATATCAAACCTTAATTCTTGACAACTATGTTGACTATAATCTCACCCATGTTGATCAACACCGCTTTCTAGTCTAGTATTCATAAATCACTCGTCATCTTCATCTTCCGCAGCAACAGTGGTACTCTTTGACGGCATTCTGAAAATGCCACCATGCTGCGCCCTCACCTCGCGCGACAGCACTGAGTCCAGCACCTTCGTATCCTGCTCAGACGTCTTCGACATGCGCTCCAACTCACGCTCGATATCAGCCCTACTCGCTCGCGGCACATGCTGCTCGAGGAATTCGTCGCCATTGTTTTGGGATTTTTAGAAGAGAAAGAATTTGAAATTTCTTGAAGAAAAGAAAGTACTTCTTTACCGCTTTCCGCATGAGGTAAAGGTGTTCGCTTGCTATTCTCATTATGTTAGTGTTGTACTGTTCTTGAGAGGCATGCTGCATGATTGGTGCCGCTAAGTAGACGATTGGAAGATAATGAAGAAGAAATTATAAATGGTCTGAGATTGAGAAGCGTCTGCAACATCATAATTCTCATTATCCCCAGGAGACACTTTGAAAAGGGTCTTTGCCTTCTTCGAGGTTGAACTTCCGGGAGTCTTGTGTTTCGTGTTCACCGAGCTTGGCGTGGTCACGGTTGAATTAGAAGAACAGTAGAAGATAACATCTTCAAGAAGCTACCACTGTAGAGGAAGATAAGGATTATCTAATTTTTTAGCGAAGAAGGCGAATAGGATAGCTGCATGGTTCATCTCTGGATCGGCTACTTACTGTAGGCTCATATGACGCCCTTAATCGAAGAGAGTTTCTTGGAAATGTAGCCTGTTGACGGAGCAGTGGTTGCCGACATCGTGCTAGCGCATGTAGCCGCTAGTTTCTCCATCTTCGTGCTGCTTCCGACCGGTGTGCACCTCCCCATTAATTGCTCATCCTCGTCAATATCCTTCTTGTTTGGTGATACTTTTTTGAAGTTTTTAGAGGTAGATCTGGAGGAGGTAATGCAGAAGAGCTTTTTATAACGTCGGAGGAGTGAAGAATATTCTACCACGCGGCCTAGGAATCACTCAGGAGAGTAGGAAAATAAGAATCACACTTCGAGTTCCACCGTGCTGAGAATTTTACATAAAACGAAAACCTCTACTTCTCCTAGTTTAGTGAAAATAGCACTTATCTATGGTATATGACTTAGATGACTTGAAATTATTTCGCGGCATAATCTTCGGTGACAAGGCTGCGACTTGTGCGGCTGCTAGATCTAGAGCTTCACTGATGACTTCATCTTCGTCAGACCTCTTTTCGATATCTCCCTTTTCAGTTGGTCTGCGGACATCTTCTTGTGTTTGACTATTAGAGCTAGTAATGGAGAAGTAGATGGAGCTAGTACCTTTACTCAATCTACTCGATCATGTTGAAGGAAAAGGAACAAAAGGTACAAAACCCGGTTGTAACAAACAACATTTATATTTATTTGTTTTTACATAGTACTGGATTAAGCCTCGTCTGCCATAAGAGTCTTTTCTTCTTGACCTTTCGTCTTCTTGTTGGCGCTGGAAGAGCGACGTGGACCACCTCCGCGAGAAAAATTGTAAGGATAACGACCTTCGTGGTAAGCGCCAAGAGACTGCCATTGTGTATATCCTTTGCCGCGACCCTTGTAGCGATCGGAGAACCAGCTGGAGCTGAAGTGCGTAGTATCAGATATATCGTCCATGCTCTTCTTGACAGAAGTAGTTCTTCATGTTCTTCATCAACAGCTATAATATCTTCTACGAAAAAAAGTACTTAAAAATACCCTTTCGTGGCTTCTTTTCCCATATGTTGACCGACTTTTCCCATTTCAGCGCCTTTCACCTCGCCCTTCACCTGTTCTCCCTTTACCAGCTGAGAACGCGGGATCCACTGGGATGAGTAGTAATTTGACCGCAGCGTCGCAGTACTGTGCTTTCCGCCGCCGTACTGTTCAGGCGAAGCCGGGTATTAGAATAGCTCCTGGGGAGTATGAGTATCGGCAATCAGAGTAAAGACGAAGTCATCTACTTCTAGGTAGAAGAAGTAGAAGCGCAGGTCTACTATTTGAAATAACCGAGTAACTGATCAGAATAACCGAGATACTGATGAGAAGGAAAGGTAGCCTTGACGTTAAGCTACCTCCCTTATTTCAGTGGTCAGTCTAACTCTGTTTTTATTTTGAGTTTTCGAATAAGTAGAAGTAGATAAAAAAATGGTCGAACGAATGAAATTTGACTTATAACCATAACACTGCGGACTATCCTTCAACCAATGACCCTTGCCGCTTTTCGTCGGCTGTTCAGGGCTGCTGGAGGCCTTGTTCCAATTGCCTTTGTTTGCGGGACGAGGAGGACCAAAATCTCCAGGTCCTGGAACACGCAAAGTGCCTGAAATGAAGTCTGAATTGAGTTGATTACCGAGCTAGACGGGTTCCTTTGATATTGATTGGCCTAGCAGTGAAAGGTTATCATAAATGAACAAAGATGTTCTTGTCCTTGTCCAACCCGCCCTAGTCCGTGGATTGAATAAAAGGTTAAGAAGATGTTTTTTATGTCCTCCTACGTACAACTAGAAAAAATACTACATCACGATCACAGTTTAGTACGTGGAGCCCGATGGTTATGTCCCCAAGGTTGCCACGTTCCACCGTTGACCTGAGCGAGGACACGTAAAACAGGTCGAGTCGTCACTGTGTTCACACCAGGAGGCGAAGCTGGAAATCCAAGAGAACTGCTATTGAGGAGATCTGGGTGGGATTTATTTGGGACGAGAAAGTATCAGTAATACTGACTCGGTATGTACCATCGAGGGGATGAAGGGAAACGACCTTAACCTCCACGATATAATCAAAGAATATTAAAATCATGTCATGATCAATATGCTATTCATCATGCCTCTTCTACTTGTCACTCTCACTACTACAAAGTACCTATGATCATTCAATACCTTGTGTACCCGCCGACCCAGGCCACATTGGTCCTGGCGTTTGTAAGGGAACCGGGGTAAGATATTGCGGCATCATGAAATCTCCGGCGGGAAGTCCGGAGAGCGGAATGAGGTCTGATGTTCGTTACCGTTGTGATCAATCTAGAAATGAATGAAAAACATGATGCGTTATTATTTGTACTTCTCAACTCTACCATGCAATGAAGCTAATTACGGCCAGCCGCACTAGCTGCAATGGCGGGTGGAGGTGGAGTGCTGGCCATCATCGGATCAACCGCGCTGTCCGCTGAAGCAACACCTCCTTGTTCTACAGCGTCAGCGGGAAAGACGCTGCGTAGCAAATGCTCGCTTTTCACCGCGGATTGAATCTTCCGACCAACGGGATGTCTTAGAGCTTACCCCAATCTATCACAAGATCATGATGGATCACGACATGAGTCAGGACATCAGGACATCTCGCCTTAAGTATTCCTGTTCTCGCAGCCACATAGCGATCTTTTGAGTCACCTCATCTTCCTCCTTCACCTTGATGAACCATGTGTCGCAAACGTCAGCCTTGATTCCAACGATGTATTCTTGAAGTTTCGGCTCCAGATGCGAGAGAACCTGTGGGAATAGAAACAAGAACAATCTCGTAAGCAAGAACAAGTTCACTATGTAGTTTGTTCCTAATCCTAGGATAATTTTTGAAGATTTGTAGTACTAGTATAAGAACAAGCTGGAGTAGTCTCTTTCGAGATCTCGTCTTGGGCTACTTGTTGCTCCTGATCGTAAGTAGATGTACAGATGATCATGATGAGTCAATGTTGCTCCTGATCGTAAGTAGATGTATATGATCATGATGATTTGTAGATGATCTTATCAGAGTCGAACTTCATGATGATGTATGATCATGATGATCTTATCAGAGTCGAACTTCATGATGCTCTTATCCAGAATGTAGTTGGAGGGGAAATGTAGGGAAAGTACCTCATTCCTCAGAACATCTTCGGAGTATGGAAAGTCGCGGACGATGATAGTACTCCTCTTCGATCGAAGCAAGGGCCGGATGGCACGCGCGGTTTATGAAGCGGTTTTCTCAATTTTTACACATTAATATATCGTGCCCTCTTCGTTCAACATCATCAAGTGCAGGCATCAGGGAAAGACTAGGAGGGGACGAAGAAGTAGGGCAATGGTGTCCTTGTTTCAGTAGGATTAGTACTGCTACTGGGCGGGTGGTAGTTTTTCTCAATTTTTACACATTATATCGTGCCCTCTTCGTTCAACATCATCAACAAATAACTTGAATATATTGCTTTTGCATTTAGGACGCAGCACTGCTTATCAACTTCTAGATTTAAACAACCCCGTCCATACCTCAAGATCAACCGACAATTTGCTGCTCTTCGTTGCGGCGTCTAAGACCTCCTCTTCCGAGAAGCGGCCGACCAAGGATTCATGACCTGCTAGTTCAGCAGCGCTAACATACATCTGCGGATTGATACATCCTCGGAGATACTGGTCGCGACCTGGTGTGGGATGAGTGATGATTTCACTGAGATGTGGATAATTCTTGCGGGAAAATAGTGGCAAAATGTTATCATCATGAAGATGCAAAGCATTACATTGTACGACTACAACAAAAAGGATGAGCCAAAAACCTTCGGGGTCGGAGGAAACGATTAATTATCGTGGTAGCATCAAACAACTAGTTTTTCTAGATGTACTTACCGAGATTTTTTTTGCTGAGTAGTTTTTCAATCGTTTCTTGTAACGATTGCTTTTCGGGTGTTGCAGACACGGGGAGAGCAGTAGCAATTTCCTCAGCAACAACTGCCATCCTGATGCTTAGATTGATTGATGTTCTCTTGTTCTTATAGTACTATAGATACCCGATCCGATAATTGTAAACGTAAAGATGCTACCTAGACCGATTTGAAGTTGTTGATAGAAAAAAGACGTTTGTGAAGAGGAGAAGGTTGCGACTTCGGGTTCGGACTAAAAAATCTAAATCTAAAAAGTCAAGCTATGTCTAATAATGAGGTGGACCGTGGAAGACCAAAGGACTTAATATCTTGTCTAATAAATTGAAGATGATTCTTGTGGAAGTCGTGGATAGCGAAAGCACCACTTGTAAGATAAAACCAAACTCGTTTGAGTAGAAGTTGTTTCTTCTTCCAGAGATTTCTTGTAAGAAATGATCGGTCTCGAAGAAATACTTCTTTTATTCCCTATGGAATTGGAGTTGTTGGGAGAAGATGATTGCAACAGTCAGGTTGTATTTTTAAGCATTAAGCTTATTTTGTGAAGTGGTGATCGTGATGGAGTGCAGAAAAACGCTGATAATGATTTCCCTACAACAACCATGAGTTGGAGTTGGTTGCCTGAAAAAGAAAATATCCTAACTATCTGAATCCAAGTAACTAAAATTCATGTGACTCACTAGCACAGCACACTTTGAATGAAAACTGCTATAATGCAAATGCAAAAACGGCGAACTCAACATCCTGTCTCAAAAACCTCAAAGGTTTTTCTCTATAATGCTCAGTTTGTTCACTTTGCTTCTATTTGCTTCCACTTTCTCTCAGTTCTGACATGGGCACCGACTGAAGACGAGATCATTTTTAGAGCCAGAACACCGTATTGCAGACGCAAAGATGCTATGAATTCATTTTCAATCGTCCTCGAGGTGGAAGGTCATATGATACTGACCAGTGACCACCTCGCATGATGCCAAAAATAACCGTCGCCGGTCTATATGGAGATGGACCACTCGCTGTCCCCGTGGTTGGAAAAAGGATAAGTAGAAATGATAATGAGGGGGAAACAAATGGAAAAATATTTGGGTTATTGTTTAGCGGCCTTCTTATCCTTATGATGCACAAAGGATACGACGACAGGGACGATGGCTACAAACACGAAGAACTATCCACGAACTACTTCCATTCATTCATTCATTTACCTCTTCTGGAGGTATAACTTAATTAGTGCTTCGACTCTTCCTTCTTCTCATCTTCATGAAGAGGAAAAAAGGTGGTCCATCCTGCACACACCAAACTTCCACAGCGAAAGACCATGAAGAAGCAGGTCCGGAGGTATTCATTCTACAATAGAAAGTCAACACGACTTTGGTTGAATTCTATTTCTAGTTCTAGTACAGGTGATCTTGCAACAATAGCAGCACCTTGCACGACTTGCTTGACAAAAATTTTCCAAGAACATCACAATCAACAGGAGGAATTTCATGTGATTTAAAAAATTGAAGAGCGCCCTAATCCAGGTACGTATAATACCACCACGTGGGAACAACTAACAAGTTCCTGTCTGATCATGACGCTGACACGCTTCTTTTCCTGGCAGCATTAGCAGATCTCGCGATTGCGATTTGACTCTCCCTGCGCCAGTCCACACAGCAAAAAAGCAGAACTAAAATTGCGATGATTCCCACGACCAAATCGACGAATATAGCCATCCACAGGAGTAGGAGGGAACGGAATTTCGTAACCGCAATACAGCCAAGTCCGAGGCCAAGGACGTAATGTGGGAATTAGAAACGAGGACGACGAGGAGATGTTGTTGCTGTAGAATCCTAAAGGAAATAAATAAAGAGGTTATGATTATCAACTACACCTACTAATGCTACTACAGCATCGTACATTTTCATTCTACTTCTTCAACAATTTTTCTCAAGACTCATTCTAGAATCTTCTAGGAAGCATCTGATTGTGGTCGCCTTTTCGCCTTAATGAAAAAAATACAGTGTCGCCGACGTTTGGTTCCAACCACAGGCACGCAGAGCACCTACAGCCACATTTTGCACGCAATCGGGTAAAAAGCAGAGCCCAAAAATGACAAAAAGCAACTTCTGCAACAGCTCTGATTCTTGCATAGGGGTTTCAATCGACGCGTCGTTCTCAGATAAGGAAGGAAAGGACCAGAAAGGAGGCGTAGTGCGTAGTTGTAGTGCTTCCGCTGTCGAAGTGGAGGTTGATGTTGTTTTTGAAGGGTTTTGATTTTCGATGAGGAGATTCAGAGACGCGGGAGTACTAAGTGAAGATGTTGAGGGAGGCAAGAACTGCAAGGTGGTTGCTGATGGCAAGGACGTTGTATGTTGTTGTAGGAGTTGCTGGTATGGTTCTTGCACGATATCAACATCTAGTACTGGACGATGGTCCTGTGCTGGTTGAAAATAATCATTCAGATCATCCCATCCGTCGTAGAAGCTTTGCTGATAGGAATGTAGGTCGTGAAGCATCTCTGTCAGCATCGTGGAGGTGGAAGAGGTCAGAGCTTGCAGGGAACCAGGCGACTTGTTAGTAGAGTTGGTGACTGGGAAAAAGAAGTCAGCCAAGTCAGCTGAAAACACGTTAACGGACAGCATTATAACCACAGAAAGAGCTGTCGAAACGACGACCGAAGCAACCGCAAAATTCCTCGCCTCTTTGGCACGACCCTCACCCAAGCTTTGGCCCACAAGCTGCGCGCAGGTACTCGACATACCCAAAGCCACGGTGAAAGTAATCGTGTAAATGGTTAGACCTGGAGATGCTTGAGTTGTATTAATGTTGTACATAATTGCTGAGTGGTGGTCATGGTCAGTCTGTTGCAAGAAGAAGAAGGTCATACAGTTACAGAGGACTAGTTCTAGTAGTACTAGAAGTCAAAAATGGATACTCTTGCTCAACAGACGAGAACTTCTCATGAATGTCAATGATAGAACACGTCGTATATTACCTGCCACATGACACGCTAGTGCTCCATGCCCAATTAGCCCTGCAAGCAAAGCCATCAGCTCCCAGAGGATCCATTCAAAAACCACTTGAGCCGCAGCTGGCAAAGCTATTTTCATGTACGTCTGGAGACCTGACGTGCGCCAAGCATCTCGGTCCAAGAAGATCTGACACAGCATCGTGATCCCAGCATCGCCACGATTCCGGATGTAGTCTGAGATGCAGGAGTGGACGTAGTTTTTCAGTTTTTCAGTATTCGAGTCAGAGATTTGAGCGATTCGTGTAGTAGTGGTCATCTTCGGAGAGGGAGATCCAGATCGCTTTTTTCCACTACTTCCGTGTTGATTTTGTCCTCCAGACGTCCTAGTATTTTTTACACGTGTTCTTTTCATAAAGACTTGCTCACGTCGTGGTTTATTCGCGGAACCATGTAGTCTTTGATCCCCTCCACCTGCTTTCATGTCCGTCTTGTTATCCTTTATTTCGATATGAGGAGCTGCAGCTTCCCCTTCCCTTTTATACAGTCGCACTTTCTTTTTCTGTGTCCTCGCAGCATAGCTGGCTCTACTACGATGCAAGAAGTCTGCCTCATGATCCTCCAGTTCGTCATAGAACAGTATGATCGCTGGTGCTGCAGGTCCTTCTACTTGAGCTGCACCAGTCCCAAGAGTTCCTTCTTGATAAACACGTCTTTTTGCTCTCGTATTTTCTGGCGCCAGTCGGACCAGACGTCGAGCTTGATGGTGTGGGTGTAGACGTCGAGCTTGATGGTGTCCGTGTCCGTTTCGTCCGTTTCTACTATGAACAAGATGTCTTCTTGTTCTATCATCTTTGTAAAAGATGAAGCGTTGCACTAGCTTATGCTGCATCCACCTTTCTGGCATTGGACTTCCTCTACCTTGATTGGGCCCGTCTTGGTCACCTTCGCTAACTAGATCAAGTTCTTCTTCCTCTACTAACAAAGCTGATCTAGCAGATCTCCCTGTCAATCGTTCATCTGCGTAGTTGTCTCTCGACCTTGTATGTTTGATACTGCCATTAGCACCTATCGGTTGTGGCACCACTGTTTCCGGCTCCACTCTGCTTCCATATTCATCATCTCGGTTCTCTGTTCTTCCGTCTTCACCAGCAACTGTGCCGCGAACACCTGATAGCATCGCACCCTCATCGAATGATGCGCGAGACGCCCTATCATGGCCAGCGGACATCAAGTGCGCAGCTAGTCGAGCGTCATGACCTTTCCTCACTTGCGGTGCGCGAAGAAGCGCGCCAACTTGACTCCCGGGTGAAATATTTTTTTTCAAAGATGATGAGGTCGGTCGTGAAGCTACAGGCTCATCCAGGGGACCGTTTGCAGAACTACTCGATATCTTTGACGAGCTCGTCCGTGATTGTCGTTTCATTTTAAGGTTCAGACCCACCTGTTGATCGCTACTACTTCTAGTACTTGCACCAGTTGTAGTACTTTGATGTCCTCCAGTGCTAAAAACTACACCGCCATTGGCCATTGGCTGTGCTGGAACCTGCTGGTCATGGAGTTGCCCGTTCCCTCTAGGAGAAGTCGATGACTGCGACCCACCTATTTCTTCTCGCCTCATACTGCTCATTGCAGTCGTACTAGTACCTCTACGTTGCTCTACTTCGATGTTGTAGTTACTGGTAGTAGTAACGAATCCTCGCGAGACTTCTGATGTTGCAGAAAAGACAGATGCGTGCTCAGTAGCATTACCACGTTCAGGCGTCGTGCTCGTGGAAGGTTCAGGTATCAATTCGAGAGACCCTGACGTCTCTGGACTCGGTAGTTCGTTCTTCGCTGCTGACAATCTAGGACTCATCGAG
The DNA here is from genome assembly GCA_905178165.1 of Amoebophrya sp. A25. Lineage (NCBI taxonomy): Eukaryota > Dinophyceae > Syndiniales > Amoebophryaceae > Amoebophrya > Amoebophrya sp. A25. The sequence goes on along the minus strand of CAJINU010000025.1, from coordinate 402,291 downwards.
GCTCCTCTTCCTGAATTCAAATTCAACAAACGAGGTTCTCCTTTCTCTTTCGAGTTCGACATACTCCTAGCAGACGTGCTAGCTCCACCTGCTCCGAGTTGACCAATTTCGAGTCGTAGTCCAGCATTTACCGGGTTGAAAGACAGTGACACACTATTCGTGCTAGGACGTTGCTCGCTTACGGCTCCTAGAGGCAGTGACGACTCACTGCTTACGGCGCCGCCTGTGTGGACGAGCGCCTCTGCTAAAAGGTTAAGACCGCCACCATCAGAGTCCACACAATGCCTCGCCAATTCAATCTGCGCTTCCTGCCTTGCTTCTTCTCTTGCTGCTTCGCCAAGAATACAGGTAATCGAACTCGCGGAAACACGTTCTGCCATTCCTGCAAATTCGTTCACCTCATCTTCCGAGTCTTCAGGTGGTAGGAGGTCCACAACAGGTAGTTGGTCTAAAGGGCGAACCCAGCACTTCGGAGGCATGTTGATGTTGTTATCTTTCTTGTCATCATCATCAAGATGATCAACATCAACATTAACATTAACATTTTTAGCCCTGCTGTTGCTTTCAATGTTCTTGTGCTCCAGCAAAGGCGCAGCTAGTCTGTTCCACGTCCCACTGAGATCCTGAGATTCCGCCATTGAATTGGTCATATAATTCTTGGTACAACTACCCCTGAGAACGAAGTGAGGACCGCTAAACTCGTTCTCCTGTAGAGCGGGAGGAGCTCTACAACTAGTACCTCTCGTCGGAGTCTCTACTTTCCTACTTGCGGAGTGCAGTGCCCAATAGCGATACCCGAAGACAATGCAGGTGCCGCAGTTTGTCAACGAATTAGCTAGCCCAACACCAGTATTTTGAAGCTGGAAAAAGCCAACGAAGAGGTAGCACCAGACGATGTGCAAAGCAGCCACAAGGATCTGTACATCCTGGATGTCGCTAGTCCGATTCACGTTCACGAAAAATTTACGAAAGGTATCGCTGACGTAACAGGGTATAACACCCAAGCTGGCCGCAGTGCAGTAGGAAGAAGCGGCACGTGCAACATGCGGGTCTTGGCGGCAGAGGATCATCAAATCTTCGACGCAAAGCAACAAAATACTCGTCGCAAGCACCGAATAGATCAGCACAGTAATCTGCGCCTGAGTTAGGTAGCGGTACCTTAGAGGTCGTTGAATTATGAATTATGAATTGACACTATGCAAATTTGACCGGGGAATTCGTTCAAACTATTCAGATGGGAATTTGAATATTCAGAAATCGCATTTTTTTCATCTGAATATTTGAGACTTTTCCCATGGTCTTTGTGGTCTCGTTTTCCCTTGGTGATCCTCATGTTTGACCTGTTGGACCTCCCCTGAGTTAGGTAGCGGTACCTTAGAGGTCGTGTTTGGACAATTCAAATCCTGAGTTAGGTAGCGGTACCTTAGTTGAAAATAACGCAAACGGAATAGGAATAGGTAAGTACATCATCGCATAGTTTTTCGCGCCGTATGCAGTCGAGATGAACGTGTCAAGACCGCAATTCAGTCCCACTGCCGGTGCGATGACCAGACAATTGAAGAAGCAATTCCCGAGTCCTACTCCTGGCAAAGCGTAAGGATTCGACTTCGCAAAATGCGCCACCATAAAAACGTTTACAGTCTCAGGCGCCAGCAGCAAGAAAAAGCTAAGCACATTCGGCACCGAAGAGGCGCAAGTCTGCGAGTAGATCGATGCCCAGCTTGTGGTGGAGTCCGGTCCCGCGTTTCGACCGACTGCGGAAACGGAGGAACCATAGGTGCGTGGCATATTATCAGCACACATTGCCGCAACAACACTCCCAGCTTCACTACAAACATATCTCGTCTGCTTCAAACTACCACGAAGGTTGGAGCAGACTTGGAGGTTATTCATTCTTGTCCGTATGCTTTTGAAACAAGCTGACGAGGAAGAGGAAAGGGACGTTTGATGTTGTTGAGATAAAGTTGAAGCAGATGCTGTTGCCCCCGAAGATGAACAACCTGAGTCAGTTGTAGCACCAAGAACTCGTCCTCCAGCAGCTGTAACAGCATTGCTATTTTTACTTCCACCATTCGCATTCACCTCTTCGCGACGATGTGCAGCTGGACTTCCTTTGGGAGTGCTGTGCGTTGGAGATCCAATAGCAGCTGCAGACCCATTTGCAGCAGACCCAACGAGTGCTGGAGAAGCAGCACCTCCTTGAAGAGGAGTGTTGTTCACCTCCTGTTCTCTACTTTTACTGTTACTCCTAGTTCTGCTCCTACTTTTGGATTTACTTCCTCCAAGCGAAGGTGGAGGAGACGATAATGACAGGACTTGTTCCACTCGTCCTGGTAGTTGGAGAGCAACATCGATTCTTGGCGATCCTCCAGCAACCCCAACCCCATCATGTACAACATGTACCAAAGTTGTACTAGGAGGACCTCCAACTACACCTCGTCCTGCTCTACTGCTCAACGTAGGCAGCAGCAAGACATCCTCGGTTCTCGGCGCTATGAGACCTGTGGACTCGAGCAGCGCTGTCAGCGGCGCTGCCGCAGGCGTGGAGGGCAATAATCTTTGAGGACTAGTATTAATCTTTGAAGATGAGACCACCTCCATTGACGAGGATGATACGAGAACCGGAGACGCTGAAGACGACCAGTTCGAACTCGCATAGTAGTTCGTTTGAGATGACTCGATCAACTCTGTTCGTTGCTGTCGGAGTTGGATGTCTACCTTGTTCGTCCTTTGTGTTTCTTGTAGTCCCGGAGGAGGAACTACAGGCACGCCGTCTAGGTCTTGTCGTCTAGGTCTTGGCGCAGGCGCAGCGTTCTGCAGCTCTCGTCCGTCTCCGTTCTGCTCGTTCATCATTCTTGTTCTTCTTGACGACCGTTACATGTGAGTTGTACAGCTATTGATGTTCTTCGTGCAGGCATCAAAGATGACCAGGTACGTGCATCTGCATCTTCACCACGACTGGGCAGCAGAGGCACGACCATGTAGTTGATCCTCCATAGACAAATACTCTGTCTTGTTCTAGAAGTACGTAGTTAGAGTCTGACTCAAAGTGAAAGTCACATAAAAGTGCCGGCGCTATCAATTTTTCAAGGTCAAGGAGGGAGCAACGAGACGAGCCAACAATAGGATGCTTCAGAACCCCAGGAAGAACTAGACTGCTTCTGCATAGAAGCAGCACATATTAATTCTATTGTCACATCTTCAGCTCAATCATCACGTAATTTATTGTTGCATACAACTAGCTAGTATAAACAAGCGAAAAAGGAAATGGCATGTCTTCAACATCTTTCTTGTTCTTCTTTTACTCATGCAATTCCTGAGTCTGAATCCAAGATGAGTCAGACAGTAGCAGGAGGACTTGCTTCATCTACTCCTTCGCAAAATGGTGCGCTTGTCCACTTGTTTGATTGTAGATTTTAAAGGATCCTGCGTCATCATGATTTTTTTCAATTTCTGTCACGCTGTTTCATTGTAGGCAGTCAACTCATTTTCACAGACTGCGACTACTCTGACTTAGCGTGAGCGTTTGTATTTCTACTGGAAGATGCCTTGGTGGCAACGATGTAGACAACAGCAAACAGAACAATGTTCACAACTACCCCCAATAGCATGAACAACGTGGAGCCTCTGATTGAGAGCACGAGAGGCTGAAGCAAAGGCAAGGCGCCTGACGAGGCACCAGCATGACTTACTGCACAAGGGGAAAGAATAAGATGAAGATCATCTCTTTGCTTCATCATCTCTTTGCTTCAGCCGTCATCATCATCTCAACACTCTCAATCAGTGGCAACTAGTACACGGCCATACCTAGACTCCATGCAACGATCGCTCCGCTGAATGTTAGTATCAGGTACTCGAGTGTACTCCAGGTCCCCTTTTCTCTCGCAGAATCCCAACCTGAGAAAAGCTGCTGATCATCTTCAACAACATTCGCTACTTTGTTGTCCTGGCGTCCGAAGCGAAACAGGACGTTGCCAACGTGTACGTAGATCGGCATCAGCACAAGTTGGAGAGGGGTTGCCTTAGATGAGAACGAGGTCCAGGTACTCGAGAGCCTTGATCACAGGAAGGTTGTCCTCGTGTGCCCTGTAGAAACGACAACATCAGATCTTTTGTCAACATGTCTAAATGATCAGTATTTCAACATCACGTGGTCTGCCTTAACGACGGACAGATTTATAGCAGAGGCGATTCCCGCGATCACGGTAATCGAGGGCGAGAAGAGGGCGTTCAGGCAACGACTCGCTCTCCTTCTGCATGATTTGCTTCGAGGGCTTGACGAGCTGCTTCCGGAACAACAGTCTGAAAGATCGGCCGCTTCGTGTTCTAGTTCTGCCTTTTTTGAAAATACTTTAGGTTTTGTGTCTTCCAGACACTTCCGTAAAGTCCCGAGCAAGAACAGATGCAATGAGAGGCACAGCATCGTTGAGAAGGGGACCGGAAAGAGACCTGTATGCGTCCCCAGACATACACAGGACGCCTTCTGTGCAGCAGTCAACTGACTGAGAGGTAATATCACCTCTTTTTGCACAAAATTGCCAAATTCTTGAAGCTTGCCAGATATTTTTAGCATCTTCTTCTTCTTCTTCTTGATACAAATGGCGTAGGCGTCTGGGAAATTTCTAACAAATAAAGGTTGAAGACTTAATACCTTGTAGGTGTAGGTCTAGGTCTATTTAGAAAGTGGTGACGGTCAAGGAATGCTGTCAGTAGTTCCTCGTCGTCGTGTCCTCTTTCCTGCTCTATTTGATGAAGAGAATTCTTGCAACCTATCGTTTTACAACCAGTATGGAGGCTTGTATGCAGGAGAAGGACACTTCTCCTTACTTTATATCCGCAAAATAGGTGCAGCAACAAGCCGAAAAATCCACATCTGCGGAAGGCGAAGGAAATGACAGAAGATAAAGAAGATGAAGATCTGTCAAAACAAGAACAAGCAGGCAAGACGATACAGATTCGGTACGGGATGACAACAAGACAGACTTTCATCACTGACATCTCTCTCTCTCTCTGAATGCTTCATCTCGACTGAAGGTTGATGCGCTGATTCTCCAATGATGGATGGCCAAATTGAGTAGTCGGATACTCATCTGCATATTTAGAAGCGTTCGTGCGATGTTGATCCAGCACGATGCGGATACTTTTTCTCACCAAGAATAATCAATTTTGATTTTGTTAGTCAATTTCTAGTAAGATTACGACTTCTATAATTATTGGGAGGACACGGGGTATACCTTTTTTGAATTTTTATATACTTAGCAACTACAAGAACAACTGCAACTCGACATCTTCAAACATCAAAATCTCTCTTTTTTGTAGACCATCATCACTATATTTTGTGTCTATCTTGTTTTTATCCATATTTCTTCACCAAATCTCGTACAGCTACGAGGATCATAGTCACGACTTAGTTTTTTAACGTTCTACTCAATTATTTTGGTCACTTCTCGTCAGATCTTGTTTTTTGTAGCCGCGCCTATGTAATTATACGACTGTTTTTTGTACACGATGAGATAAGTAGACTGCCACTGTGGAAGGACTGAATCCGAAGTTTTAATGCTAGGATTAGGATTAGGATTCAGTCCGCCGCCCACAGCTTTACCTGCATACTCGAGCGGATTAACGCAGCCGTAGAGTACGAAGGAGTAAATGTTAAACAATAACAACGATCCTGAACATCTACTAAATTTCGTAAGCATAACATAGTCGTGAAGAGGACCTTTCTTTGAATTTCATCTAAGAGAAAAATAAGAATCCGTTCCCATATCTATGCTTACATCCTGAAAATTATATCTCATCAATGCAGAGAAAAAGTTTGAATTTGAATCAAAATATCCATATCGTTCGATTTTTTTTTTGCAGACGTCATTCTGATCTTGGATGGTATTTCTTCGCAAGAAAGAATCCATATGAAAGAATGTAGTTGTAGTTTATTGGTTGTAAATTGAACAAGAAAAAGAAAGAGTCAAATTTTTTCAGTAGGTAAAAAGAGTAAATAATTCCAATCCTGATCCTCGAAGAGTCCTCCTTTCCTCTTGGGATGATATGAGCTTTTTTTTATATGAGTAGCATGCATGAAGATGATTCAATATGCCGTATATAATGATCATCGATTCAATCGTCTATGTTGTTACAACATTATCTTCTATGTTGTTACAACATTATCATTATATATTTATTATATGGTCATGTTATAAAAAAGTGTAGAATTTAGAAAAAGAACAGAAGTTTCTAGTCTTTTTTGTATTTGTGCGTCTCTCTTTTAATTATTTGTGATTCAATTTTGTTTTTGGACGATGTCGGAAACCCAAGTAGAATGGGTCACATGGTGATCATTGGTATTTCTTGTCGGACGCTGGCAAGCGCGGAGGTGTTTGGTCGGTCGTGGTCGCGTCGGTACCTGAAGATGTAGTAGATGCAGTTGTAAGATGGAAATCACGTAGGATCAACTTCCACGCAAGTTTCTCATTTGCGGTAGAAAGAGGAAATCCAAAAGCACGTGAGCAGGTACTTCTAGAGGCACTTAATGCTGGGGGTAAGTCCAACAAAGCAAAGGGGAAAGGGGGAAAGGGAAATGCTTATCCACTGGTAATAAACTCCTCTAGTTACTAGAAGAACTACATATGTTCATGATTAGATTTACTCTTGTCTGCTGATTCAGCTGGTACTCGATTTTCTCTGTATTTTTAATATATCAGAAAGAAACATACATAGATAATCGAGTACCAGATGAATCAGCAGAAGGCGTCTCTCCTTTATTTGCGACGCCCTTTTGCAATTTCTCCGTATGGCTGTAGTGCTGACCGTTGTTTTTGTAGGCGCTGGTGTGGTGATTAGAGGAAGATCATAGGTGTGCACAAAGAACATATTGCTTCTATAATTGCAAGCACGTGAAACTATTGTAGAACCCCCAAGACATTGCTTACGTTTCTAGGCCCAATGGTGGGCTCTCAATTACCTTAAAGTTTCATGTTTTGGAATCTCTGATGTTTTGAATGTGTGGGTTTCTAGATCATGCTTTGTGTGTGGACTTGAATAGGAGGACAGATAATCTTGGAGAGAAAAAGACTCGACATCTTTTTTCCAGCTGCAGCCATAATGCTGTTAAAAGCGGTCGTGTTGTGGTAATTGCGGTCGTGTTGGCCTCGTTTCCCTGGACTCGCTGTAACATGGGACCCGCCTCCTCCGTAGAAATTGTGTCCTGCTCCATCACGCTGCGTGCTTGAGGCAGTCGGCATCTGTTGAACATAGTTTTGGTTCATCATAGAAGCACCCTGCTGTTGAAGATATGTTGTCGACCCATTTCCAGATACAGGCTGTGCAGCAGCTGTAGTCGGATGTGTAGTTTCTGTACTAGTGGTCATCGCGGTTGGCGTAGCCAAAGAAGCATTGTGGTTTGTCGAAGCACCTCCTGGTGTCATCATCTGTTGACTATAATTGTTGTGCTGAGAAGTGTGTTGATGATTGACATGATTCGAAGAACCGCCTTTTTGAGACCCATGAGAGCCAGCGGGACCAGGAACCAGTGGCACCGGAGCAGCTGCCGCACCAGCAGAAGTTGTAGTCCCAGCTGCAACAAGATGATGTTGATTATAGGCCCCACTATTAGAGTCGGCTGTTATTCATCTTGGTCCCCTCATCTCGACCCCTTTCCCATGAATTACAAGGGAAATAAAGGGCACCAAGATGCCGAGAAAGATGGATAAAAGCTGACCTTAGCATTAGTAGATGCATTCGTATTATATCCCGGAGCAGGTGCACCAGCACCTTTTATTTGTTGATGCTGCATATTACTAGCTCCACTGTAATACTGGTGATGATGAGCAAAATTGTTTGCGTTATTCATCGAACCAGGATCCATCATGTTGTTGTGCTGTTGCATGTTGTAGTGATATCGGGAAGCAGGTCCCCACATTGCTCCATATCCTGGTGGGGCAGGTGGTGCGGCAGGTGGCGGAGCGGGTACAACAGTGTTACTGGTATTGCCAGCACGATTGTGGTCATGATGCTTGACATTTTTGTTAGGACTCAAAGACGTCGGCGCGGACGGCGGAGCAGGCGGCGGAGCTGGAGCTGCACTTACTGTAGTGCTAGGAGCAGAGGTAGCTGCCTCGTCAACACTCTTGTTTGCTTCAGCGGATCTCCCTCTTTGAACAAGATCTTCAACTCCTTCGCTAACTTCATCTTCTTGCTTTGTGTCGTCCTCTACAACTTTAATATCTTGTTTATCAACAACTTTATCTTCGTCTTGAGGTTGCTCCTTCATCTCTGGAGAAGTTGAAGTCGCTGCACGAGAAGAATGAAAATGCTGTGTTGACCATCTACTTTTGTTGCTTTTTTCAGGTGTTGCGGTAACAGATGTTGAGCCACCACGCGTTGTCGAACTCGGAGTGGTTGTAGTACAACCCGCATTCATCTTTGCCTTGTTTGCAGCATATTGTTCTTGTCCACGACTTCCGACAACTTTAATCGCAGAAGTAGAACAACTACCTTGTTCTTCAGCCTCTTCGATCAGGATCATGTTTGTAGTTGATGAGTTTTTCGTCTCTGGTGGTAGAAGTTGTTCGACTGGAGCCGGCATCTTAACAGGAGTCGGAGGCATCGCAGGAGTCGGAGGCATCGCAGGAGCCGGAGGAGCTGCGAAAGGAGGAAGAGCAGGAGGTTGCGGTGGAACTCCAGCACCTGTCACTGTTTGGTGTGCTCCTGAAGCGGCTCCTGTTCCTTGCATCTGTTAGAGCAGCTATCCGTAATGTTCTAGAGGGATCAACATCCCCACAGATACTTACTAGACGAGAAGGATTAGAAGTCGTGGTAGCCTTAAACATGGTGCCCTGCTGAAGGAGGTCCAGGTTGTTGTACAACATGATGTGTTGCACCAGCAGCCCATGACGCGGGGGCCGCTGCACCAGCTCCATGTCCATAGTGGCCAGGATGAACTACACCAGGTGGCGCCCCAGCAGGAGCGCCAAAATAAGCCCAGTATTCGGCCCACGTGTTGTAATCAGCAATCATAGGATGATAAAACATGGCCCCATGGTGTTCGGCGGTCGGATCTGGATGTTGAAATTGAGGAATCATGTCTATGATGTGCGAACTTGATCAGACGGTCGTTTTCTGTATCTAGTTTTTGGCAAGATCATGAAGATGTACTAGATCACCAACATGATCTGATTACGATCATGGTGATGACATCAACTAGTACTAGTACTAGCCCAACAGAGTCTAAATAGCACAAATTCACCAGGTAAAAAGTACACAAAGCTGCTGGATATTCCTCTTTCTTCTGTTGTCCCCCAACGAGCGCAAGCAAGTCGTTGATAGTATTTTTGTCCGGCGATTGTTCCTGAAAATAACAATAAGTTCACAGATGATTCATCAACTGATTAACGCGCACTTGTCTGTAGTTTAATGTCATTTTTATGTTTATCTACATGATCAAATCCAAGACCTGGCCGCGGTGGTCACACCTGCCACCAGTGCTATAATCTGCTTACTTACAGAAGTTAGTTACAGATACCTACTTAATAGTTAGCAAAAATCTCATTAGATGAACAATAATTACCGACTTTCCACTTGAACCGTGCAAGGGTGTATTCTGATAACTCGGAACCCGAGTTGAAGAAGGAGACTCGGCAAAACCACGCTTTTTGGGCGTCTTCCAGAAAGCGGGCTCGGCTGTAGAGTGCGGGAGTAGATGTAGAGTGTGAATAAAGCTATACGTTTATATGGTCGGATTGCTTCTCATCTAAAGGTTGTCATCTTCGATGCGGTGGATGTCCCTCAAGGACACAATCGCAAGCCGTAGCATCCTTTAATATTACAAGAATGCCTGCTCTACTTATAGTTCCAGAGAGAGGGTCAGAGAAAAAAAGCACAAGCAAGAGCAACATATGAACCCTAGTATCAACTACAATAGTACCCACGCTCTGTTGATCAGACCAACGAGCAGCATCGAGACACAATTCCACAAGCAAGCGGTAAGTTCTGTCCGAAATTTTGACGTTTTTTTCATTCAATTCGTGCCAAATGGCTTCAATTCCACCCAAATTGGCACGGTTTGTGACCTTGTTGAAGAAGAGTGTGTTACACAAGAGTGTGATCATGTTACACCTACACGTCACTGAGTCGTGACCACACTGTAAAATAAAGAAAAGTATGTTGGTTTTTACTACTTAGATGAATATGAAAGAATTGATGTCAGTTTGACTTTCCTTTAAGCTTCCAAAACTAAATTCAGTTCCTGTCCCAGTGACAACACACTTTCCTTTAAGCTTCCAAAACTAAATCCAGTTCCTGTCCCAGTGACAAACCGAATAACACCTTCAGTTTCTCTTGTGCTTCGCGGTTGATCGGACAGGTTTCCTGCGGTTTCGCGGACTCGTTGTTGTCATCCTTATTTGTATTTCCACCTGTGAGTATTTATAAATATAATAGGAAAAATGACGGTGATAATCGGCAATTGCGGTTGCAGATTAGGAAAAGTGAAGCCGAAGCTTCTTATCATGGAATAGATCGAAGAGATACGAGTAGAGTTTTGCATATCAAGAGGAGCTAGGAGGTGAAGTCCGTACCTGAAGTAGATGCGCTGTCTTCATCCGAAGGACTTTGACCAGCAGAAGCAGAGCTGGTTCCATTACAGTCCAGACCTGGAGCACCCAGACCTGGAGAACCCAACAGCGTCTCGTGAACATCGCCATTTTTCCGGATACTTGTGCTGCCAATAGCAGAGGCAGAAATATCGTTATCTCCGCTTCGTACGCCTGCTCCACCAGCAGAGACAGTTCCAAGTTGCGACACTTCAAGGTCATCTTGCAGAGTCGAGCGAGACTGGGTGGACTTGAGAAGAGAGCTGACACCTCCGCGCGAGTTATCTCTGAGATGCAGCGTGTCATCTCTGAGAAGATTAGAAATGATTCTACTAGTTCCGCTTGAATGATCACATGTGGTTTCTTTTCATGTTTTGCTAATCATGGACGATCAGTCTTTCAGGTAAGATAAAAAAATTGAAATTTTTCACCACGCCCAGATGCACATAATTTTCTTAGTCGCGCCAGTAGACGAGAAATGCACCACCTCTGCAGACGAGGAGAGATGGAGTTTCTCCTCTCCTGATTTGCGGTCTTGGTTGACAGCTCCTGCATCAGACTTAGTAGAGGCGGGGATGTACAACATAAACAGAAAGGACATATCATTTACATGCAGAATAAATCAAGATCTTCTAGTTGGTGCCTGGCTTTAGTCTTCCAAAAGATGTTCATATGTGTTTGGACGAGTTCTCGATAGTCCATCTCCAGGTCCACCCACAAGCACAACATTGTTGAGCTCAACTAGTCGTACAGACGAGACATTATTGCCTTTGACCATACCCTTATTGCCCGCGCCGATCCCTCCAACAGTACCACTTTCGTGTCGAAAGTAGTAGCAGACGCCGATGGCAGGCAAAGCAATCCGGAGAAACCAAAGAAGCCAGGCTGCGTCGGCACTGGCGACTAACTCCTCTAGGAGGAGAGGGACACGGGAGACCTCAAACCACTGAATCATCTTTGTGTTGCTTGTGATGTTGGAGGGTGAAGAGGGAGTAGATCGGTAAGAGGAGGAGATAGTTGTGTAGAAGTATGTAATGTTCTTGTCAGGTAGAAGTAGTGATGTTGTGCTGGGGTACAAGTGGTTGTTGGTAGCTTGCGTTTGGTGTGGTAAGAAGAAAGTACTTATGTAAATGTGAGTAAGTTGTAATGGGAGTTCATCGTCGTTGTGGTGCTTGGTCTCGTAGTTGGTATGCTTGTTGAGGTTGATGTGCTAATTGTAGTTAATATGGGAGGCCGATGTACAGTCACAAGACGAAGACACAAGGTGATTGAATTTGCTTTAGAAAAATCGTAATCGTCTATGTTTTTATTTGTTGACTTTCTTCTTCGTAGAACGTGAGTAGTACTATGGGCCCCATCATTCAATCATGTCGTTGAAAATGAAAACCTAAAACATCTTCTCAGTACTAAGTAGTATCCTCTCTCAGTCATCTCCACTGCTCTCTTCGCCATCCTTCTCTGGGTGGGGAGATCTTGACCTTGCGGAGACTTCTTCATCCGACGACCTGATAAAATACAATACCATACAATTGATCTCGCACTCAGTATGTTAGAACGACATGTTAGAACGGTCACTACACCTTCCTACGCTCGTCCACCAAATACGACAAGATCGCATAGTTAGATCCTTTGTTGACTGGAAGTGTAGTACTTGCCTCCGAGACCAACTGGAAGTGTAGCACTGGCCTCCAAGCCCAACTGGAAGTGTAGTACTGGCCTCCGAGACCAACTGGAAGTGTAGTACTGGCCTCCAAGCCCAACTGGAAGTGTAGTACTGGCCTCCAACTGAAAGTGTAGTACCTACTGGCCTCCGTTTATCAGAGAAACTGCACGAACACAGACTTCACCCACTAGTAACCAGTTGTACCAGGAGAAAGTGGGGAGAGATTTCTTTCCACCCCCGCCGACGCACGAGGGGAGGCCGCGGGTAGCGGTGGTAATAGTCTTCACATTTTCAGTCATGATAGTTTTGACGAGACAGGTGGGTATCTCATGCAAATACAACTCACTGGGGACAGGGTATGTCGTCCTGGGAGGGTTCGCTTAAAATGAGGATGAGGTAGTAGAGCAGTCGTGATTGTGAAAACAAGAAGAAATCAGTTTAATTTAATACCATCATGACCACCTCGACGTAGCAACATCGACATTGTCATCACCACCATTTACAGATGATCTTGATTCTGAGAAAGTGCTGGTACTAACTAGTTGAAGATGTTCTATGTTCATCAACATCTTCAAGAAGAACTCATCTAAAAATGTAATCCTACCCTCAACTCGGGAAGAAGCATGTAACGCTGATGCTAAACTTGGTCATTCCCCGCCACCCATTTCCTTCTGCATTTTCATGAGCATCGTAACTGCTTCTTCATAGACTGCTTGCTTCTTCTTCACCACTTGATTGATATTAGCCATTTGTTCTTGGACCAAGTCTACCTTCTTATTCAAGAAATCCGTCGCACCTTGGATACTCTTCTCGCAGTAATAGCCAGTGCCGACGTCGACGAGGACCTTAATCAAGGTGTAGGAAATAAAGTACCGTTATAATGAGAGCGAGAGTGTTGTTCTCTTGGAGTTTTGGAAGACGTAGACTTTGAGGCGATGAAGATAGATTTGACAAAAACCACTATGATGTAGTAGTTCCACTTCTCGCCGACTATAACGAATATCACCAACTACAACAACAAACAATCACTCACATCATTGATGTACCTGATCCGGCTTCGACACAAACCCATCCATGTAAACTGCGTTATTAAGCGGAACTAAGAGTTTTTTCGTGTTGGCTGGCTGTCCCCCGGCTTGTTTCTGCAACATGCCTAGGCATTCTGCGCTACCGCGAAACCGATCACCAGCTATCTGAAACTGCTTCATGTTGTTCCCCATCTGCGATAATTCTACCTTCAGCTGTTGCGCCAATTGCTGCAATTGTTGCGGATTTAGGCTCTGGAGTGGTATTTCTTGACCTCCGATGCCAATCTTCGTCTCCTCGCCTTCTTTTCCCTCCTCACCGGTGGTTTCTTCATCAGTCCTTGCGACTGGCTCAGCCTCGGAGGACGATGACATGGTTTGCTTCCTCTTTGTACTAGCTAAATAATAGAAGCCTAGAGGGACTACAACTACGTCTAGGAAACCAAGAATCCAAGACTTCCTTGATGGCGCTTCCAAAAAACGATTGTCAAATTCTTGGCTGCATTACACAAAGACAAACCAGCATCGCACCTGTATAAAAAGATTATAAGAAAGAGTGACGCCGGTACTAACTCTTTGAAGACAAGTAAATAATTAACTTAAGAAAGACAAAGAGTGAAGGTCAGACCAGATAAATAATCATTGGCAACTGAGTACTCCTCTTGGCCGTGACTTGTCTGGACAGGAGAATCTGTCAAGATCGTGTTGCATCTTCCGGTATAAGGATACCTTCCAGAGGAACACCACTAGCAGATGATCCGAAATCGATCTCGGAGCACACCAAGGACCTCCAATTTTCATTTCTTTGTGAGGACTTCATTCGAGTGGACGTGGACAGAGGGTATTCAGATTCTTCGTAGTGTCATTGGATGTTGTTGGATGCAAGGTGGAAGGAAAATCGTTTTGTCTGTCAATACAACAGAGATTGAAGTACAACATACAAGTTGCAAATAGTGTAAGGCCTAGTTGAGATCCTCTTATTCTTCGTTTGCTTTTAAGTCTGTAAGACGACGACGACGCATCACGTCAACATGGGACAAGAACGCCTGACAGCGATATTCATAACCAAAAATGAAACTCTTCATAGCTCCGTATGATTGTCGCATTCGTATTCGAATGAAGACGAAACAATGATTCTAATAGACGAGCATGTTCGTGTAGGCGATCTTGATGCATTGATTTACGATAGCAATAGCTGTAAAAAATGTTGCACATAGACATGCGAATTCGAGATAATTTTCATTCTTGTAGTGGAGGATCGTTTCTACGAATTTATTGCGTTGTCCTCGCTAGATTTCAACTATAATTCTTTTTTATCGTTGATAGTACTGCGTCGATATCTTCCATTCCTGTTACGAATTCAACGATAATAATCTTCCAAAAGCATTTTTATGAGAAATCATTCAACAGATTGTGCTACTCCCGATGTGCTCCTTCCTTGATGATGAATTATTTTATCCAGACAAATCTAAAGATTTAGATACGGAGTTGCTTTAAGTAGTTGAATCACTGCTCTTCAATATTGTTATCATTGCCTCATCAACCAGAGGACTATCCGCATCCAACAACTACATACCATACAGACAGTCCTCGCCTCATTCTATTTTCAACATTTTTACCCCTCTCGTCTAAATCAGATGAATCTAATCATCCCTTCCACCTCTTCATGGTCCTGGTCGTGCCTCTAATCAACAAAGAAGAGCGTCTCCTTAATCTGCAATGGCAGCACACCACTGGCCAGAGATGTAGTACTTACTTCTGGAACCACCACTCGCGAAGCGTGGGCTAATGGCACTACGTAGTCAGAAACGTTGTCACTCCAACCGTTCTGGATGGCATCGTCGACATATTTTTGAGCCCGATTCAACGAAACTTGGCGCGCGCGCTCGTGTAAATCAGGAGACATTTTTAGATGAACTACGGTGTGCTCAACTTCATGTAGTTTTTCGATTAATTCTGCTTCTGAAAACAAAGCACATGTAGCCGATCGGGTTCTTACATATTCAGAATTAGGCTTTCAAGAAGAAAAGTTATTTAGACTATGAAGATCGCTTTCGTTTTTCGTGTGAGTACTACCACAACTTGTCTTAAATCCAGGAGGGAGATGAGCGAATGTTAGAAAATGAAAAAGTATGTATGGTCCCTGTGCTGGCTGTATGATCTTCCCGAGGTTCAACCCAAGCGGCCTAGAAGTCGTAACTACATTCGCAGTCAGTGATATCTTCAGGTTCTTGAAGATCCCAAAACCTAAACCGATAATCAAGACCTGCTGTGCCTTAACAAAGCTGCTCCTGCATCAGCATCTGACGAACCAGAAGATATCGACGTTGCGTTTTGCGTGCTCCTCTCCGTGGCCACGAAATCTCCTACTTCCAAGTAGAATGCTGGGGCTTTAATATCCTCTTGTTCTGCTGGATGTTCCGACTCCAGGTCGATAGGAGCATGCTTGGTTCCTGGAGTCGTAACCGGTGTGACGGGAGTAGCCGTAGCATCATCGATCGCTGAAGTAGGAGATGAAGAAGAAGTTGAACTTGAAGTACTAGAAGTAGTATAGTCTGCTTCTGTTTTCATCTTGTTCTTGTTGGAGCTCGTGTTCATACTGCTGGAAGTGAAAGCATCATTAAAGGTTGAAACATTTCGCTTTTTAGTAGCAATCTCGAGTAAAGAAGGCTTGTAAAAATGAAATGTTTCAACTCTTAACATCACGTTGTCCTGGCTCTTGAATGGATCTGGTGTCCCAGCGACCCTTTGCCCTCCGAAAACGCTGTTCTGCTTTCTGCGTTTCACCCAAGTGCTTTACTCAAATTAGAAGGGACCTCTGATTCAGATTGAAGAACTTCGATCTAATCTATCTCGCGTACTTATCCATTTCTATGCCTTTCATTTTGTCTCATTTTGTTGAATTTATCAAGAACTCAGTCCGCCGTCCCCAGTTTTACCTCCATACTCAAAGGATTACAACACTATAATTCCGGTAGTGAAGAAGTAACACTTGTACCCGCCTCCTTAAGGAAAGAGCGTCATATTCGCTTGGAATCACTTCCCAGACGTGTTTCTCCTCCATCCAAAGCAGCATTTGGATTTTTGGCGGAGTTCTCCACCACCAGGATTCCGGTTTCACACGTGTGTGGGTCCAAGAACCGGGCTGATTGTTCTGGCGCAACTTCGACGTGGACCCTGCTGGGCCACAAATGTACCTATAATATCTTGTTGTTGTGTCTCCACCTTGAACTTGATCATTCCTGTTATTGATGTAGCCTCCTGTATTTTTCCCCATACGACCTCCTCGTACAGATGAATCCGCATCACCATGCCGTATTATCTTCCGATCTCCAGTTGTATATCCATACTTGTTTTTGTAGTAATGTGCTGAGGCGTTCGGTAAGGGGTTGAACATAGTTTAGCGCTAGTCTTTCGCTATGCCTAGTTGAAAGAGGTAATACGTCTTTCCTCCCCTATTTTCAACTTTAAATCACGGGAGACCCCACGGCTCAGCATAGTCCACGACATGGGATAGTGAAAAACTAGCCTTAAATATTGTGAAGAGCACCTCGAACTTGGCCGACTTTGTACTGCTCAAAGCCTTCGCGAAACAACTTTGCGTTTGGCCGCATCGGCATCAGCGTATTTCCCCACAGAAATTCATTACTTAGCCACATCGTATGGCCAACAATGCTGTGCACGTAAAACTGGAGAAGATCTGGGCCCTCGCCAAAGTGGTGCCCCTGTGTTTCTGAGGAAGCTCTTGTGTCGTAAAACGCACAGGGATAGGCAATTGTTCCAGATGAATAAGACACATGATCAGCTTGATAGGGAATCAAAGCCCAGGCATCAATTCCTTGTTCTGATGAACTACCCCACCAGTTGCTGCATCCTCCAGTATAGGTTGTGGATGCGGAAGTAGGAGTACCTTGCAACTGTTCTTGTTGCTGGCATTCTGCACTACTACTATTTTCATAGGAAGATGAAGCAGCAGGAGCAGCAGCAGCGGGATAGATGTTGAAAACACGAGGTGGAGCAGCGTAAGACACGAGGGGCACTGCTGCCATCATACCACAGTCTTGATCGTACATTTGCTGCTGTGTAGAAATAGAAGATTTTCTTGTTTCACCTCGTCGTGGCTCATGGTCTTCATCTGCCGTCATCATCTCAAGCTCAACATCCTCAGCACCTCCTACTAGGTTGATGTTGGCACCTTCTACCTCAATTCCTTCTACCTCAGTTTCTCTCGAAGAACGCTTCGTTATTTTGGCTAAAGCAGCACCAGTCATCAAATCAGGCCATTCATCAACATGCGTCTCTACTTTTGCCTTCTGCTTCTGAAAAGGAAGACGCTGCTGCTCTTTAACTTGTTTCTGCTGATCATCTGGATGTAGTTGTAGCAGTTGATTTGCTTTAATACGGTTTTTCTTATGACCTTTTTTACCTCCTGCACCTATATTACTTTTAGAAGTGAGAGGAAGACCGTCAACAGGGCTCCTGGCAGTACTCGCAGGAGTCGTGATTTCTCTATCGTCAACCTCCTGCCCAACAGCAAGAACTTTACTCCTCGAACTAGAAGGACTACCGCCACTTGTAGAGATTCGGGACAATAAAGGGTCCTTCATGTAGTTCGCCGTCTTCGTATCGGTCACAATACAGCTATGGCGGCCCTTTTCTTCGCTTTTTTCACCGTCACGAGGTGTCTGCAAAGCCGCTAACACTCTGACTACGTTTATTTGTTCAACACCTCCAGACTCGTTGATATTTCTTCTACTACTAGTATAGTCATGATATCTTCCACCACTTCCCTCATGATGTGCACGAGTACTTCTTGCAACGAATTCAGGCGCAAGCGACTTGGCCTTCTCGCTTAGCATAGCTTGAAATCGAGCACGGTGATCATTAGCTTTCCTACTTGCAGGCGGAGCACAACTAGCACTACTAGCACTAGCACTCCCCACAGACATAGAAGAACAAGGTCCTAGAATTGGGCTACTACCAGCTGGAGGACTAGTACTCGCGTTCGAAGTATGTGGACTCCCACCAGCACCAGGACCACTCGGGCTCCCCGTAGGTCCTAGCGTGGGACTACTGCAAGCATTAGACCTCCCATGTATTCATCTTTATAAGTGCATCTTTGCCGTGTTCTCCCCTGAGCAAAGGGCTCAAAGATGCTTCTTAAGATGAATTACGGCAAGCCTTAAATGCAGTGGTACTGCCACCACGTTCGGATGATGACGACGCAGCAGACGCAGCACTTCTACAACCTCTATCTTCAGTAGTCGTGGTCGGCGTTGAATCTATCACATTAGAGGACGAAGGATAAGGAACCAGAACATTAGCATTAAGAAATTATATCTACTAGTAGTTGTACAACTAGTCGTGGTGTCTAGTACAACGACTTCTTCTACAAGTAGTACTACAAGCAATTTAGTACTTCTCTATGATCTTTAGCTTTACCAAAGGAGCCTCTACTTCCCGAACCACAACCACTTAAATAACACCTTCTGCATCTTCACCATCGAAAGAAAAATATAATGATCAAGAAATCGATGTTGTAAGAAAAAATTTTCATTTTGACCTTGAGAGAAATGAGACAAAATCAAAAGCAAACTAATAAAAGGAAGCAGTAGCAGAATCTCGATCTTCGAGAAACATTCATAAAGAGAGCAGAACCTCCACTGCCAGTTGCACTCGGCTGACTTCGCCTAGAGTCCTGCCACAAGTCTAGGAAGGTCAAATCTTCGTGATCCGATTCTTCTACATCAGCCCAACGCGAAGAGTTGTCAGCACGTCCATACAATGGCCGACGCACGACCGTTACGTCATGTGTGTCAGTCGGGGACGAGGATTGTTCTTGATCTTGTAGCCGTGGTCTAGTTGTAGAATATCTTTCCTGTTGTAGGCCACTCGGGGATTCATCTGATACAATTTCATCTTGCAACTCCTGTCCTCTAGGAGGAGAATGATCCGCGTCTACTGAATCATCAATGGGAGTTGGACCACGTGCCGCAGCTCGCAGCACCAAAGATGAGGGTGCAGCTGCGGATACAAAAACATGTTGATCCGAAAGCAGTTGCGAAAAGGTACAGTGAGCGAGAAAGGCATGCTGGAAAATCCTGCGCATCCTGTGGATACGATGGAAAGATCGCCCAGCAAGACTTTTCATCTCCTTGGGGGTTTTGGTTTTACTTGCACGCCCTGTACGACGCCTGCCCTTCAGCTGCATGATTGTGGTCGGAAGACGAAGATTAGCAGCTGCGGTTGTCTTGCTACTTAGCTGGAACTTCGATGTTTGTTCGACTCGTCTATATTTCTGCGCTGTAAAATTACAATTACGCCTCCTCATTCATAAATCATTTTTTTGTTGTGCAAGTAGGAGTGACTTGTTTGAAACAGATGCAAGAGCTCTTTCTAGTAGATCCTGCAACCCTGAGTTGTAATTTTGATGAAATTTATCATGGGAACAGATAAGAAATAAGACAATCTTCACGACATAAGTAAGTCATATAGATACAGAATCAGAAAGCAGTCCGTTTTTAGAAACACGACATAAGTAAGTCATATACAGAATCAGAAAGCAGTCCGTTTTTAGAAACAAACTTCAAACCTGAGAACTTTATCTTTTAAGCTATATTCTTCAAAGCAAAAACTCCGCAAATAGGATTGAAAGAAACGACGGATCTATACTGGTTTTTCTTAGTCCTGAGGAGAAATAATCGGATCATACGGATCATTCTATTCGAGATTGCTTAGTACTACTGCAAGCAAGCACCACCACCACCACCACGGCGAAAGGACAAGAGAGGATGAAAGAATCTTCATGCTGGATCGCAACACAAAGCGATGATCAACAACATCACCTTTATCGGAGAGACCTGAAGGAGACCTCAGACATGAACGTCAGACAGGACTGGTACGAGAAGATACTGAACAAGGTTGTAAAGGATCCACGTCAGACAGCAGGTTGTAGATCACCAGCATCAGATGAGTGGACTAGAAGAAAATGACACAGCTATCGAGATGCTCATGGAACGCCAAGAAGAGCTCCTACGTGAACTATGCCAGTAGTAGTTCTTCTAAATTTGAGAACTGTTACAGTCACTGCCACATGGCACACCCACATGCAACTTTCTTCACGAATCTTCATTGAAGAGTCGAGTTCGGGATGCGCTATTCGAAAAACTGAAATAGGCAAGGAACTGATCAGAATAATCGAGAGACTGACGAGAAGGAAGAGTAGCCTGGACGCTATAAGCTAGTGCCTCCCTTATTTCAGTCAGTAACTCGGTTATTTCAGTTTTATTTCGAGTAAGATTTTTACATCTACTTCAGAGCACGTTCCCATGAGCTGCATGTTGACCCCTTCTTCTGCCATCATCAAATGTAAGGATTGAAAGCACTACTCTACTAATCCAGCAAGGAATTCAAATTTTCAATTTTACACCCGGTGGAACGTGAGTCCGTGAAGACACAGACGGTCCTGCTCCTGACCTGGTCGTGGTACTAGTACTTCTAGAGGAGCGCTCTACTGGTGATGAAGAAGAAGAGTGTGCACCCCTAGGTTGGAAGACAATTTCATTGTCGTCCATGTGCCGAAGCTCAAACAATCTTCCTGCAGAGCGTTCTCCTGGTCCCTTATGTCTATACCTGTTGCTAGTCTCCGAACAACAATGTTAGATGAGGTTTCCGCATTACATTCTTCATCCTGGACCCATAATTTCCCACATTAGAAAAGACCAAGGATGCAAGAAGTGCAGAATGCAATTTGGAAGCCCTTAAGAATGATGGTCTTGCTGTGGAGACGCGGGACCACTCGCTCCAGTCAACATGCCACCTTTCTATTAGAAAAACTAATGAAAGGACTCTTCTTCTAAACTGGTTCCGTTTGCATGCCGAACAACTAGCACTAGAATGAGCTGAGTCGATGTAGAAGAGGAAAAGAGTCTGTAAATAGAACTCCAGCAATCGATGAAACTCTTTCTGATTTAGATGTACTTAGATCTAGATTATCTCTAGTTACGTTGACTCTACTTCTAGATGAACGTGATGAACCGGAAGGATCCATTCTAATGTCCATAATTGTACGCGCTGAGCGTAGCTAGATCCTGAACTCGATTTTGAACGATCCAACGTAAAAGCCGCCCTTTTGCCTCACAAGCTTCTAAGGGTTCTAAGCCAGCAAAGTTCACTCGCACCATACGAAGCCGTTCACTAGAAGAAGAAGACAAAGAAACTGATGAAAATGCATCACCATCATATTCTTCATCTTGGTCGTCGTGGTCCTCGAAGAAGTTGGTGCTTGGACGATACAACTCATCTTCATCTGCGCTGTCGTCTGCCAAATCGTCGTCACCCAGAAGCTTGCGGTCTAGTTTCCGAGCCCTCTGTCTTACACCCTCTAGTGCGCTTTTTCCGACTCCGGAGGCGGAAAAGATCCGCTGATCGCGTGTTAGGAAGGCCTCATCGAATGGCCTCAAATTGAGATTCAAAACAAAATTGATATCTCGCAGATCCGGTACTACCAGATCTCGCATTAGCCCGGCTTCTGCCCAGTACTCCGAAACACGACCAAATCGCCCGTGCCGGTCTTGCGGTGGTTAGACTATCAACAATGATTAGGATTTTTACCATGATTGAATCGTTATCGTAATCCTTGGTTCTTGGACTTGCTTGAAAAACAAGGAAGATAAGGTTCAAGCAAGTACTAGTCGTTCCTACCATATAAAAAAAGTCGAACTCGTTGTAATGGTAGTTGTTATTCAGCAGGGAGCTCTACAACTTAGTCCTAGCTGTAGCAGTAGGAGTAACAGTAGCTTCTAGCAGCTCTCTAATTTCAGCCACTTCAATCATCTACCACCTCTACTGGAATATTCACGACATCCTAAATCTGCTGTATCTGTTTTTTGCCTGCCTTTTGAGGTGGAGTGTAGGACACTGGTGCTCTTTTCGTTCTCCGTTTGTGCCATTCTGGGGTTTGGTAATTGAAGTCGTACTCCAACAAAAGTGGAGGATAGCCAGGATCTACACGGTCGAAGGGTCGCAGCCAGCCCATAGATCCTGACACGATGCGCACATATTTATTGGCGAATTCTGCAGTCGATGACGATGATGAAGAACATGTTGATATTGAAGATGAAGACCCTAAGAACTTGAAGGATGAAGAAGAGGTTGTTCTTGTCTTAGACCTTCCGGGAATCCATCTTGAAAGTCATCTTGGACCCGTTTCCCCCTTACCCGAAGGAGTGCAGGGATGAGATGGCATCCCGCCCCGCCCCACCCGATCGGTGGGTTTACATCATCATCATCATCATCATCATCATCATCATCATCTTACCCGAAGGAAGGTGCAAGATGCTTCTGAAGATGCATTCCCGAAAGCCTTAATTGTCGTCGTTTTCGGTGGGACAATAGACCCTAAATCCGCATGTGCCCAAAACATGTCATCGAACAGAGTGCAGGCATGCAGATGCTCTTTAGTCGTCCGCGTCTCGTCATGATGTGTGGATTAGAAAGAGTCCAAAAAGATGTGACTCAACCAACAACCAACCAAGCAACGAAAAAAACATAATCATAATGTTCCTCGTCCCCTACGCACATAGGTAATGAATTATGGACCACACGGCATGCACAACTACAACATCTACATCTAGCACCTAACAATAAGTAACATCATGATAAGTAGTATCTATCGTATAAGTTATGAATGAGGACATGCACCGTAACTACATCATAAGTTCGTGTGCTGGAAGACGACTTCTTGAAAATTCTGTTTAAAAAACCTTCAGCCGCAGTATCATCCATGCGCAGTCGCGTTCGTACCTCGTCCCTCGGCAAACATCGCAACTGCTCCAGATATTAGAATCAAGATCAACTAGTTCCTGTAGTTCTTGAGTGCATAATAGCTCGTCCGGCTCGTCCAGACATTGATACTGGACTTATTGTAGTACACGACAGCTCTCCACTGTCGTAGTCTCTGAAGAAGATGACCTTGAATGACCGCCTTCTAAGTAGATTGACCGCTGATCTTCTAAGTAGACAAGGAGAAAGTAGAGAAGGCCTTCGTCTCCTGTAGTAGTAGTTCACCATACTAGATTGATAACAAGTCGCTCGACGTCCAGCTCCAGTCTCAGTCTTCTTTACAAGTTCTTGCATAGTGGTCTACATTTAAGCAAGGAAAATTGATTTTGTGCCTTACCAAATTGTCGCTCCTTTCACTCCAAGCTCCAGGTAGCGTGGGACAGTGTTCGGAAGCCCAACAGCTACACCACCTCCTCCAACCGAAGGACGTAGATAACGAGAGGAACCCGATACTAACGTCAACATTTTCTTTCTCTTGTCCTCGACGTGTATTTCTATATTGTAGTACTCGTACAACTAGAGTGGTACGTGTATTTCTTCTATATTGTAGTACAACTAGTACTCAAATAGAGTGGAGGTACTATTGAGTTGTACTGGATGAACTAGTAGTGGGAGTTGTATTTAATGAACGACCCAGATCTACTTCTGAGGCTACAATGTTTTCAACAGACTCCTTCGATCAAATGAACATGAGCTATTCGCACCTCCTCACACACACAGACTTTCTTCAACTCGCAGAAATGGTAGCCGGAACAGAAGCTTCTCTATTCACACATTATACAGAAGATGACTGCTCTGCAGCTTCATGCCTCTTTCTTAGTCATCAAAACGTAAACGACTCAACAACAAGAAATTACGAATGTCCTCACTGTTCTTATACATAGGGTATTATCTTCTTCGGAATAACCACCTGGCAGCCAGGCACTCACTCACTCACGACAGACACAACAGTCACAACATCAACATGTTCAACAGTCACAAGAGCAATATATTAAAGCTCAGCACTCAATGGTCACTGATGCTGAACGGAAGAGACTCCCTGCAAAGCTCTCCCCTTTCCTTTCCTTTTCCCCTGTTCTCTAAAGGGGTCGCTTCTTCGATCTCAGTGACCAACCCCAATGACCATTGAAAGCTGAGCCTTAAATATAATGCAATGTGCTGCAGCGAAAAGACTAGCCACGTCGCGGTTGTGGTTGTGGAGTCTAAGAATTCGTGGTTGTGCTTGCAGAGTCTAAGAACTAGCCATGACCTCGACAGTAGTGTACTAATGCTACTGTCGAAGAAGGACTGAAGAACAAGGGTCACAGGGACGAGCACTGTCGAGGTTGACACGAGGAAAGTTGTACGTAGCAGTATATAACTGGTCCTGGCGTCGTCGTGGGAAGAGGACTACAATCAAAACCGCGACAGTAGGAATTCGAAGCAGCTTCTTCTGCAACCGCGACAGTAGGAAGTCGAAGTACTTAGTTGTATAACTGACAAGGGGATTGGTGGACTACTAAAATTTCGAAGTAGCTTGGACTACTACAATTTCGGCACTGGTGGCTTAGGCTTTAGAGAAGCAGTATAAATGACAAGTAGATTGGACTACTACAATTTCGGAACTGGCTTCAGGGCCACCTCGCATCGCTGCAGACTTTGCAGTACGTCGTCGGCTATGGACTTTTTCCTTCCTTCGTCAGGCGCATTGTGCATTAGAGAAGCACTTCTAGAGATGAAGAATCGGATACCGAGAGATGAAAACGCGTTTAAATTTTCAACTGGAAGTGGAACAAGCATTCTTGATAGGATAAGATAGGATAGGTATAGAAATTGATGATCGCATCAAGATCGAACGGCTCAAACTAATAGGTCATAGTAGCACGAATTGAATCAATTCCAAGCCACAAAGGGCTCAAATAGATTATGCGTATAGATGCCCGTTTTCCTCATTCACTGTTAGTCCAGCCTTAAGATGACTTCCACTTGTCGATTGGGGAAATCGACTAGAACTGCAGCATCATCCACCTCGAACTGGACACTTCTGGTCTCCTCATCCCACTTCACGTGGTCTCCGTGACTTTGCTGCAAGTAACTCGTCCACACATGGAAAAAAAAATTAGAGATGAACAAGTTCTCGAAGTGTACAACTTGGAATAATCGAAGGAGGCGAAGTTCTAGAAGTGGGACCTCTACCTTTCCTTGAAGTAACGACCTCTACTATTTCCAAGTACCACCACCTCCTCTACTACCAATATCTTTTCCATTCAATGTCTATGTGTGTCCTATGATCGTCCTCATAAGTTTTCTTTCCACACTGTCGGAGAGACCGCTGATCGAAGACCGATTCTCAAGGGCGTCGGTTAACTGGGCACTAAGTGCTTGGACTGCTATCGGTGACCGCGTGATCTCCAGGGCCACTAGTACGATGGAATCCGCGACCATGTCCGCCATTGGTGATGCTAACCACGAGAGCTCCAGGATCTGGAGGTAGTGGTGGAGGTTGTTAAATATGTGAATTATGGTTAGGTTAGGTTAGGTTAGGTTAGGTTAGGTTAGGTTAGGTTAGGCTAGGTTACGTTGTGAATCCTGCACGTCGAGCAACCCCCGCATCCTAGCTCTCAATTATCAAATATAACATTATCAAGAGTTGTAGTCGGATAATAGAGGTTGAGATCGAGAGTGTGAATGTGTGTGAATGAAGGAGAAATAAGATTTCTACCGTATTATATACAAAATTTAAATGTCTGTCTTCCACCGTATAAACAAGTTTTTAGTGTGGATGAAAGATGGAGGTCTTCTAGCTATAAATCGCAAGAACAGGAGGTTGACGTCGATATTGACGATATCTCATTCTTATCCTATCATCTTCAAGCCATAAAAATACAGGAGACTGAGGACTACAGTAGAATGACTACAGTAGAATGACACAGGAGAGTGAGGACTACAGTAGAATGTTGAACAAAATACTAGTACCTGATTTTTGAGCTTTATCCTGACGCAACTTTGGACTATCATCTCATCCTCACCGGCTAAGCAGACATCCTGATAGATGCCCTCAATTGCCTTCGCTAAGAGGTCAAGTCTTTGATTGAAGGCAAACATGCATTAGAGCAGATAGTTGTCGTACTCCGCAAAGGGAAAGCAAATAGTGAAATATGAAATTGAATTACGACTAATCAATTATACAATGATCTCATTCGTAATCACAACCATCTCTAGTATTGTGAATCCTGCACATCGAAGCCCCCCGGCACCTGGCTCGACTCTGAGGATAGTAAAATATGAAATTGAATTACGTCTAATAAATTATACAATGATCTCAATCACAGCCATCTCTAGTATTAACTTTGTTATAACCTCTATCTTCTACGTCTACTTCCACTACTTGTGTTAACAACAACCACCCTCAACAACATCTCTATTTTCTTGTCAACTTCTACTATTTCTACTTGAGCTTCTTGTGTTTGCAACTGCAGGTCTCCTACAACTTCTAATATTTCTACAACTTGTGTTAGACGCAGCTCTACTGCTTCTACTTGTATCAGTGCACTTGAACTTGTGTTAGCAGTTGCATAATTTTGTGTCTGCTCAAAGCTCGCAACTTCCAGTTTGGTGAAAGTGCTCAACTCCTGAGGCGAAATAAGGCTTCGCTGTCCATAGGCATCTTCTACCAAGATACCGCTAATGAGTTTTTTCGATGAACTCGAGGAGCTTCCGAAAGTCGAGGATGTCGCTCCTTAGAGTGGGGAGGGGTACTAGTTGTAAGGCCGCTGAACATTCTTAGTACTAGTGGAGAAGAAAATTGGAAGAAGAAGAGCGTCCTCTTGTTTACTAGTCATTTTCAGACAAAAGCAAGACCTAACCTCACTTTTGGTCGTAGTTCACAACAAGAACTGTAACTCTGTTGTAGTATTTCTAGAAAGGGTAGGTAGCTTAGTACCTATGAGTAGTACAAAGCAAAGATGAACATCTTCTTCACATCAAACACATCAGTACACAACTTCTTGATGTAATCGTAACGCAGACAGAAAACAAGAATCATGTGAATCTCTTATCACTACCATGAATGCCAAGAATATGACAGGAGGAGGTATTATAGGTAAAGTGACAAAGAATACGGAAAATAGAAACCACACTCATAAGGTCCCGTTTTCTGTCTCTTTGCGCCGGGTGAGGGATCCCCTTCGGCCGACTCTTCTCGAGCATCTCCAGTGTCCGCTACTTCGGCTGCGAGTTTTCCAGCGATTGTGACACCCAAGTCTGGTTTGAATGTGATGGCTACGCTTTGGGTGTTAGCTGGGGTATAAATCTTCAAGTTGTCACCATGGTCTGTCCTCAGCTTATTTCGCATTCTCGTCATGTTCGTCTCTTCTCCGTGGACTAGGATCACATGGTTGGTCTTGATTTCCCGTATGAAGTCGCTCGTCTGGGTGTAGTCGCTGTGAGCAGAAAAAGAGATGTTGTCTATAGTGCAGCGGACGTGGATGATTCGACCATCAGGCAGAGAAAGCTGGTCCGGCTGCTTCTCCAAATCTTTTGCTATAGTTCCGTCAACGCTGTAGCCGGTCATGATTACGGCGTTTTCTCGTCCGGGAGCCCACAGTTCAAAAAGTTCACGACTAAATCCATTCTGGAGCATACCTATGGTTGTAAAAGAAGTTGCTCGTGAGTACTTGTCGAAAGGAATTCTGCGTAAGTGAGCTAGAAGCAAGTGGACGAATGTCAATTGGGTGGATCAAATAATCATCATCATCATCATCATCATCATCGACTACATACAACAAAAACAAAATGATATGAAGATAAGTACTTATTAAATTTATATTTAAAAACCACTTAAATTGCTATTTCTTCAAGAATTTGAATGTTGAATACCCGGTGCTGCCAGTACGACACAAGGGTGTCTGTTGTTGATCACTTCCACGGTCTTTTCGCGGTGCTCAGTTCCAAAACTCTTGACGTATTTGAGGTTCCACGGGTTCCCACCTCCAACATCCGCTCCGCGAGCTAAGTTCGTAAACGTTTCGAATATCCTAGAGCACTTCAGAGCCATGGGAGAATTGTAGTAGAGATTAGAGTTTCTCTCACGCTCACCGTGACGTGGTCTATAGTATAATTCATTCTTGACACGAATTGTAGTAGAGGTTAGAGTTTGTAAAGTCACGCTCACCGTGACGTGGTCTAGTATAATTCATTCTTGGAACGCGAACGAAAAGTCTTCAGGAGTTGATCATGATTGCCTCCTCGATTGAACCCCACTCCCACACTGTACTAGGTGTAGTCACGACTGTCACTGATCGATGTATCTATAATAAATTGTAATTGAAAAAATTGTTCTTGAGCACGATTGATATAGCCGTAAAAATGGGCACGTTCTGTAATTCAGGCGTTTTGGCCCAGTGCTCCTCCAACATCAAAAGCAGCTCTTGCGCCCGCCCGAGTGCAAAACTTGGAAGCAGCACTTTCCCACCGCCCTTTACCACTGATACCACTTTAGCCAAGAATCGCGTCTCCCGCACTTTTCGATCCTCATGCGACTGCGTGCCGTATGTGCTTTCTACAATCAGAACATGCACCCGCATTGGCGGGATCTCTGCAGGCATCAAATGCCGATCCTCCTCACGGGAATAGTCTCCGGTGTAGAGGACACGGATTCCTGGTGTGGATGAAGTATTGTACTAGACTGAAAAGGAAAAGAAAGCACCTGAAAAGGAAAAGAAATGCCTAGAGAAGATCATTACATCGGAATCCTAGCCGGTACTAGTACATCAACTACATACACATACACTAGTTCAACATCTTCGAACAATCACGATAGAAGTAGTACTTCTAACAATCAAGATAGAGACCAGTTCTTCTAACAAGAATCAAAATAGAAGAAGTAGTACCTCCAATTTCCACTAAAAACATCGCAGCTCCTAATACGTGTCCTGCCGCGTAGCAGGTCACCCTCATGCCATCGACGTCGATCTGTTGGTGTAGGTCTATCAACTCAATCTTTTGACAACTCTTCTCTATGTCCCGGAAAGTGTAGATCATATCTTCGTTGTTGATCTTGTTTATTTTCGAATGATCCTGCCAGAGCATCTTGCAAATGCTCTTTGTCGGGTGCGTCATAAAAATTCTACCTGAGAAGTAGTGGGAGAGTGACAGTCTTTATATTTAGCGATTGTCGGAGGAGTCATGCAAGTTCTCGCCTCCCGCTCGCTCTCTTTCAGATGATTCACCTTGTTCATCAACATCTACCTAGTATTACTACTTCACCTGCTTGTACTTACTTCAACTTCACAGTACCTTTATCTGATAAGCTCACTCCGTCCTTCTTCATCTTCTTGTTGTAATGAAAACAAGTATTTGAGATGAATACCTTTAAACTCCGTTCTCGTGACGAAATATGGCACTGCGCCACTGTGATCCATATGGAAGTGCGTAATGAGTGCGAGATCGACCTTCTTGCCCATTTCCGTAAGCTTGTCGAAGTACGGAAGTTGTGCCATTCCAGTGAGACCTGGATGTACGCCGCAATCGAACATGACGGTCTTGCCCTTGGATTAGAGCAAAGCTGTACTTGTAGTTGTAGTGAGAAGATCATGATGATTCGCAGCTGCGAGAGAAATATTTCTTTTGGTTGTTACCAGGGGCCACCCCGCCCTTACTAGGTTCCGCATTGAAAACGTAGGAAAAGGGAGGCAGAAAGAGGCGGACTCTATGATGATTCGCTGCAAAGCTTAATTCGCCCCAACTGCGAGAGAAAGATTGGGACGAACTAAGCTTTGCTGCAGCTGCGAGAAAAGAACAGTTATGCCTGAATGGTTCCGGTATTTGGTAACCTGAGTTTGATCATAAGGGAAAACAAGAAGAGAACCCTTAGGATCAAATTCAGGTTACCAAATACCAGAACCATACAATGCCTGAAATATCTTCATGTTGGAAATGGAACAGAAGTTGTGATCTAATATAATTAATGATCTCGTACTCGTCCATTTTTACAATAAAAAATGGCCTTAATTGAAGGACATGACAACGCAGGATCGTCCGACCTCATTCCCACTACCAAGTGGCGTTATCTCCAACGTATCACCATGCAGATTGATCTTCCCTCCGCGGGAATTGACCGTCACGTCAGCAGACGAAGCCATCTTTTATGCTCTTATTGTTTTAAGATTTCTAAAAATCTAGTAAATGTAGACTCTTAAAACTTCATCGATCAGGAGCGACGGCGCAAAAGAAATAGTATGGAATGATAAAAAGCGAGGAGGTGCGTGCGTGTCGATGTCCTTGATATTATAATTGAGGACATGCTAACTCAACAAAGCCACATCAACGGACAGTAACATTAGAGGTACACTTTACTCATTAGATGTAGACTAGACTCTTCTTGAACTTATTAATAACTCGCACGTAGAACAAGTTGCTGTAGCCACAGATAGACATAGTGAATACACGTAGATCTTCAAGAGAGAGACTATCATGTGGAAACCGATGGAACCTGTGACAAATTTTTCGTGATGAAGAAGCGCAAGTATTATGAAACTTTTCATGTTGTCGTGGTATTGTGCTTGTCAGGCTCTGACTCAGGAGCTGCTACTACTTACTTTTTCTGCAACCATTACCATGATAACTGAAAAAATAGCGATAACCCAGCACGAAAGTTCTTGTAGTGAAGTAGAAGTTCTAGTTGATAGATTCATGATTGTAATTGCAAGCAGATGACAAAAATCCATGATTGAAAAGCTCTTTTTTCATAGAAGACAGACAGTTCATAGACGACCGACCACCTAGAATTACAGTAGCTGTCATGTTAGTAGTAAAGGCAGAGGTTGTATTCGTGCGGAATCTCAAGAAGATCATGTCGTTAATATGGCAGCGCATCATCACCGGCTTCACATGACTTGTTGAGATCCAACTGGTCTACTGGCGTTCTTGCTACACCGGACGAATGAGATCAGATGCAAGAGGAGAATAAGATCGTGCTTTTTCTCACTCTTTTGTTCACGTTGGAGTTGTTGTTGATCGTGTGACCAGCACGACTACGAGCACAGATAAAAACAGGAGACTGTCTCAAGTTTTTCTTTGTTCCATAGGGTGCCACAAGAAGGAACGCGTAAGCCGCCCATATTAAGGACGCAGATTTTATAAGTCTTTCAGCATTTTCCGACAACTTTCTGGGAAAACTGATTCTCTGGAGTCATTCTTGGGAATGGTGCGCTTGGGCAAAGAGACACATTAATACATCAGAAGAGGGCAGGGGTCGACATGGATATCAAGAAAACATGCTTGAGCAGTCCGCTTCTGCAGGAGATGAGCTGAAGACGTAGTCAAGACGGCAACAAATTTTCCAGTCTTGTTTCTCTACTTCGTTTCTCTATTCTGTATTATTGTTGCTGCGTGCTGGGGGGGGGTGTTCATCTTCGTCTTCATCATAGGATATAAGTTTAAGTGTAAGTGGTACAAGTACATCCGGGTCTGTAAGCGCCACTTCCCGCTAGAAGATCCATGCTCATATTTTCTACCATATTATACATAGAAATAGATTTATGTTGTTCTTTATGAAAAAGATGATGTCCTCGGCTACGTGGCCGTTGTCGTTCCTCATACATATAGGTGGAGGTCGTTAATTAAAAAGTTGTACACTTTAATATAGCCGAATGATCCGTAAGAACTATAGCTACAACCTTTTCTTCTCTCTATTTTTTCATAGATTGGCATCCTCTTCCACGCACTTCATTTCAGATATACAAAGGCATATTCTCGTGTATAGCCATGTGATTTAGATATCAAACGGCATCTCGTGTTACACCACTTCAGATGGCCATCAACGGCATCTCGTGTAGCCACTTACATCGATCACCTCTCTTGCACGTACCCGTATTGACGAAGTCCCAGCAGTAAGGATAGTCTGCTCCTTCGCCGTTATTAGCGCTCGAGAAAATAGTTCAAGAACTCACTTATTCTTGTTGCCTTCATTTCTGGAGAATCCTAAGAAGGAAAGAAGGTGATGAAAGGACTTAGGACTAGACTTATTATTATCATGTTCGCGCGCGACCCTAGTATCGCCTCACACGTCTCGCGCTCACGGCGCTCTTACCAGACCACTAGATTAGTAACGGCGACCACGAGACGGTGTTTACTAGTTATAAAACCTAACGCTAACATGATTAGCATACTTAATTAGGTCGACGAGCCTTAACATTAGGTCCAAGAACCGGTCTCCAGGGTTTCCATTTTCCTTTTCCCTTAGAAGAGCTCCAATTATCATGGTAGCTGTTCTGGTAGTTGTTATAAGAATAGGGGCCAGGAGGACCAGGAGCGGAGGTATAGTTTCCACCTTTACCTCCTCCTCCTGCAGGAGCAGCACTATTCATCTTGTTGGTGTAGTTCTTGTTATAAGTAGCAGGAGCACTACTGAAGAAATTCTTGTTGGTTGTATTACACGCTGCCGGTCGTGCTGTCATGGGCATTCCGCTTTTGTTGAGCGAAGTAGTCGTGGTGCTGGTAGCTGCATTTGTAGTTCCACCTTTCATCTTCATCTCAAGACCTTTTGCTCGTCCTACGACCTGAGTACTTTTATCCTTTGCTCCTTTGCCGTGTCCTCCAGCTTTCTCAACCGAAGGTGGAGGTAAAACCGTAGATGAAGCCTGACAAATTTTGTCTTCGTTCTTCTCGTTGATGTTGGTGGAGGAGGTCACTTTATTTTGTGCAGAAGTAGCTGCACCTGTTCTTGCAGAAGTGCCTCCAGTAGAAGTCGGAGCAGGAGTAGTTGTACCACGACCCTGAAGATCCTGTTTAAATGTATAGCTTTTACCAGAAGTAGCACCTGCTCCAGTTGTAGTAGTATGATCACGACCCTTAGCTGTACGCTCGCTTGTCTCTTGCTTGTTGTTAGAAGTAGGAGGAGCTGCAAATGTAATAGAAGTTGTACCTCCAACAATTTTTGCACCACCTTTTCCATTCTTAGTCGTTGTATCTTGGAGTCTAGAGTCCCCAACAATTTTTGCACCTTTTCCATCTTGGAGTCTAGAGGAAGGACTCTGTCCCGCAATAGTGGACATGCCACCGACAGTGGACAATTCCACATCGCCGTCCATCTCACTGGGTGGAATGTTGACCGAGAAAAAAGGGTCGTTGCAGTTGTTGCCCTTGATGTCGTCCTCGTCGTCGCTATCTGGTACAACTATGTAATTAGAAGTCTAGTACTCAGATGATAATATGGAAGAGAAGATTCATTCATTCATTCATTTACCTAGCAGATGAAGATGGACTTCGACTTTCTGACCGAGTTGGATGACCAAGATTCTTATGTCATGAGCAGCACCCGTAGTGGGCAATGCAATACAATACAATTGATCTCGCACAAAGTTCAGTGCAGACTGCCATAAGGGCGTCATAGCTGGTGCTATAGAACATCAAGAACCTAGGCTTGTCACGACGTAGCGTAAGAGTTGTATAAGCGTATAATTCACTTATTAAATAACAAGATCAACGCGATGAAGAAGCAGTAGAGCTGCAG
Organism: Amoebophrya sp. A25; assembly: GCA_905178165.1. Taxonomy (NCBI): domain Eukaryota; class Dinophyceae; order Syndiniales; family Amoebophryaceae; genus Amoebophrya; species Amoebophrya sp. A25. The sequence goes on along the minus strand of CAJINU010000025.1, from coordinate 368,682 downwards.
CCTTAATCACATCCATTTCCTGAGCATGATGATCGATGAATGGCGCAGCGCCGCACTTGTCTTCGTAGATTGTGTTCATCGGATTATCCCCAACAACAACATCTTGTCCATGAAGATGACGAGCTTCATCGTGTTCTGCTTCATCGTGTTCTGCTTCACCAAGTTGTTCAAAAAAATTGATATTTGGAGGAGACAGAGAATCGCCAGGAATTTCGTCGAAGCAGTTAGAATAAGGTTGCTGCTCTTGGTGTTGTCCGTCATTTTGGAAAAAACTATCTTCATCTTGTAGTTCTTGGAAAAGCCCTCCACTTTGCTCATCATGACTCATTGGAATGTCCTCGCCATTGAAAGCTCCGATTGCATCGTCTACAGCATTTAGAACATCTTGTTTCTGGTGCTCGACCACCACGAGCTGGCGTTTCTTCCCCTGGTGCTGTGTTTTCTTCGAAATTTGTTCCATTTGTTTCATCGCGGCTGCGTTTGTCCGTTCTCGTATCAGTAACTGTTTTTCAAGATCAGCCTCGTCCGATGCTCCTGTAGAAGATGACCTCTCTACTACTTCGCCAGATACAAGTCCTGTGGATCTTTTCTTCCTAGTACCTGGTAGTCCTTGTGCTTCGGGCTTCGTGTTTATTTCAGTACTTGTTCTAGGACAACTCTTCTGGTGCACGACACCATCATTCTTCTTTTGGGTAGAAGAGGATCCAGAACAAGACGCAGAATCTTTAGCTTTTGTTGCATCTTTCCCCTTGTCTTTACCTCCTCTTGTAGTTGAATACGCTGCTCCCGATGATGTAGAAGACGACTGGTTATTCTTGTTGCTGTCAACAATTTCCCAGTGCTTGCGTGGATACTGAGCAGATGTGCGATTCCGCTCCCACGCTTCCTTGTTCCTAGTTCTTAGAGCAAAAAATACTAAAAATCATAGAGGAGCCTAAAAACCAACTCATCTTTGAAAATTTTTTATTCTACAACATCTTCTGCAAAAATTATAGCCTTCCCTCTTCATAATTGAAAAGTTAAGAAGTTATACATATTACAGTTTCATCTTAACTTCGCTACTTCCCTCGAGACCTCAGGTACAACGCCAACATGATTCCACTTGCAGCGGTCACGTGGACAGAAGCCCTTCTTCAGCAAATCCCAACAGGTCATGTCTATACTTCCTACTTGGCCACTGCTTTTGTTGTTGCTGTAGTTCTTATTGTTCATCTTGGGCCGTTCAATTGGAGGTGGATAGGTCGTAGCTTTCTTCTTTTGGTTCTTCTCGTCTTCCTTCTCAAGTTCGAAGCCTCCTCCACGTCGCGTTGTACTTCTTACAACACCAGCACGAGCCGGGGCAACTGCGGCACGAACGACAGCAGCCTGCTTTACTTTAACCATACCTTTGATCACGCCTTGTTGGCCTTGGTGAGCTCGTGTGCTGTGCTGGGATGCGTGAGAAGATGTTCCTCGACGAGGTCCGTCAGAACGTTTTTCATATTGCGGTGACTTAGATTGAGGCTGAGCACGCGCACGCCCCATCTCGTTACCAGGGAGAAGCTTGCCTTGCTCTTGCACAAGTTTTCCCCTCGCTTGTTCCTGCCGAGAGCGAGACTTAGCATGCTCTTGATGCCTAAGAACGACCTTAGAAGCACTGCTCATCGTTTTAATCTTTCTCTTTCTCAATGGATAATTTATATTCTTGAAAATGAAATAGAAATCGGTTGTGCCTTCTTGTATGTTCTTGTATCAGTTGTGGTTGTAGTTTTTCAAAGAAATTTAAGATTAAGATCAGAACTGAAAATAGAACTTATGTTCTTGTCCCTCTTTCTCTTTCTGATCGACATCGAAAAGACAAACTACCTTCATAGGCCTCACATCGACAGCAAACCTGACTTCTTTGGAGGTAGCATTGAAATCGCGGCTCGCAGATCTGGCACTGGTGATACCAACCCTAACACTGACAAGTTCCATCTTCTAGCATAAATAGCTTCGTGAAGGAAGCATGGCCCCTAGTAATATTACGAGTTGCACGACGAACACTACACGCTGTTCCATGGTAATGAATGACGCATCCCCGTCACGAGACGGAGACCAAATCACGTTTTCTTGTTGTGAGCCATCAAATTCTCTTGTGGATGTTCTCTTGAAATCTTGAGATGTTGGTAATTCCAATATCATCTTCTACCGGAACACGATCTTCAGTAGGTTCTTGTTCTGCCAATCTGTTTGTTACAATGACTGTGGGTACTATCAAAATATGATTGTGCCTGTGGGTACTAACTATTATCATAATGGAGAAGAGCTGCGAGAGACAACGATTATGACATCAACAAGGATCGTCGTCACCTTTATTATTTATAAGTAGAAGGAAGTGCGTATGTGATCGTGATGTCCTCCTCCTCTGTGTGATAATATCTGTATAATTCCCTTCTTCACTTCATTTTCATATTCATTCCACAATAACAAGAACTCAATGGGGGGAGAGATGCGACAGGAGCGGGCTGCGACTTTCATATTTGATGTCCTTAGAGTAGAATGGGGCCGATCGTTCTTGGCGCATGTTTGGTTTCAATATCTGAATCGTTGTGTACTTTCAATGTCTGAATGTAGTGAAGCATCTTGGTTTCAATAACAATATCCACATCAACACTTCTTCTAGATCTTTACATTTTAGGTTCATTTACTTTTCTTGAGACCCATTTATTCACATCAAGATGAATAAATCCGCACCAGCGTCGTGACCACTCCTCAGAAGTTCGCACCGCCAGCCTGCGAGGGCTTGGTGTTCTTGACTCTTCGACGGAAGAGTACCAGTTTTCACGCTCGTGCATACTCATGAGCAGCCAGCTGCCGCGACAGCCAAACTCAGCTAATCTCCTTCTTCTTGTCCAAATAAAGTACTGCTATCATCCCTAGATGTTGGTCCCCTTGTTTCGGTTTCCAGTCTAGCATTGAGCCGATTTTCTTCTCGTTCTCCTGCGTAACCTTGCTACGACTAGCACAAGTAGCAAATGGAGATGGTACTCGTTCGAAATCCAATATTCCATTTCCACGTGGTATTAAGTACGTTGTAGTAGACTAGTTGTATGTTCTTTCCCGCGGTGATCTTCATCGTAGTGATAAATCAAATGTTTGTCGTGCGCCACACTGTCCTTGCCTCGTTGTCCAAGAACAACAATTCATGATGTTGAACACTCCGATCAGCAAGTAGAGCTTGTTCCATCTTCTCCTCCGCTAGGACTTCGGCAACCATGATGCTTTTCGTGGTCAGCAGGTGGAACTCATGTTGGCAATCCACCAGGCAATCTCCTTTGTTGCATCGCTTGCAATCTTTCTCGTCTCCGCGTGTAGACAAAGAGGGCGACTACTTGCACAAGGATGGACTCGTAGGCGACTACGACACTCGTCATCAGATAATCTCCACTGTAGCCATTGCGAGAGTGGGCAAAGATGAGCGCAGTGATAGTTCCGCAGACGACGAGAAGAAGTAAGTTGCACAGGACGAGCTTGAAATTGCAGATCGAAGCTGTTTTGAGTAGATTGGGTGGTTTTTCCTTTGGTCAATAGAGTTTTTATATAGGTCGATAGAGTTTTTATATAGGTCGATAGAGTAAGTTAGAGACGACTTCATCTTCAATATTTGGATTTGATCATGGCATTTGACAATAATTAGTACCTCCAACATCCACCAAATCCTGCGACTCATCGTTGAAATCTGGGAGTTCTTGCTGTCTATCCCTTTCGTCACTTAGAAACATCCAACTGCGGAGTTGCCCCGCATCTTCCCTTGCTAGCTTTGCTTCACCAGTCTTGCATATGGAGCAAACCATCTGACTTCTGGGAAGCGACTCTCTGAGCATCCGTGACCTCAAACTGGCCACGCGCTGATTATACCGATACTCGTGCCAACATCGCTGGTGGGTGAGGGCGTTGCACCTAGAAGTGGTGGTGGAAGTGGAACAAGATTTTGATGTTGAAAGAATTAGTTGTACAACTGGGAAGTTGTAGTTGTTGGAACATGAGAAATTTAACTGAAGATCATTCTTCACATTGATAGATAATATCTTATTTTGGGGACCAAACGGAAATGTACTTAAGTAAATTTTCACTCTGAACAAGGTGAAGTATACTAGTGAATAATACCTTGTGCAGCATTTGGCCAGTGGGTCACCTCTGAGGTCTCCTTCTAGGCACAGAAAACACGCGCCCTCACTATCGCTCAAGTCCGCTGGTGATGTGTTTAGCAGCGGTCGATCCTTACTGTCCTGCTTCATCACTTGTTTGTTGTTGGCGTTGCTACCCCCGCTCATGGTCTCAGAGTCGTGATCCCGTTTATCTTTGGTCGTTTTCGGCAGATATCACGATCTTTATCCTCGCGTCGTGTCTTCAACACTGTCGTGTGGTCGTCAGGGCGATTCGAATTCGATCATGTTGTTCTTGGATAGAGACACATCTAAATTGCAACGAACGGCATCAACTTCAACAACACCACCGATATAAATCAACCAACGAGATCATGAAGGAACATCAACAAATAATCCAAAAATGAAAGCATTTCCCAACCAGTTCTACTTCGACCTAAATAGCACCACACGACTACATAGAAGTTTGTGGGGACTGACCGCGTTTGGGGATAAAAAAGAATTCATTGAAAAAGAAAGCAGCAAAAGCAAAACGACAAAAATCTAACATTTTTCACTGAATGATTGGAATTGTAGTTTTTCTGTCGTGGTGAAGCACACTATTTGCTTCATGTCTATTCTCTCATTTTTCGTTTTTCAATTGCTCAAAAAAACTAAAGAATGTCGAACAAACAAGAATGTAGAACAAACGGCACTACTTTCACTCCTCAGATGACACTTTATGTGGCAGATTTTCGGTTCCCTCGTCGCTCTCGTCTATGAACAAACAGCATGGCAATGTTCATCGAAACAGGACGCTTAAACTATTTTCTTCTCGACATACACAAAGAACACTTATGTTGAACTTCAATGTCAGGAGATCAAAAAATCCTCACAAGAACCGACGACAGACAAAGTCGGAAGCAGACATTACGCTTAGATCGGCACGATAAAACAACTCTAGTCTCGTGAACGTGATCGTGTCCTTGTTGCTATCGTAGAGCTACAGAAATGTTTCCTCACCATCCAACCGCAAGACACTTCCTATACTACGCACTGCATCACCAATCCCTTCTCTACTCCACTCAGCCTGTTCTGCAAAATCTTCTGCCCTGACATCGGGTCGCGACATCCTCTTCCTGTATCGGTCTAATGCAGGAGGCGAGTCTACTTCGTGATCTTCGGTGCTGGCACCAGTGTTGGAGCCATCCACTTCCCTATCAACCAGTTCCATCCGAAGCATTTTTTTCCATCTTCTCAAAAACTCTTCGCTCAAATCTGGTGGGTCGTCGGCTGCTCCGTTTGGCTTAGCAGGTTGCTGCGTCGCGGTCTTCGCAACGATCTGCTCCAACTCTTTGAGAAGAGACTGGAAGGTTTTGGAATTTTCGCGCTTGGCGTTTTCATACGCATTCAAGTTGTACTCGAGGGAGCGCGCAGCATGACGAACCACATCGAAAATCACATTTTGCTTGGATGTCAACATCTTCGTTACCTCAATCTTCTAGTAGAAGTGGTACTTCCACAACCACTCCTAGAAATAGAACAACAATAAATCGCTAATAGATCTAAATTTTTACGTATATGGTCAACATGATGTTGCTCAGTGGAAATCTTGTGGTGTTATTATGATGTCTCTAGGTCAGCGTCAGGCGCTTCATGCAAACACGTTTAGCAGTGTTGGTGTTCAAGGGCTTGGACCTAATAAATCACCTGAGGGAGCGGTTTTCGAGCATTGCACAAAGAACTGAGTAGCCACCGACCGGTTTCTCTCATTACCGAGTGACCCTTGCATCATCAAAACCAATGATAGAGCCCTAGACCGAGAAAGCACGATTGAGTTAGAGACTACTTGATCAGCGCATTGAATAATCTGAATCTGGTGTCTTCTGGAGTTATTGGTTAGATTAGGTGTGGGCCCACTAGAAAAACTAGGAGACATAGTTGGCTACTACACCATGACCGAAACCGATGTTCTTCGTGTCACTCTTCTTCACTTCCCTCTCTTCTTGTGACAACTTTAGACTCGTTAATCGTCCTAGTTCATGTCGGTTTTTGACCACTTCATTCAGCTATTCACACCGGCAGTCAGTCAGGAGGCCTCCGCGATTTTTTGTTACCTGGGTCTACGAATTCCCGCACTACGAACATTCAGCTACCCAGCGGAAAGCCTGAAGCACGGCGGCCAGGCACTAAAAATACGCAACCGGTTAAGCACGACAGCAACCGCTATGAACAACCCACGGCGTCAAAAAAGAACCATGACGGACACTAACTGATGTACCCCGAAAACACAACACTACACACCCGGAGAATCGAACACGTGACACGCGAGATGAGTGGGGAGACCTCTGCAAACTCTAAATGATCACGCGGATGATACGCGGGTGAACTCACGGCGAAAAAAGCGGAGCCACTAATCTAAATAGACCCCCTCGCGTTCACTTTTTTCCTGTTTTTACCTGGGTCTACTATTCTCGCATATCCTTCCCCGCGAGAAGGCTGAAGCACGACAGCCAGGCACCTGAGCTGAGACTACGCAAACGACCAAGCACGGCGGCAATCGCTCTGGAAGACCGAACGCGTCTACCTGGTCTATCTGATTTACCCTGAGCAAACAGCGCTCACCCTGCGATTTGGACACGAGATACCCTAGACCCATGGTCTGGCCTCAGCTAAATTAGGTGATCATGTGAGTGACGCATGAATGGACACACGGCATGAAGCGCGGCGCCACTAAATTAACTAGGGCAAGTCGGCCCGCGAAGAATCTCTAGTCTTTCGCCAGCTATAAAAGCGTATTGGTGAGTCGACACTGAAGTAGGGTCTTCAAGCTTCACCCCGAGCATTTTCGATCGCCTTCCGCAATCGCCAAAAAATATCCAAAAAGAAAAACAGGAACCGGGTGGGATACGCCTCCCCAAGGGTCTACCTTATGCCTGATAGCCACAACCGGGCGGGAGATAAAAGGACCGGCGAGGTAGAGCGATGGGACGCTCCCCCCCTTTCGATCATGCCGCTGCACTTACGGGCGGCGCTGTCTAGTGCGAGGGGATGGGGGCGAGCTCATGATCCTCTCAAGCCGCTGATGTGATGTGATGCAGTATGAATATTCGTTGAAAAAGTCACAACGACGTCCGCGTTCATACATGTTGCTAGAATTTCATGGCTTTATCTTGGGAAGGAACAGTTGTGATGGGGCTAAGGAATGTACTCTTTAATATGGAAGATATTCAATCATGGGATTTTCTTCATAGTCTTCGTCTCGTCGGGGCTACAACGAATATAATGTGGACGAGATTTTCTTAGAATACGAGGGACTCGCTAACGAAGATGCTCCATCAGATGCAAGAAGCTAGAAAAATTAATCTGATACAAAGAACTATGATAGATACCGATGCCGAGCTCTATGATTCAACTTTCATGGCGGGGTGATGATGACCGTGCTAAGACGGTTCATCTTTCGTTCACAATTGGAACTGAGAAGTTATCAAGGACGGCCTGAATAACAAGTACAAGAACGATTGAATTCCACATCCACCACGTACGAGCCTAGTGTTATAAGTACGAGATGAAGTCTTTCGTTCTTGTTCAAAATTATATGACGAGAAAATATGTAGTTCTTGAGGAATTGGTACATGTTGGAATTCTCCATGTACAACGGGGAAACCAGTACTGCGAGTAGAGACCACTTCCACTACGGAAGATTCATATCATGATATGTGAACAATTGACTGCATGGAAGTTGTTGTATGTACAAAGGAACATCAGACGTCGACCTACTTGCGAACCACACTTCTAACCATGCACATCTTCAGCACTGACAATACCAAAACATTGAATCCAAATGAAGATCATCAAGTCACATACACATCTAAGGATATGGAATCTACTAGTATGAAATTCCTAACAGGGAGAGCAGCAATCCAAGTTAATATAGATAGGCATAGACTGTAAGAACGTCAAGAATTATGGTACCTCCACATCATATCGGAACGCTAAAAAAGAAAAACTCAACCTCAGGTAATATCTAGACCACTACCACAACTCTTCTCCATTACATTTACCACGTCAAGAAGGAGCACACATCAACAACTTTCTTCAACGTCTGTTAAGACTGACTCCGCAATGAATTATTCTATTTCCTCCTCATTCTCCATGCGGCTCAGGTAAAACATGCAAGCTTGTATCTCTGAAAATCCGGAGACGTACTACTTCTACACCTGGCAAGGTTTGTAAAAACAAAAGTCCTGGTATTCTTCTTGTCGCGGAATATTCGTAGTTGAGTGAAGAAATGCAAATACTAGAAGTAAATTTGATCGGCAATATCATGCTTCTTCTTTATGATAAGCGTAACCAAAAGTGAGTTTTTACTAGTACCTTGATGCCCACTCACGTACTGCACGCATCTTCTCATGACGCCGGGCGCTCACGCTTCTATTGATGTTCAGCTGCATGGGCATCTTCAAGCAGCTTCACAATTTTCACTATGCTCTCTGCATAGCGACGGTCCTCTTCTTCGTGTTCTTCTTCTTTATTCGCAGGCACATCGGTGCTGACAGGGTACCTACGAGCCAAGAATTGGGCTGTCTCCAAAGCCGTCTCTTGATACCCATTTCTCCACGTGAGGTCGATTCCGGCTTTGATACACGCTTCGACCTTGGAAACACTTCCCATCTTTACCCATCTGTGAAGCTCGCTGTAGCCATTATCCGCGCCCACTTTACCAAACGGCCAAATGAGCAAGCAAGCGTCCGGGACATAATTGAGGGGACAAGAACAACAAGATGTCAGTCCAAGTAGTCCAGAAGAGCAGGAGCTCTAGTAGTAGTAAATAAAACAAGATGAATTAGTATTAGTCCTGAAAAATCAACAAGTAACTTCTACTACGTCATGATAAATTTTTGGAAAGATTTAAAGTAAAACCTCACGAAGCTCGTAAGATATGGCTTTGTTTGTCTCCCGTTCCCTTTCTCGCTCTTGAATGCGGTGGCACTCGTTCGACACCCTCACGACCTCCTGTATGAAGTCAGGCTGTTCGTGTACGAGATAAAAGACGATATGCGCAGCGCAATCATCGAGCTCATGCGACGATGGTTTCCACTCAGGTTTTTTCTTCTCTTTCATGAACGGAAACGGATGACCAAGAGCATGATCAAGAATTCAAATATAAAGAAGGAGACGGTTGACACTCTTGCGCATCATTCAAGAGAGTGAAGAAGATTAAAGGTCGTTGGGTTCATCGGCTACGCTATAATATTTATCGGTCCTGTTCCTCCTGTAGTACACATTAAAGCTGTCATTCATCTTGAAGTAATTGAAATATTCACAAACCATACGCGCGAACTCCTTCAGCCACGAAAGCGATTTTGGGTACGCATGGACGAGTTGCCCTTCGGGGGTCTTCTGGTTCACGTGCTTTATCGCATTATGGACTGTTGAGAGGAGCCCATAAAAATCGTCACTGTTATCTTAGAAGAAGTAAATAACAAAACTACGACGACGAATCATGCTACTTCTATTAACACTAGACTGCTTACGACCTCCAATCTCAACAGGGACCGAACAGGCTCATGCTCTCAATTGGATACTACAGATTTTACTACTAATGTCACTGCAACTGCCGGCACACATCACCACGTATGAAGAAAGGGGTACTTAAGTGAAAAGAAATAGCAGCGTTTACCGTATAAGCCACCTGCTGGCAAGTAGACCACGAAACAACTGCTGCTACAAAGCCAGTCGATGCAACTACTTATACCAGAGCAATTTACAAGGTTTCACAGCTCGCATGGCATGGAGTGCATGGATCACATGGAGGAGCATGGAGCTAAAGGGGGAGCTTCTTGCGTCCCTTAAAGCTCTGCGCTCCATGCTACTCCATGCGCCATGCGTGCTATATACTACTCTGCTATACCAACCCCAACGAAGTCCAACATAATATGCGCGCCGTCCGTTTTCGCTAGCGACGTTTTGTATTTCTTCTGGTAGAGTCTTCTTCCAATCGCAGTAGCTGCATTGGTCATTCCCAGGCTCGCGTGTGTAATTGTACAGAATATAATAGTACAAGCCCGAGTCCATCGCTTTCTCATGCAGGTTGTAGATCGCGCTCTTCGCGGCCTTCAGCACCTCCATCTTCTGATCTTTTCTGTTTGATTAGAAGAAGAGTTTATTGCAGTTGTAGTAGCTCCTGAAAATTATTCAACACAGTGGATACTGCAGAACAACTTATATTCTAATGATGATGATGATACATACCCATACGGTAGGCCGCTGCGAAGGCAACGACTACTTAAGTCTTTCATCACGACTTTCGGAGTTCCAAGACCAAAATGAGCTGTGCCAGGGCCAGCAGTCGGAGGAAATAAATTGTTCCACGTATATCTTGTTATTGACCAGTTGAATTTTACTTTTCAACATCAACAACACCAGTGGTCAATTATAACAAGATATAGATATACTTACATCGTCCAGCCGTAACTGCTCTTCTCGTAATACCGTGGAAAGTCTGCGTATTTGGGCAACGGTTCAAGACTCAAAGCTGAGGAGCTCTGCGACGGGCCCTGCTGGGCTGCATCTAGATTTAGTCTTAGATGAGGTTTGCGATTGTGATTGTGATTGTTTTTGAAAATATTGCAGTAGGAGTAGTGACAGGCTAAAGGCAGAAGCAAGCGCTTCAAATAACTTGAGTTACAGTTACATCAACTAGTTCGTCGTCTTCAGAGCAACCAGGCAGAGTACTTCTAGCGAGAGATCAAGTAGAAGATGCTGATTGAAGGACAGAAAATATAAAAAATGGTCTAGATGATTACTTATACCGTGAGCATCACTACCAAAATCAACCGCTGTCGCTCATTGTAGTTCCTAGCCTTAGTTCTTGTCCTGGAGAAGCACCCTGAGGTTCAGAAGCAGGCTCTGCGGACATGTCGCCTTCAACGAGGCTGGGGCGGCTTAGTGGGCCAGACGAAGAGTCTCCTCTTGCTGGCTGAGAGTGTTGAGATATGGATAGTAATTGTTGTTCTGCTTCACCTCCACCCTGAACACTTGTTGGTGGAGGAAGTATGAAGGCATCTTCTCCTGGCGACGTATTCGGAACCCCTTCTTGCATAAAATAACTATGTGAAAAAGCTGACTGAGAGACGATTGGCGCTGCATGATGTTGTTGGAAGGGTACAAACCCAGAAAGGCCAGAAGGTGGCCCGCCCATCGGATGTAGCTGTTGTGGGTGTGGCGCACAACTAGAGGAGGAGGAAGATAAAAATCCCACTGCTCCGGAGGGTGCAGGCGGGGGCATCGTGTAACACATTAGAGCCGTGAGAAAATGTTCACTTTATTTGTCATTTGTCTTTGAGCTACTCGTCACATATAGAAAAAAAGGAACAAACATTAGCTTCAGTGCTAGTCGCATCAATGAATTCCAAGAAAAAAGGAGAAAGGTGCACCGAGCCCGATGTAGCGAACCAAAGCCATAACGTTTGCGTGGTTGTCGTCTTTGCGTGGTCGCTCTTCTTGAAGTAGTCGAACACCTTGCTAATAAACGACAGATGGAATTCTTCAGCTGTAGGATACTCATTACCAGTGCCACTTTTGGTATCGTGTTGCGGCTGAGCCTGGCCATGCTCAACATACATCTGCCACAGAGTCCGCACAACTTCGCCGACATCAGCACCAGTTTGCTTCCTCTGTTCCACTAGGTTCCGCATATTGTTGATAAAGTTCGTGCCTGATGTCCTCTTGCGACGCTTAGCCGGATGCGCCTCTTCCTCAGTTCCTCCCATTTGAAAGTCCTCAGTGTTCACGTCGCACTTGTGACTCGAAGACGAAGGCAAACCACTAGTACTCGACGAAGATGAAGCCATTTTTATGTTTTTGATAGCCTTTTTCAGGTGAATATGAGATGTATGATGTGTTGTATGTCTATTTTTGAAGAAGAGAAAGAAGCTTCAAGAGCATATTATGCTACACGTTTCTTAAGACAAAAAAAACATTGACCACTACGAGCCAGCAAGAAACAATAACAAAACAAGAACTACGACGTGTGAAACAAACGACGGTCCAGTAGTAGAGATACTCTTCATCGCTATTGGACTGTCGATTCTGTGAGACTTCATCGAAGAGTAGCATGTTGAGCAATCAGTCGAACACCCGCTCAAAAGCAGCAAATGCTGTTGTTTCTTACTTTGTGATACGACTTGATAGCGTAGTCAGAAAAAATCGTGATTAGGTCATTGTCATTGATCTCGATACATTGATGTGGTGCTTGGCAAATGAGGCGTCTAAAATCTGTGTCTAGAAGGAAAATGAGACTTCAGAATGACGAGCACGAGGACAATGCGCAAAATGAGTCCTCAGCACAAAGCCAATGCTAATATCGTCCTCAAGAAAATTATGATTGATCAACATTGAAGCATGTGTGTTGATCAATCAACACGACCACCAGCAGAATGCTCGAGGTAGTACTCGAAGTTGATGGGTGGCTATCCCAATCATCTCTGCACTTCCTCCGCATCACCTCCACTAAAAATCTTGCAGTTGTCTCAGAATTATTTTAGCGAAGTACTCATTTTCCTGAAAAACCGGAAAATAGTTTCACTTTGGAAAACTTCTCCTGGTCGCAGAAAACCGTTACAGCCTAGTTCTGCTTCGCTATTCACGCAATCTGGAAACCTTTGGGTTTCGAGGCAGACGCCACAGAACTTGTCAGAAATTACACCTTTCTTCCCAACCACATTGCTAAGATAGTTGCCCGTGTACAGTTGTAACCCTGGCTCAGTCGTATGCACCTCCAGTGACACCGCATTAGCCGGGTTAGCTAGTGTCAAGACATGATGTACTAATTGTTCTTGTGTAGTACCACTAGCTGAAGGTGATATCATCTTCGCTGCATTACTCATTTCCTGAGGAGTGCCATTAGCATTAGACACAGACGCACTAGTTGTACAAGAAGAATAGTCTTCCCCACGCCTACTTGTTCCACTCCTCAAAACGAAGCAATGGTCATAGCCATTTTCTGGAAATAGAGATTTAGGTTTCGCAGAAGCTTCTTGTTCTTGTTCAGATGAACTTCCAGGTTGATACGGATACAGTGTCCTTCTTTCTCGAAAGTCGAAGGGTCCTCCATCAACCGGTTCTTTGTGCTTCAAGGGAATCAAATTTTCGTCGACTGGTAGGTATGTTTCCGCACTTCCACGAACGAACTGAAGAGAGTGGTCAAGCACACTTTTTGAGTGGTCACCGTGTAGGTTGAAAAAGCAGTGGTTCGTCAAATTCAGAGGAGTGACGGCGTGGCGAACGGTGGCGTGGTAGGAGACGGAGAGGAGAGATTAGAGCTGGAAGAGACAACATTTTTTTTTGTACGGAGGTTCTTGCCACATCTTCCAACCAGAGCACATTCACATACTTATCATGATCATCCTCTCACTTGTGGTCCTTAAGATAGAGGTCCTGCGACGTCCTGCAGCTCATTTTTATCCTCTTTTTGGTTAGCCGTCGATGCAGACGCCCTAAGAAACCGATAGGTCACTCTTAAGTCCAGCTCTCCAGGGTATCCCTCCTCGCCATCTGGAGAGAGGTAGCGAAAAGTGATCGAATCTGGCCTTTCCTCCACTACATCAAATATCCGTGCGTTCAGACCAGCAAAACCGCCATGGAGATGTCCTCCGCGCTTTGTTTCGTTGCACTGAGGTACTATACGTTGATTGTTCAGGAGTATTAGTATAAATTAATAATAATAATTGTTCACTATAATCTTCAGTGTTGAAAGAACAATCAGAATTTCATTTGCACTCCGTGAGACTAGGTGCTGATTTAATAGTTCTTATAACGTCGGAAACTCGATGAGGACATGATCAACTACGAGGTATCAAAAATTTTTCAAAGTATTATAGTACCGACAAAGTAATCTCATTTTTCGTGTCTGGGTCTGTGTATTTTGCTTGCGCGATCCGGTTAGCAAATCGGCCACAGGTCGCGCCGAAATAGGTACCGCCTTTAGCTGGGTTCGCGTAGTCGCCTAAATCGTCGAACCCTAGCACTACATCTATCAAATTTCCCACACCATCCGGAACAAACAGATCAACAACACGAGCACCTAAATTCGTTACGGTGACATGTGGGTGTGCTTTGGAATCGGTGGGTGCTGAGTTCTTGTTTCCGTCCACGGAGTCGCTGCTTGTTGAAGGGTAGAGTGTCCATTTTCGAGGAGCAGGCTGTTCTTGTTGTTGACTGGCATTTTCGTTTGTTGTAGTCATTTCGTATTTGTTGTGACTGGTCTGTCGCCGTCCCAATCTTTGATTACTCTTCCCGCCCGTCTACATACTAAAAGTTAGTATTAAAAAATAATGAAGTTTTGCTTTTTGATCATGTTGAAGCTCTTTTGCTACTTGTTACCTAAATCTATCAGCCAGCTAACTACCGTAACCGATGCATTATTCTTCTCAGAAGAACATCAATATGCGCGTTCGTTACTCATCCGATGATCCCGGGTACTTCTTTCGCATTAGCTGGATAAACGGGCTCATCCTCATTCTTTCAGTGTGAGAGTAAAAATGAAAAAGGAAATCATACCAGATCATCAATGTTCATCATAATCATGGTGGTGGATATTCAGGGAAGTAGAGGAAGAGCAGAACTGCCCTCTTGCTTCTTCTACGCTTCGAGATCACGCTCATGCTCGTTATATATCATGCTAATGCTCATCATGGAAGGTAATATGATCTAGAAATTCTATAGCTAGTGACTAAGATGGAAGTGCTTTCTTTCGATATTGAATTGGGAATCCAAAAAACTATACAAGCATATGTCACAAACACAAGAACTTAAGTACAAAAACATGAATGCTGGAGGAAGTACTATGTAGCCGGACCACAAAGATAGTAACACAGGAGTTATTGAGATGATTATACACATGTAAATACTAATTACTAGAATCTAGTACTTATGATGTTGATGTGTTCATTTGGTTCTTTCATTAGAATTTGAAGCAGAATGATCATCACGTCTTCCATAATTTCAAAGAATAAACAGCACTACATAGAACGCTGCGTGCTGGAAAATCATAGGTACGTTTTGGAATATTATGATGCCTTCTGGTCGTGGATTTATGTAGTATGACGATAAGATGTCTCGTCAATGTCAGAAGTCAGTGTTAGAATATGAGTCAGAGTATTGACCACTTGGCGAGATGATGAGCGCCTAGAGGTTAACGGTGGGAAAATATTTACACAACTGAGTAACAATGCTGCAGTACTTCGTTGGAGCACCACAGGAAGGATATAACACATTATCAAGTACACAAAAGATCGCTCTTGCCGCAACTCGTGCGTGTTTCTGTTTTTATTATTTGCTATGTAGAATGCGGAAGTTCTACTTGATAGTGGATTAATGAGTCTTCATTAATTTCCATACTTAACAAAAATCAATTACTCTCGAGCGCTTCCTAAAGTATAAGTAAGAGTAAGGAATCATGAAGAACATAAAAACAAGTATAAATGGGAGGACAAGACCACGAGAAATCATTTAAACGAATTCGCTTCAAAACGCGTGACAACATACTTAGAACCTTACTTCATTGATTCTTACAACGTCCTTCTTCGAACTTTTGAAACATCAGTCTCCCGAAATTCCATGCACGGATAATGACTTGGCGTTCTAGGAAGCTGCCCACTCGCACGACAAACTTCGATTGTGAACGCTTCTCTAGGATCGGCAGTAAATCGGGTCGTTTCAAGGATACACGGGCAGCGAATTCTCTGCTCTTCACCGAATAGACCATGGAAACGGCGAACAATGTGTACATCAACAGGTGAAAAATCCAATGGCCCCATATGATAAAATCCAACTCATAAGGTAGTTGTGGTGAGGTCGTGGACATGGTTCTTGTTGTCGAAAGAGGAAGATGTTCATCCGTCGTTCTCGTTGTTGACGAAACAGATATTAAAGATGATGTTCTAGTACTTGAGGATGAAGTACCAGTGCTACTTTCACTGTGCTCAACGGTTGTAGAAGAGCGGGATGGAATAGAGATAGGCGTAGGTGATGACGGCGTAGGTGGTGACCACATTGCTGATAGGATATAGGAAGGAGAAATGAGGTAAGATCTGAGTTTCGATGAGAAATTGTTTTCCCCCTTGGCTGTTGTGGCGGATAAGAGGTCGATCCATAGAGTGCTAAACGGCCACATGAGGTTTGTAGCAGACGATGATGCTGTTCCTCTCTCTGATGCGAGTTCTCCTATCGACCACTCACTTTTCATCTGTGTGCTTGGAGAGTCAGTAGATGCAATGATCAGATTCAACTCTTGTTCCTGATCATTTTGTTGACCTCCATCAAGAACAACAGTGCTAGAAGACGATCCAGTCGTGAACGCAGAAAGAGCTCCACCATTTTTAGCTGTAGTGCCGATCTGCATGTTCACCTTCGCGTTCGCTTCATCCAAAATCCCGACGTCCTTGTACAATTCCAGAGGGTCAATCACTGGCCTCACCTCTGGTACGTAATACGCGTAGTAATCGCCTCGACAGAGCCACATCTCCGGCTCCCACGCGCCGCGACCGACGAGTCCGAGGACCAAGAGAAGAGCTTCCAGTCTACGCGCATTCCGGATGTCAGCACTCGCGAACATGCAGTATCCACAGACGGCGACTTGAACTGTGAAGTAGAAGGTGAAAAATGCGTGCGCATTCGTGGACAGGTAGATCAGGACGCAGATGAGGACGACAATCGGATTGTAGACTAGTGCAAAACGGCGACCGCCAGGCGTCCGTAGAGGTGGCGTGCTATCCACTTGGCTGGCTAGGAAACAAACGAGCATGAGATTCAAGCCGAGCTCGTCGCACAGTTCGGCCCAGAAGGACTGCGTGGCGTGGAAGAGCCCGCTTCCGATGCCCATCAACATGAAGCTGACCCAGGACGCTTGGCAAAGGCAGTAGGCCTTGTCGCATGTTCGCAGCGAGGGGATTTTTATTACTGTAGAAGTAGAAGTAGATGTCGTGATAGCTCCATCTACATCAAGCTGATTTCGCACACTGGAGGACGACATGAGAAGAGCGGAGCAGTCCACATCCTCGCCTAGCATGGAAAGGATTTCCATCTCGTCTTCATCCTCTTCAACTGAGCTCTCGCCACACGAAGAACTTTGAAGAGCGGTGTCTGTTTGTACTCGTTGATCAACCGGTGACCGAGGTGGAGTATTCGGCGGCGACACGACGGGGTCTTTATTATCAACCGGTGATCGAGGTGGAGTATTCGGCGGCGACACGACGGCGTCTTTATTAGCAGCTCCTCCGGAGAAGGGTGACGAAAACATTGAGGAGAGTCGCCAGGAAGAAGGACGTCTCGGTTTGGCATCGGACAACGTAGGAGAGCCCGTGAGAGCTGACGGCAAAGTCAAAAACTTCTTGACCACAGACGTGTTGGACATGCTCCACGATGAAGAACTGTCTGGTTTTCTTCGTCCTGTCGAGCTGGTTGTAGTTGTGGCACGCGTTTCTTCTTGTACTTGTTCCCTAGATCTTCTGGTGGCAGAAGGAGCTTCTTTCACCGGCGTGGAGAAACCTTCAGCGCTCCTTCCAGGTACTCCACCTGTTGACATGATTGATGTGGTCGATGCAGCAGCAGTAGACGATTGATTCTTGCCTTCACTTGCTGTCACCTTTGACGCACGACTAGCAATCTTATCTGACGTCACCCTCGATTTCTCCCGCATCCTCGCTGTCCAAATCATACCAAATATCCCCAGCAAGAGAGGAAACAAGTTCGTCAGCGTATTCCAGAACTCTGCAATATAGGGTGAACGGACATAGGCAGGTTCACAAAAGTGGATGTTGGCATTGCGGGAACCCCAAAAACCTTCTTGCTGAGCATCGTCTGGCGGAAGAAGTCCGAGGTAACGAGCAAGAGGCCCGACCAGGGTGGTCGTTAAGGGTTGGAAACGCGACATAATCGAAGAGGAATGATCGGACATGATTTTGTAGGTCGTTTTAGACAACAAGACACTTCAGATTATATGTTGAATGTTTGTTTGTTTGTTGATGATCACATCATAGGCAAAAATAAAGCGTTTCGCTATTTCTAGGAATAATCAAGTCAATATTAAATATGGGTTCTCCGCGTACATCCCTACACAGGAGCAAGAAAAGCCGCTCCACAATTCCAGACTAAAACAAAAACGGAACCTATCAAATACACAAAAACACACAATCAAAGATAAGAAAGTGGAAAAATCTAGGTTGTGTTGCGCTGGGCTTGGGGACAAACTCAAACATCTATAATTACACAGGCGTACCTAGTTGGAGACCATTTTTTTCTGTAAAGTGAGGGAATGAAGGAGGAAAATGTCGTGCATCTACACCAAAAGTGGGTATAGTATATCTTTACGACGGTTATGATGTTGATGTTCAATAGATCTTTTACCGAAGCGAGCATGCACGATAAGAATCGGCTATCATCTGATGCGCCTGCTACATCAATCTATGTCAAGAAAGACGTTCTCGTCGGATTCCTTCTCCTCGTACAAAACTTGTAAAACCACGCTGCAGCACACTCTCGTCTCTCTGTTTAAAGAAGTTGTAGGAGAACACAATCTTGTTGCTGTAGAACCGCAACCGTCTGACCTATTTCATCTAGTTTCTAGATCATGGACAAAAAAAAATAGCTTCAAAGTTGCATATAAACAGCTTCTACTGCTCGTCTTTATTCACAACGTTTTTATCTATTATCTATTATTCTCTTATCTTCCCAAAAGCAAAGGCGCAGAGAAATCCTGTGCATTGCCAAGCATATTAACAAGACCTCCGGAAGAACCGGCAAAGGCCTTTGTAGCCGGAAACATTCGCGTCGCTTCCTCACAGAAGGTCAGTTTGCCTGGCAAAGGTTTCACCTTGGTGCCAGAGAAGTCTCCACTGGCCAAATGCTGCATGTCTTCGGTTCCAGTACAAAACTGGTTCAAAGGCAAAGTCCATCGCAACCGTTTTTGTACGTCTTTCAAGTCCTGGAGACGCAAACTGGCATCAATCACTCTGAGATTAGAGCCCTTTTTATTTAGGGTGGTTCGGGTTAGGGTAAGATCGTTAGTTAGGTGGGTTTAGAGGAGGTGGTGGTGATGAATGAGAATGAGAAGTTTAAGAGACTTCGCCTTAGGGTTACGAGGATCTAACGCAGGTAGAGATCAATCTTTAGTACAAGAATTACAACGAATCTAGTTCCAAATTCTTAATCTTCAGCGCTTTATCTGCTCGTTCTCGGTCCGCTTTCACGTCGTTTAAAACTTCCGTTCCCAAGTGGTAGATTTTCCTTGCCTTATCCCGCTCTTCCGTCGCCTCCTGTGCCCACCCATCGATCGTATCGATGCTGCTTTTGTACACGCCGGTTGTCGGATTGTAACTAACGGGACTTGGCTCATCGGCATACGTGTTGAGCCATTCCGATATTCTCTGGGTTTTCACGTGTTCTGGCAAACGGCGCAGACGGCCCTCAATGTTCTCCAATGGGTTTGTGCGAAGTGCGATGAGCCGAACGAAAACCGCCTTTAATGCTCGGACAGCTGCGTAGCTGATGACGCCAGCTAGCACCACGCCAAGGAGACGACGAGCCGCCGTGCCTGCTCCAAATAACTTTGAAAACTGCTTTTCGTAGCGTTTCTTCTGTTTTGCGAGATCTTTCATCATGTCTTGCAGTTCAGGGATCAAGCCTTCTGGACGCTTGGTTAAAGAGTCCTCAGTTTGTTGTACGTAGCGTTTCACGCGCGCTTCCGTCAAGACGATGCGTTTGTCGATGTGCTTTAAAAGGTCCTCCGTCGCTCCATGCGCTTGCTTTTTCAACTCCTCTGTCTGCTCGTGGAATAGGCGTTAGAAGAGGGAACGATTCATGATTATGACAACGATACATCAACAATCTGGAGGTGGATGAGGACGAGAACCTTTTTTTTTAAATAGTAAATTACTAAAAAAGCTGAAATGGACGTGGTCCTGGACTTTTTCTAGCATAATTCTGATTCGCTTTCGCACTCGTCAACGGCGCTAGTTGGGCTTTGAACTCCTTGGAGGCGCGAGCTAGAAGGTCTCCTTGTTGCAATTGACCTAACAAGTCGCCACCGATTTCGCTTCCAGAAATTTTGCCTGCGGCTCCCATTGCAAGTCCACCAATAACCGGCACTTGTCCAAAACGATTGATTGCTTCTCCTGTCGCTGTCTTCAATTTGTGGCCTGCTTTATCCATTTCATACTTGATGTCAGCCTCTTTGCCGAGCATGGCTTTGCTCACGCCCTTCTTGGCCAAGCTACCGAGCATACCGGAAAGACTACCACGTGAATTAGACGAGGACGTGGAGCTGGGGGACGAAAACCGCGTTAGTGTACTCACAAAGAACCGTGATTGAACTCGACGATCTGGAAATAGCAGTAGGCTGGACAACAATTACTACTACACTGCTTTGTATATTACGACCTTTTCTACTACAACAAGTAGACGAGATCAATATAATGGAGTTAGAGTTTCCAATTCCACCTATGATTATAGAGCCTACTAGAAGCTGCGACTTCTACAACAGTAACACCATAATCTTTTCCCCCACTTCGCTCAAGTCGTCGTACGTGTCCCAGAAACCTTGTTCTCCTGATTCTACGTTTTTCCGCACATCCTCCAGTGTTTCTCTCGCCTCCCTTGCTACAGCGGACGCAGTTTGTCTGGCGCCAGCACCTGCAGTTTGCACCGTCTTCGTGATCAAAGGTGCAACGTTTCCTGAGAAAAGCTTGCTTTGATTAGATGAAGGTGACGACATGGCGGTCGGCCTCGGCGGACGTCGTCCTGGAGGAACAACATCAATTAATAATAATAATTACGTGCTTCATTACTAACCCTATTCTTGAAGTGGATGTACAGGTTGAGCAGCGTCACGTGGAGGAGCTATTTGAGGTGAGATCAATTAATAATATTAATATTTTCTTGATGTTTTAGATAGAGCTGAGCAAACAATGAGAGTTTGTGTCTCTATAATTTGTGGTGTAGCCAACCTACCTAGGAAAGATAGAAAAAAGGAAGAGGTGTATATATTACTAGGACTAGCAAAAAATTGGCCATCTAGTATCGGGCCCGTTTATTCTAGGCGCCGTCTGTCGTCCAACTGCCCTGGAGGTCTTCTCATCTAAGGCGGCCGAAGCCGGTGCGTGCCTCAGAGAAGTGCTCTATAATGATGTTCTACGTACTTTCTATAAGGGTGACCATCATAACAAAAGCATCCACGGCATTCTTAGGGAAAATTTGATCCTTTTTCCCACCTCCCATTGTTTGCGCAGCCTCTTCCACTCCATCCTCTACATCTCCGTTCTCCTCAGCAGCCGTCGCATCCTCTTCCATCCAGAGTTCTCTCATTTTGGTCATAGTTTGTTTCAAAATCGCCGTTGGATCACCAGGTATCGGGACCGTGTCCGAGATGGAAGAGTCATCTCCAGATTCGCCAGGATCTTCAGTCATCATTGCAGGATCATTTACGTCGATAAACGATGATGATCTGGTGCTCGTGCTGAGGCGGTGTCGCTGTCCTTGAAGAGGCGTTGAGCTTGAGGTTGCGGGAGATGCAGGTCCTGCTTCTGGGATGTGAATCGAGGGCGGCTTGGATGCTTTTTTCATGCAAAAATAGGCGAAGAAACTTTCCTCCTGGGAGACACCTCTCCTGCCAAACAGCGACATGGTCGTGCTGAGCAAAGAAGAGGTAGACGAGGGCCCACCAAGATGAACGCCCATTTGATTCTGCCCTGATCGGTCTCGTGCGCAGAAATTGAGTACGATGGAGGACTAGACTACTAGTTGTTGAGCATGTAGAAGATGTTGTTGTAGTGCTTCTCAATTTCTCAACATAAAGACGCGCGTTACTTAAGCATAAACCTTTGTGGAGTCGTTCTAAAGGGTGCAGAGGGTGGTGCTGGAGGTGCAACTGAAGTCTCTCTTTCATACCGAATATCATATTTTTTCATCAAAATATATCCGATGGAGTTTAAGTACCGATATCCATCTGCATGAATCTTCTAGA
This sequence comes from Amoebophrya sp. A25, assembly GCA_905178165.1. NCBI lineage: Eukaryota > Dinophyceae > Syndiniales > Amoebophryaceae > Amoebophrya > Amoebophrya sp. A25. Next base: position 346,554 of record CAJINU010000025.1, on the reverse strand, counting down.
AGAAGAATGTAGTGGTACCGATTTTGTACTTAATGCTTTAGCTTTTATTCGACCGAGGACAGAAGTAGGAATACTTCCTCGAGGACGTCGGAGATGATATTTTAATACGTAAGCACTTTTTAGTGAAGATAGGACCGCCTCCGCAAAGAGCCTCTTCTTTCCGCCAATTTTCTCACGTCGCCCAAATCACGAGCGCAATCGCACTCGTGCGTAGGCCAGTGATGTAGTTGAGAGCAAGAGCGTCATCAATATCAAACTCATACTCATGATGATCAGGTATTAAGTTGAGGAGGGCGAGGACAAGTTGTACAAATTTAACAGGGACTGTCGAATGATTATTACGGAACTGGTGGGAAAGCCGAACGGCGTCCATGGAATGCAATCACGATGATTGATAGCCTTTCGACAAGGACTAGGACTGTTGTATGAGTATGTGTCATGTCGTATGAGTCTATGTGTCAAAAAAGAGGATTAGTTGGCTATAGTGTCGAAATCGAAAAGTCGCCATGTGTCGTCGTGATTTATTTCTTGGAGGTATTGAACGAGTATAAGAGAGGTTCTAAAAGCAAAAGAAGTAAAGGTGGAGGTGGTTTATGTTGAAGTTGATCCTTGCGGCCACGTTTATGTCGCTTCTTTCCTTCATTATATATATGTTTTCTGTCGATTCTTTTAGAACTGACTACAATCCATCTCTTCCATCATCTGCCTCCGCTTTTCTACCTGAAAACAGCTCAGAGATGGGCTAAATAGAGATGGATTAAGTGAGGTCTTAATTCTTTTCTTTCTAGGAAGATGAAGGTGAAGGTTTCCTCGCTAGTGTGGGGTACGAGAAGGAGCAACTCTGCCTTTAACTTAGATTATAAGAAATTTCAACTTATGTTTTTACTGAGTCTTAGAAGAGAAGACAAAAGCTACTAGCACTACAAGTATCTCCCATTGTAATGCAGTCCCCACACAGCCGCAATGCGAAAGACGACGAAGGTGACTAGAAGCATACTCACATCCAAATAGGCTCCACCTGGGAAACGTTCAGGTACACCGAGACACCTTTGAGCTGTCTCGCGAATCTGATGCAACAAGGCCAAATTAGAAGCCAGGTAAGGACTTGCATTTCCTGCAGCAGAACCAGAGGGCGCATTGATATTGTCTGCGCCTGGGAGTGGTAGTGGTTGTTGTGCCGTGCCCTGCTGTTGCGCTACAACCACATTCGCATTTTTTATGGCTTCTTCTTGTCTCGAAATTTCCGCATCCAACTTCGTCTCGAAAGTTCGGAAATTCTCAGTCGTTGAAATATCTGTGGCGAAGGCTAATGGCATCAGGAATCTAGTCCATCTGACATAAGGATGCACCTGTCCAATAGGTACCACTTGACCGGACAAGTAGATCTGCGGCACAAACAGCAAAGGCTGTAAGACCGTAGCAATCTCCGCACTCTTCACCACAGAGCTGACAAAAAGAGCCAGCGAAGAGGAAGCCAGCATCAAGCAGAGACCAGAGAGACACAACACGAAGAAATCCCTGTTGTAGTGTGAGTGGATGTAAGTAGAAGTTTATCCTAATCTACTTTGCTGGAAATCGCACATCCTATATAAATTCCAACGAAGCGGAAGTTTCAGTTGCTAAGCTAGAAATCAAAAGCAGATAGATGATGCAGTCGTAGTACCCATGAAGTCCCATGACGAAGTAGAGCACGAGGTAGTAAAGCAGAATCTGCAAAGTGTTGGACGTTACTTCCATCAAAAACTTGGCCAAAATGTATGCCGACGGTCGATAAAGTCGAGCGCCGTATTCGCGTAAGAAGATGTCGCGCGAATTTACGAGCTCCGTCATATGCGTAGCGGCGCATTGGAAATTGAGGGTAATGATAGTGCTCTGCAACGCGCCTGACTCTCCACGGAGCATATTCGGAAGCGCAGAGAGCAGATCTTTTAAGGCTTGTGTTGCCGCAAGAGCTTGAAGTTGCTGCTGTTGATGTTGTTCACCAGGAGCTGATGGCGATGGCGTAGTTGCACCAGGTGGAGGAGCCATTGTTGCCCCCGAGGTTGCGGATGCTCCTGATGTTGAAAGAAACTTATTCTTCGCACCAGCATCTAGACCTGCCGCTGCCGGACCATTTTGCTGACCGCCAGCCAAATTCATACCTGCAGGTGCAGAGCCAGAAGTTGTTGTTGAAGTAGCCACAGAGGCACTACTACCTGGTAGCTCTTGAAGTTGGTGTCCTGCTGCGTCCCTCATCTTCTGGAAAAAACTATCGTGATCCAGACCTATGTTGCTGAACAACACGCCGTTTGCATTAGAGGCAAAGCCAATCATGTCAGATTCTAGGTGTACTTCTATGTGCAGACAGTGACAGGCACCCATCTTCCACCTAATCATGTCTTGTCAAGCTACAACCACAAACAAGAAAATTGCGATCACTAAATCAAATAATTACCAAGCCATAAACAAGATGATGAAGAAAACAACGGTTCCAAAGCGTGCGACAGTCGCTGCCCGATTCCTGCGAAAGGCACAGAACTCTCGCTGCCACAGCCAGAAAACTTCTTGGAGCATGGGATTACTAGGTCCATTTCGTACTCCACCTGATGGTGTACCTCCAGCTTTGTTGTCGTACTCTATCAATTGACTCTCTTCTTCATCTTCAAAGTTATCTCCACACTTGTTGAGCTGGGGCTCGCTTGTGTTTCTTGGTACCATCCCTCTTTTCGAAAAAAATCGAGTTCTAGAAAAGTCCAAAATCCGGGTTTCTTCGCTACTTGCAATCTCATCTGCTTGCGCAAGAAGCCAATCAGCTGCATTAAATCCAGCTGGCACTGATCGGCAAACAAGATCAAGGCCGTCAGTTACTGATGTTGATGTTGAACTACAACTCTTGGGGCCACTAGATGAATTGTTAGAGCTGTCCGTAATTCATGATCTTTCAAGTGCATCCTTGAAAAGTACAACTATGGGAGAGTATTATCCCCTTAAGTGGATATTACTCCTCCATACGTTTCAAGGATGCGTCCAAAGATGTATCTATTAGGTACAACAGCCTTAAAATTGATGCTGGCGCCACCAGTTGTAGTAGTAGTAGTAGTAGTAGTAGTACAACAAGCCGTCTTCCCTTCCAGCAACATGCGGCCATCCTTGAGCAGAATGCAATGGTCGAACAGGGAGAAAACGTAACTCGAAGGTTGATGAATGGTGCACACAATGAGTCGGTTCTCTTCTCGCGCTAATTGCTTCAAATACCGAATCAACTCAGTACTAGACAACGAGTCGAGGCCAGATGTGGGTTCGTCGAGGAACAAAATTGGTGGCCCAGATAGCAACTCACACGCAACAGCGACACGCTTACGCTCACCACCAGAGACGCCACGGAATCATTAGAGGAGGAAGAGTAAGAGACAGTGAACAACAACAATGTGAACGCCAATATTTAAAGCAAAGATATACAACTTACACCTGCTAGATACAATACAAGACAATGAATCTCGCACAGATTTATTCAGTGCAGACTTCCGCGCGGCGTCATGATAGTGCTTCGTCACGATGCTTACTCACACAAGTTTTGACTAAACTAATAGCGATCTCAATCACTATGTCAACATTTCTTTTTTTTGTCTTCTTCATAACATGACGGATTATTCGCTGCGCCGACTAGAGTATGCCTAGCTTTCTCCAGGCCAAGTCGTGCTATCAGCTCGTCAACCCGTGTCTTGATACTCTTTTCATTCGAAGCTCCTCTGGGATTTTGGTTGTAGCTGTCGCTGGATCTACGGATGACGGACAGAGTTGAAGACGCTGAGCGTGCTCTTTTCAACTGAATCGACTTTGAGGTAGCTCTAGATGGTCTGCCCTGGACTAAGAGGGGTTTTCGGTCTTGCTGTCCATTCATCTTCTTGCTGTGGTCTAGTACTGAGTCCTCGTCCGGAGGGCCAGCAATATCTTCTCCCTCAGCAGTCGTGTAATCGTAATATTGGTTCTCTTTTTCATCTACTACATAGCACTCAACATCAGCATCTTCAGCTGCATCCCCATTTTCGCCAAAGTGGCCTGTCCACGAAACTGCAGCTAGACGAGCCCGAAACATCAGTGCTTCCTCCACTGTGTGCCAAGGAAAAAGCGCATCGTCTTGCGGCAAAAACCCGATCATATCCCGTAGGTCTTTCTCGGTCAAGGTTTGTGAAGATCTGACAGTACTATTTGGGGTGTTTTTCTTTGTGGCATGACGATTTTTGTTAACCACGCTGTTGATGTTTATATTTCTGGATGTAGGGGTCGGCGTTCTAGAAGAAAGAGTGGTAATAGCACGAGGAGCACTACTAGGCTCGACTCGAACTCCTTCTACTGCATTCAGAGGCTCTACTTGTCCTCCAACATCATCGTCAATGTTGACCTCTGGTTGCTCAGTCATCTCCAACTGTAACTGGTACTCATTTTCATCTATGCCCTGGCCGTCGCCCATCTCCTCCTCGACCGCGTCTCCCACGACGTCAATATTTTTCTCGTCTTCAAACATTTCGAGACGAACCATCGTTTTCCTCTGGTCTACACCAGTTCTCCAATCGACGCGACCGGCTAGCAAGTTCATCAACGTGCTTTTCCCCGCTCCACTAGGACCCATCACTGCTGCCACTTCTCCGCTACGAAACTGGCCATAAAGACTGTCAAGAATCGTCTTCCTCTTCTTGTCCTTGTTGTTGTCTTTGGTGTTATTCTTCTCATCGGCATCGGGATCGGAGGAGGTCTTGTTTGGTGCATCCACGGTGTAAGTCATTCCAGACCAAGAGAGAGCAAACGAGGGATCATTATCCCTCAACGTAGAGGTAGAAGGTACGGTCATTTTGTTTCTCTATGAAGGAAGATTCGTGAGTAGCCGAAACTTCTTCGGACAATACGAGATCACTACAATATAGGGCCGGACTTAATTGCTGAAAGAAAAACAAATATCACGAACTATCACTAGCACAACACAACAACTCATTTAGTTTTGAAACAGCGCGACTTCTACTTTTAATTTAGTTTAATAAGAACCACTGCTGTAATTCATTTACAAAACAAAGTTTTCGCTCTAGTACTTCATCCAGCTCGCTCAACAACTAGTAAGTACATTAGATCTCCATGCTCATCATCGCTGCGATCCATCATTACGATGGATCATCAAGGTTGAGTAGAAGATTTGAACTTAGAAGTTGTGATCGTTCAGTTACACTCCCGACTGGTACACTCCTGATCTGTGTTCTTTAAGCTCCTCTTTCTGATTTCTTCTGATCTGACAACGCCTTTACTAGGCAACACGCGACTCAACTATGCCTCACCTAGGAGTAGCACACCTTCAAGTAGTACAAACGAACTTTCAATCTTCGATGCTAGTACCGGTTCAAGAACCCGATGACGATCAAATTAAGACGAATACAAAACTACGGACTTTACGTTTACCATATCATCTTGCGTTAACCTATCTTTATCTATGGTGCATTCAGACTTCATATTCATCCCCCAACATGATGTTGTCATCATCAGCCCTGCAACAACCCCGCATGCGCTTCAAGAAGTTTTTGTTTTACAGTTTCTGCTTCTTCAGGTGTGAAAGTCCAGTATTCACCGTCTCTCTTGCTTATGGCGCCTGAAGACTCCATGTCCCGAAGCGTCGCTTGAAACTCGAATTGCGCTGAGCGACATCGAGACCTGCTGGTAGTTTTTTTTGATGCGAGAGGGAGACTTATTTGGTTGGTCGTGGACGTGGAGCAGGCAATTGAAAATAAAGTAAAAGTTCAGTCAGTTCTTACGTTCATAATCTTCACGGATTAGAGTAGAAGATTTCTGGCTTGATTTCAGGAGCCATGGCTCCAGACAGTCTGACGATAAAGGTTATCATGTCAGGAAGAGGAAGATCAATTCTGGTAATGTACCCCAACTTTTCGTTGAGGGCAGGCACCGATTGAAATATCTCCGGGAGATACACAGACTTTACTGCGGCCATCGTATTCTTGTTGCAGCTGCTGTGGTCCCTAGACTGATCTTATACTATAAACAGCAGTGATACGTCATGCATATGTTGATCCTCGACCTTCGTTTTTTTTCGAAAACCGCTCTTCCCTCGTCAAGCGAAGTAATAAGTACCCTCTTATTGAGCAGTCACAGGATCGGTTGTAGCTGTGGAACACGTCGTAAGTTAGAGTCCTATAGTTGTAGTACAACTGTTGTACTTCTCACGCTATGGACAGGAAAAACAAAAATAATGGACGGGCTAGGGGTATCTCTGGGGAGAAAGAGGAAGCGTTCGTCTGGACTTGGAGGCAAACGACCAGAAGACTACTTCTAGCTCCTGGGAGGTTTTGTTCTTGTGATTCAGCAATTTATAAGTTGTTTAGCCTGCGTCGTCTGAATGGTAGTGGATGAAATCGATAAAAGGCAATGCGTCAGTGAAGCCCTCGCGTCCCAGCTGCCGCGATTTAATTTCAGTACGGAGGTAAAGGCTTAGGTTATTCAGCTGAATCTAAATTGTAAGTATCTAATCGTACCCGCGACCTATAATGACACCACACTTGGTGCTTCTGATTTTCAACAAAAAAACAACTTATGCGAAGATTGCGAGGACAATACACCTAACGCCAATCTCAAAATGGAAATTATAATTATAATATCACAACTCATTGCGTGATACCGAGAAAGCCACTAAGTAATCTTCATAATAATGTACTATCTTCATAAGGTGCTTATTGTTATTCCAAGATGATATGCTGATATCACGACATACAACTGGAATTATGACCACTCATGATGAAATCGATTTCATCATGAAAACATTCCACCCCTCAGCATGCGACCACTCAATTAGTCTTCTCCTGCTTGACATCTTCAATAGACCCAACAAATGGCGTCTTCACCCGCCACAGCTGCACCTGCAGCTGCTGCGGTAACTTCTACTATGACCACTAGAGTGTCCCATTATAAGGTCGACTCCCCTTACAATACGGATAGTTCAGGCAACCCCAAAATTTGGCGTTGGTGCTCTGTTTTCGTCGAATCTCCATGAATTGGCATTGGCACTCCTTACAGACTGGCGCTGTCTCGTTGATACTCTTCTTAAAGCGACAATGAATCTGCGGACAGACGAAAAAACCGCCATTCGCTTTGCGCCGGAAGCGGCACTCGGTGGCGAGGGATTAGAGCGGGTTGGTTTTTCAGGACTTTTTTGTGTTTGAATTAGCAATGTGAATTATTCATTCTTGATATTCATGATCGTATCTACTACAACTAGTGCTACTTAATAGCCAACAATGATCTTTCAGTTTCAAGTACTTATAATATACCAATCACGAATCCAGGAGCCATAACAAAACATACAAAAAACCTTCGGGTTTTCTGTGTTGGTGCAGTGAGGGTACTTATGACAACCCCAAAACTGCCGTTTTTGCTGATTCTCTCGTATCACCATCGGCTGGCCGTGACAGCTCGGACGATTCACGGTGGACGGCTGCTGCGCCAGATTGTTCATGTTCATCTGCTGTTGCTGTGGAGATTAGAAGAAAAGTTGGACTTCGTAATCTGTGCAGTAGGACTACTTACGACTATGAGGTTGCCTACTTGAGTAACAAGTACATCACACTCTCAACTACAACGAATCTAACGTAGATGCTCATCCATCTACTCAAGCACTAAAATAAAAGTTTCGAAACAAAAATCTCATAATGTTGGTGCTGCTGATGCATCATGTGTTGGCTCTGTTGCTGTTGATTTTGCTCGCTTTCCGATAAAGGCATTGCATGCTGGTCCGTTGAGGGGAGCCTCTGTCTCTTATTGCTCTTCAGATCGTCGCCTTTCTTGTTCTTGCCTTTACCCTTTTTATCGGAGCCCTTGTTGTTGTTGGAGGAATTCATATTCATCATGTTGTTATTTCCTCCACCAACACCAGGACCTTTATTGCTATTGTTGTTACCACCTCCGTGAGGACCCTGCTGCTGGTTATTGTTCATTGGTAGAAGATGGAAATTAGGAGGATTCATAGGACCACCGTGCGCGTTAGAAGATGAAGATGCACCGCCAGCGGGTCCTTGTAATGGCGACACATGTTGGCTCGAAGGCACACTAGTACCAGCTCCAGTTGTGTTATTCATGTTCATGTTGTTCATTTGGTTCATCATAGGAGCTCCTCCACCTCCGCTAGGGTTCCACTGAGACCACTGATTTGTAGTGTGTGACATCTGCGCTTGCAATGCTTTACCACCTCCAGAAGGACCGGAGCCTGCAGCGACATGCTGATTATGTCCTCCAGCACCCGCTCCATGATGTCCTGGTGCACCGGGTGCCGCACTAGATGAACTGGAACTAGATCCCCCAGCACCGGATGTTCCTCCGTGATGTTGTCCTCCTGCGTTATGCTGATCTCCTACAGCCACGCCACCGACACCTACTCTCTGGCTCTGCTGTGACTTCCAGTCTCCCCACAGGTAATCAGACTGTTGACCACCTTGTCCTCCCTGTCCACCTCCTGCAGGTTGCAGATTGTACATCCCACCACCACCTTGCTGGTTATGTTGTTGGTGTGCTCCACCGTGATGTTTGTTCCCTTTTCCTCCGGTCGAAGAAGAAGATGCACCACCTCCAGTAGCCCATCCATTGTGTTGATCTGGAAGATATTTTGTAGTATGAACTTGGTTCATCTGATTGTTGTAAGAACTAGTTGTGTTGTTGTGCACTCTTTGTGAAGGTTGAGCAGGAGCACCAGGAGGATCCACTCTCTGCCTCTTGAGTTGCGGACTTTGATGCTGCTCTCCGGCGTTGGAGATTGGCGCTGGAATCATCATCACATTGCCCGTGCTTTCACTGTTTTCACCCGAAACAGAGTCAAACAAAGCGCGTACATTTTTTGGCGTATGCCGTGTTTCGACTGCGAGCTGCTGCGCCGGGGGTTGGTGAGCAGCTGTGTTTGAAGATTCAGATTGTTGGAGGAAGGTAAAAGGAAAAGAATGAGGAGGTAATCAAATTTCTTTGAAGAAACAAGAGAGTTTCCATGCCTGCGCACGTTATCTATGTGGTGCAGCCAGATGGTAATGGTAAACAAGAAAAACAAATAATTAAGCGTATCTATATCTATTTCTATTATTGTTTAACAGAGGTTGTTGAGGTTTTCAGAGTCGTAGTATAGTAAAAAGTACATCCAGCTCCTCCAGAATCTCCATGATTATATGGCGTCCCTCCAGACGATCCTGGTGTGTTATACGTGGCCGCAAGATTTTCCCCTGCTGGGATTATGTCCTCAATTATATCCGGCTCATGCTCTGCCCCACTGTCTCCGCCTGGAGATGGGATCACAGCATAGGCAGAAGCTGTGTCTCTGCCTTGCCTAATGTCTGCGAGGAAAGTTTCGGCGATCTGGCAAAAACCACAATCGATGATCTGCTGTGGACCTGTGATGTGATGGAGATTGACTGAAGATGGAGGGAATGAAAATGGATGCTGAAAACGAAACTCAATGACAACATAAGATGTTGTCTTTTCACAAGAATTAGCAATCATGAGTCCACTACCAAAATGATTGGGCAGCACTGATTTTCATCTACAACTGTACCACGAAACTTAAGTCTTCCAAAGAATTAGTACTCCATCGATCCTTCGGATCTTGCTTCAACATGCCACGAAGGGCTTGCAGAGCCGGTGTAGATTGTCGTTTCTTGAATTGCGCGAATGCTGTGTCATAGTCCCTCTCCGACGTGTTCAGCGTCTCCTTAAACGGAAATTTACCCTCAAGCATCACAAAGAGAATTACCTGTGTTGATCCGTTTGAGTTGTTTTCTTACAACCCCAAATATGTATCGGTCCACTCCAACTACAAATCTTAATTTATTCTAAACAGCGAGCTCCTGATCCAAAAAGTGATAAAGATAATCTTAGTACCCCACACGCCCAAATATCGACACCAAAGCTGGCCTCTAGTCTTTTATCAAACACTTCAGGCGCGACGTACATCGGCGTTCCCACACAACTCTGATGCGTCTGCTCATACACCAATATGTTCGACTTTTGTAAGGGATTTGAATCCGTCGCGATTTCCTTGCTGAGACCAAAGTCCGCAATCTTCACATTGTGCAATTTCATATGCGTTAAGTGACCGCCGACGTCTTCGGATGAAGAGATCAGCACGTTTTCGGGTTTTAGATCTCTGTGCGCAATGTGGACATCGTGAAGAAACTTGAGACCTTTTGCGAGGCCCTTGAGCACCCAGGAGGCCTCTGGATCGTAGAAGGAACGCTCAATGATTTGCGCTAGTAATTCGCCGCCAGCAACGTATTCCTGGACGATGAACAGCAGCTGGGACTCCTTCTCGTCGTAGCAGCCCTCGTAACGAAGATTAGAAAACTTTAGTACTTACGTTGTAGATATGATGACTGATGTTTCTATATTCAACATCGATCTCTTTATTCACCTTCACGACTAGCTGCATCATCTAAACTAGCAAGGCGAAGGTGGAACACGAACAACTCTAACTACAACAGTCTTTCATAACAACAATATTCGGATGGGTTCCCACAGTCTGCAAGATGCTGATTTCCCGCACTAGTCTTTGTCGCAGTCGTTGTTCGTTGTTCCTCAGTCTCAGTTTCGCCAAATCTATTCGCTTCACAGCATAAGTCTGTCCATTTCGAAAACACTTGAAGACCGTGCCCATAGCTCCTTGGCCCAGGAAATCGCCCACTTGGTAGCCCTGATCGGCCCAGCGAGTTGAAGGTTTATTGTAGGCGGTTATGTTGAGGCCGGTTGCGGATGGTGCGGCAGTTCCGGATGGTCCGCCTGCTGCGGAAGCACTTGTTGATGTTGCTCCTCCTGTACAACCAGTCGTATTATTATAATTTCCTGTGGACGACCCTGGAGGAGCAGCAGCAGATGAAGAAGATGATCCTCCGCCACCGGCACTCGTCCCTTGAACACCTCCGACCGGAGCTCCTCCTGATGAAGAAGAAGATGACTCACCGCCACCTGGTGCAGAAGGTACAGCTGCACCACTACTCGAAGAGGCCGTTCCCGCTGTTCCTGAGGTGCCATTTCCTCCAGTGGCTTCATTTCCTCCATCGGGCACAACAGGCCGCGGACTTGGACCTCCTGTCGCTCCACCACTACTACCTCCTGCGGTGCCAGGTGTAGCAGCTGACATCGCTCCACCAGATGTTGGAGGAGCTAGGGTGTTGGAAGTACTTGTAGTACCAGCATAATTTTGATAGCTATTCGTATTTGACGCACTAGAAGTATGTTGTTGATTACTTGTAGTCATCTGGTGGTTATGGGAGGGATCGGGTAAAGGCATCGTTGCTGGTGCCCTTGTTCCGCTGTTCGATATGGGAGGAGGGATACCGAAAGTCATATTCGTGCCAGCATTAACATTATTATATCGATGATCCTGCTGCATGTGCCAATCTTGATGATGCCCACCTTTGCCTTGTGAGCCTGAGCTCCCGTTACTATTCGCACTATCAGTGCGGCCTCTAGTCGTGCTGCTGGTTGAGCCACCCTGTTGGTAGTTACCTCCATCTTTTCCAGATGTTGTTGAGCTACCGTGATGCTGCTGGTGGTTCTTGTTCATATTTTGACTATTCGCGCTGCCACTTGTTCCTCCGGTTGCTCCTGCATTGTGCTGGTTGTAGTAATTACTTTGATTACCGTGTTGTTGCCCACTAGTAGAATTGTTCTGATTGTTCTGATTGTGACGGCGTGATCCACCTCGCGGAATCCCTGGTGGTGGAGGCATATTATTACCACCTTTTTTCGAACTTCTTCCTCCAATTGGTGATGCGTGCTTCATCTTGTGAGGTCACTAGCGTGGTTCTGGAAAGTGAGAAAGAAAACAGGTTAAAATTTCCTTTGAGTGAGAAAAGGTTCTTCACGCACTGCGATTCGCTTTGCTCAGATTTGGCCTCCACGAATGCTCGTGGTCCTTGCGGCTATCTCAGTCGGCAAAAGCTGTAAAAAGATCGAAAACCTTCTTGTCTGCTGCGTCACGTGCGTCTGAAAGATGTATTAGAGGGGTCACTCACTGCGTTACGCCGCAGATCGTCCGTGTGCCTCTGCGTTCGCGTTTCCTGGTGCCGACGTCGCCGCAATATTATTCGACCATCAACAACAAGTGAAGACTAGACTTGCAAATTTGACAACACGTCGACTCGTTTTCAAATGAAAGCGGCGATTGAGTTCTTCTTTGATGCGACCATAGAATTTTTTTGGTGTAGATGAGAGTACTTCGAATTATGCTTGCTACTTACTCAGTATCAATTTGAATCAATCATGTTGAAGTTGATATTCTCGGCTAGAGAACAAAGATCAACAACTAATTGGATGTAGAAGATTAAATTACTCCGTCAGTATCAAGAACTTACTTTCTTTCCACCGAACATCAAATAACTACATTGAACAATTTTGTCAAACACAAGACTTCAAAATTGTTGTCACAATAGCAGCATAGGTACATGCTGTCCTACTGTGTCCAGATCCTAGTCGCTATTGGCAGCTCCTTGTCGTGCTAAGAAAGAGTAAGGATGATGAAGAGTCATTCAGATTCATGATGTTGTTCTTCTTCTTGAAGATAGTTGTATCAAGGTTGCAAAAATTGCATTTCTTATCATAGATATTATTTGTACTTGTAGCCAGTACTTTCTGACATGAGAATTATTGCGTTTGTGGAGGTTTTTCGAGATGTTATTGTGATGCATGAACGGGTGCTAGCAGGTCCACTCTCAGGAGCTGTGCAACAGTTTAATACTATAAATACGGAGGCCCAGCAGGTCGTTTCCGTCATATTTGATTAAAGAAGCTGCACTAGCTCCTGACCTCTACAGGAACAAACACAAAGATGAATGATGACTTACCAATCACCAGTGTGTTCTTGAAGCTGACTCCTGGTATCCAGAGTAATGGCAACATCCGCCTTCCTCCTTGCAAACCGTTCGCGAGTGAGGTAGAGGGATAGGTCGTCCCCAGCTAGCAGCCAAGATACCGGATTTCACACCTCCTGTCCTGGCAGAAGTCAAAGCTAAATCAGAAGATCATTGATTCTCAATTACTCGAGAATTACTCATCTGTCAAGAACATAGTAGAGGACTTCATCCGCTATAGCGTGTATACTCAGTACCAACGTGATGAAGACGACGTGTTGAGCAACAAGAAATTGCGACTTGATGATGTGCGTACCAAATAGAGGATTGTAATTCTCATCGAGACATCAATACTAGAGCAACTTTCATCATACCGGGAATGATCGGAACCCGAAGTATTCATGATTCTAGTATGCTGAAGATACGTGTGGTGCGCAAAAGGAGCAATTATGTACTTATGTTGGAGGTGCTCTTTGCGAAAGAGGGAGAGCGTTGTTTTAGGAGGCCTTCGAGTGCCGGAGGGTATTACCAAATTTCTGACTTTTGACCTAAGAGTGGAGATATCCTTGTGTAGAGCGCTCGTTGTGCCTGAGTAACGGCTTGTAGTTGTAGGTAGTTATTCGTGCAGTAGTTTTGAACCGATGACGAGAAGTAGCATGCTAGATTTTCCTCGAAATATTTTGATTCTGGGTCGTCTCATCCAGCATAAGACTTGCAAAAACGAAAACCATTACAATTGGAAGGATATAGAAAGTAATATGCACTTGTGCGCTGCTCGTCGTCGTGGTCACAATATAAATCGCATCTTCTGATGTCTGATGTCATCAAATAAACTAACAGCGCCTACGCGAACAACACCAACATGACAGTGTAGTAGAAGCACAACTCTGTAGTACTTGTTGCTTACACCACTACCACCTTTACGTTCTTGATACTGCACGTGCACACCGCATGATGCTAAACAACACGACCACAGATGCTAATTCAAAACCACTGCGTCTGTGGATCACAACTGCACAGACAAATAAGACACGAAGATATAATTTCGATGAACAAGGATAGAGGATTTCTGTACGCGCCACTAATTTATCGTCAACAACAGCGACCTCAAGTAGAATGCAACAACAGCGACCATATCAGAACAAAAGTACCAGCACACTCGTCACCTCGTTGTTCTCATTTTATCTCATCCTCAATAAGATAAATTGGAATTGTTCGTCAGACGGAAGACATTTATTTTTCAACTTTAATGATAAAAAAACTAAAACACAAGAAAAAAGTCACGACGGCGCGATTATCATCACGAGCTGAACATAAATTAATACCTCTGGTGAGCGTTTATCTAGTTGTGATGCCACTACACCTAAAAAGGATTTTGTTTTTTTCTAATTGGTTCCGGGACCAATTTGTCGAAGATCTGTTACAACGATGACACTGATTTACGTTAATCAACATGTTTAGAAGTGTCGACTTCGCTCGGACTCTCTCATCTCACACTCGTTTTTTCACCCATGGAAGCATACTGCAGCTGCACGACGAGTTTTTATTACAGTGCGTCGCGTGAACGAACAGCGCTTGATGAATAGGGTGAAGCGTCACAGGTGCACTCGCTTTCCGATTTCTAGGCGCTATGACCCACATCGTTTCCGAAGGCGGGCCAGCAACCTCGTGTAGGGAGGACTCCTTTCCAAGATTGCTATAGTGTTGCAAGTGTGTCGCGATCTTCATCAGAAAACCATGATCAAGCAGCCAATCAATCAGTTTGCCTCCACAGGGCGCCGACCTCCCCGCAGCTGCGACTGCCGCACCTCTACGTCCTGGGACGATCATGATCATGATACTTTGATGATATGCTTTCTCTGACATGTCAACACCTCCATGTTTTCAGCTCGTGCTTGAGCTGCTGTTTTCGCTTTCCTAGATGATATTTATAAGTACAAGAACAGCAAAAGTGGATGTGGAAGAACTAAAAAGACTAATTATATGCAAATTCGAAATTTCGTTGATGTTACTAACAATCGGCGTTTGCTTCTCCTGTGACATACTCACATATCAAAATGACTCAAATAACCCAGATCAACAACTTATAGATACGTAGTGTGGTAAAAAACATGCTACCCCCGCACGTGTTCAGCAGCTGCACACATGACGAGTTAAATTCTCTAAACTTCAACAGTCTCGAAACCTCTTCTTGTTGAGTGGTACATTTGATTTACGACAGAGCTACAAACTAACATGATCAATCCTAAAACTTTCAACAACATGTAGTACTGCCTGATTTACGACTAGTTTCTTACTTTCTTTGTCAACATGATGTTCACGCAGTGACAAGATGAAAACGTATGATACCTATCTTAAACTTGAACTACGAATAATATCTGTACTACTTTATTAGCGCTTCTATCTGTTGTAGTTACAAATGCAAGTACCCCGCAATCTATTAAGGCCTGAAAAATCTCCTTTCTATTCACTGTAGTAACTGTTCATTCATGTCAATGTCTACTTACTTATTATAAGTTAATATGCGTAGCAAAATATTGAGTTGTTTACTGCAGACGCAGCTGCTACTCCATTCTGTGCTAGATGATCAAGTCAAGAATGAGCAATCAAGTACCCACTAACCCTTGCTAGCCCTAGTTTGATTGGAGAGAAAGGAAACGGGCACAAGGCCACGACGAACAACCAAACAAACAAGAAACAACACAAACAAGGCGCCAACGACTGACCTTCAGCCCATGCGGTCGCAAACACTTCACTGTAGTAACTGTTCTCCTTCCTATTCACTCTAGTAACTGTTCACTTATGTCAGCTTTTACCCTTCTCACCTACGGGTGATAATGAGCGACAGTACGAGGCTTCGTGCTGCTTTCAAGGTATAGAACATTTCCGCAAGGTCCCTGGAGACGCCGTTCACTTCCACAACGTAGATCCGGTCGTTGTCTGCAAGTCGCGAGTGTTAGAAGAAGGTTCATTCGCTGCCACTTTCGGTCCTCGTGCTGGTGCTAGTACTTCTGGTGCTGGTAACCTCCACGCTAAGCTACGCGGAATAGTACTAGCACAATTATATCCACAGCTGCAACAGAAATTCCTATTTCTTCATTAAAACTCTAACATCTTCTAGATGTAGATCTAGCAGTAGTAATACCTAAGGATTACTAGATGAAGATGAAGACGAACCATAATTCTGATACGACGGCAAAATCCTCCGCAAAGCGTTTTCGAAGTAGCCGTGACGCGTCATCTTCCTCACTAGAAGGGCCGGTCGAAGAATAACATTCGTGTTGCAGATGTCGTACACGTTGTTGCTGTACAAGCGGCATCGCGCTCGCTGGAACACGCATCCGACGTCCCCTTGGTGTTAGAAGAAGTTTTTGGGACGATATTGCATTTTTCAAAACATGATCTCTGACCTCGTTCCTAGTGGAACCGGGGACGAGGCCAAGCATGGATCGATGTCAGTTAGTGGAGGGCCGCGCAATGCGTGTGTGGGAAGCCATAATCGTAGTCGTCACTATATTTGTCGATAACGAGGTCGAATACCTTGTCTGCGATAACTGCTTTGAGGTGTTCGGTCACCGAAGCGCCATGCTCGGGAGCTAGAAGGAGGATGTCGTTTTCTTGATCGTTCACCTGATCAACGTCTTGGCTGACCAGGACAGTTGTACTACCTTGTGGATCTCCTTCTTCTTGTACTTGTGTTTCACTGTGACTGTATTGACAGTGAGGATGAGATTCAGAAGATTCTACTACCTTGTTGCGTACCTTGTTGCTCATGTGATTGTCCTTGCCTCTCAACACGTTGTTCTGAGTCACCAGTCTAGGAGCAACCTGCTGTGACGCAGGTGGTACGACAACCTTGCGTCCTTGGTGCACCCATCGGTGTGGCTCTGGTGATTGGATGTGACACGGTGATCCTCCTTCTTCATCGAGGAGAACGTCTACGCGGCGCGGCGTGCACAACACCTTATTATCGTCAGCAAGACTCCAGCCGTTATAGCCAGCACACGTCGACGTATAATAGTTGAACTCGTCGACTAGTAGATCCTCCTGCTTGTTAATGAGACCACGAAGATGAGGAGGCTGTGGTTGTGCTGGTTGGACAACATCTTTTTGAGTGCATACAGGTGCTGCTGCTCCTCCTGAGTGGTCTGCTTTTGCCACTTGATTCTGAAACGTCTCTAGTTGTTTTGCTAGTAAGTCCCGTGTTTCATCTAGGTTACGTAAAAATGCTTCCGCAGATTTGGCATCTCCGGCCAAGATTTTAGACACCATTTCACTTGAGGAAGCGTTGCTTCGCGGAGAAGCTGCCTCTTGACTTGTTAACAGCAAGGTTAGAGCCCACCCTCATCCATCTCGAAGGCCATCCTGCGACAGTTTTCCCCTTGAAAACGTCTCCAAGATGCCTCCGCAGATGGACTAGGCGAAGCCTTAACAAAGGCAATTGGACAACGGCAGCTGCAGAAGTACAACTAGGTCCTATTGGGGCTGCTGTTGTAGAAGAAGCACATGGAGGTGGATCTACAACTTGTTGCTCACGACCACCAGGTGGACCAGTTGGAGTACTTGAGAAATTTCCTCCAGCAACGAAGCCTGTAATTGTTGCACTAGAAGTTCCTGTACTGACTTTATTCTCCTGGGCGATTCGTCCCATACTGCCAATGCCACCGGAACCTAACATACCTCCAGGCCCTGTTGCTAGCCCAGCTCCTGCGCCCGTTAGTCCACCACCCGAAGATAAAGCTTCTGAGAAAGAACTCGTCCCAGGAGCTGCGAGTTGTAACAACGGATCCGTTCCGTGAACAGCAATACTTCCATGCCGCATTTGAGACGCTTGACTACCTCCGCCAAACATACTTAGTGCAGGCAACGCAGAGTAACGACGATCCGGACCTCCTCCGACTGTACCTATTCCAGGAGGATGCATGCATATCGAATTTTTTGGTGCCATCGGTGGCCTGATCTGGAGACCAGCTCCTCCAGGTGCGCCAAGCAAGTTGTGCTGCATTGCACTTGGTCCTGTGGTTGAAAAATGTGGCTGGAGAATGTTGGTATTTGCTGTACCCAGTGTTGCACCACCCCCAAGTGTAGTAGTTGCAGGACCACATGTCGCGGCGTTTCCAACTGCTCCCGCTGCTGGTGTTGCAACAGTAATGCCACCACTAGCTGCACCTGGTGTAACACTTGGACCTCCTGCTGCAGTTAGTACATGGTGGTCAGTAGAGTCTTCGTCGTCCTCATCATCGTCGTCGTCCACGAATACGTCACCAGAAGCGGCCACTGTTGCTTTCAATGCTTCTCCCACGTCATGGTGGTCATTTAGTTAGAGCGATCGGAGGAATTCATTTCTTCCCTTCATTTCATCGGACTCCTGAGAGGGATGAAACCGAAGAGCATAACCCTTCGAAATGAATTAGAATTGTATCGGGCATTAATTTAGAGTGCTGTGGTCAATATCGTGTTTCTCCTCGCCGCCTAGAACTTCTTCTTCTTCTTGCACCGCCTCCATTTGTGGTGCAATATTTTGCAGCAGGCCACCAGCAGCACTTCCTAGAAGTACTCCCGTCGATGCTCCAGAGATCGAACGCTTGCGCTGAATTTCCTGTTTCAGATTCGCGAAAAAAGCTGGCTCTAGGGGTTGATGATCCTGAGAAAGTCGGTGACTGTCGTCTTTGCTTTTCTTCAGCTTGCCGTTCTTGTTTGCACCGGAGAGGAGTTCTTCTTGGCTTTTCAACGTGCCAGGCATGCAAAAACTTTGACTTTTGGATGTACGAAAGGCTGCACGAGCTCCCACAGTTGGCTGCGGAATCCCAGTAGTGGAGTTCACGCCTCGAAGTATGCCTCCAGCTGGACCACTTGACGTTGTTGTCCCTCCTGCGCCAGCTGTATTAGCACTAGTATCACTGATTCATATCTCACTGATTCATATCTCTGGAGTTGTAGAGGTGGTGGGTTGTACAGAGGTGGTGGATCCCTCAAGGGTATAATTCCCTTGATACGGAGGTTGAGGGATCTGCTCCATAGAGGTGACGTAGAAGCGGGAGGAGCCTTAACTATAGTTACAGGAAAAACATCCGCCTTCTCGTCTTCGTCTTCGCTGTCAGAATCTCCAGCTAAGTCTGGTGCGAGAGGACTGGGTGGAGGTGCATGACCCTGACCGACATTCATCAAGCCTCCTCCAGAGCCTCCAATGCCAAGCAGCCCCTTGCCAGTCTGTAAAGAGGAAGAGAGGAAACTCGAACCAGAGGAGTTGACAACATTGATACTGAACGACGAACTGGTCGACCCTGCTCCATGATGTTGTCCAAAGTTTTGTTGCTGTCCTCCCACTATGATGTTTGTAGAAGACGTATTTGATGATTTACTGTTACTGTTTGATTTCTCACTTTGCTCATCGTCATCAAAGGCATTCTTCTCCTGGAGATGATCAGGAGACGTCGCAGATTGTTTGCTGGTCGTACGAGAAGACGTTCCATTCGACCCAGCTAGTTCTAATGCAAGTCGTTCGTCTTCGTCTTCCTGTGCGTCTTCAAGAAGACCATTGGAGTTTGAAGAGGAATGCTTGGACTCACCTGTAACTTCACGGTCATCTGCTGATAGTACGCCGTGATCTCGTAGAGGAGCAACAACGCTTCCAGTTCCACTCTCCGCTGAACTCTTGCTATTGTTTCCACGTTGACTGCCAGCAGCGCTGTGGCTATCCTTGCTGCGGCTTTTAGAGGAAGATGCTGATGGCTTCTGTGGCCTGCCTAAAAAATTGATGGAGAAGCAGATTCTGTTTAAAGTTGCTTGGCATTAGGATGAATCAATTCAGCCTAGTACCTACGAAATCTTTCTGCTTCTACTTTTCCCTTTACCGTTCCTTAACTCCTCCTCCATTCTTCTTCGTCCCGAAATGTGGCTGCAAGGTGATATGTTTGCTCAGTCTTTGCGCTTCGAAAGCCGTGGCCGCAGCAAATGAGCGAGACCGCGAATTTTTGAACGCTTGTCGAAAATTATCTCCTCGTACCTGTTGGTCTTGTTCTACCGCAAAAGAAGACTCCGAAAAGGCAAACGACTTCTTGGGTTTCCGTGCTTGAGCTTGCTCAGTTGTTTGTTCCAAGGTTTAGGGGTTGAAAGTTGGCCTTTCATCTCTCTCGCGTATCAATGACTTTCCTACTTGAACATGCCAACATAGATATGCGAGTAGAGAGTGAGGTCAACTTGTTCCAACCCTTAAAAAAAGGTAGTAGTGGTATTGGTATTAGACATGGAGGAAAGTAGCCCTTCAACTGCAGTTGCTGTTGCGCCACTGCGGTCCTTAGATTGCAGAATTCCACCTCCTCCGCTGCCTGATGAACTACGAGCCTTTTCGGCAAGCTCTCGCACAGGGCCTGTTACTGTAGATGCGGTGAAGCCGTCACCTGGATGAGAGCACTTGTGGTTCAACAGAGTGAGATGATTGAGATTGTGCACCGGTTTTTACTATGCTGGCGCAGCACTGGAGGGTTGTACTAGTTAATCATGCGTCCAGAGAACAACCATAAACCAAAATCTAGTACTGTTCTTCAGCAAGAATCCCGACATCCTCTCACTTGCTCCAGCGGTACTCGTGGTCGTGCCGTGATGTAATGTCGTATTGCTGCTAAGCTCCATGGACATCAGGCCTGCACTTTCCCAAGCTCGAACCTGACCGCTTGAAACGGCGCTACCTTGAGAAAAGCTCAAAGCATCACACTTTGGAAAAGTATGCTCCACACTCCGCGTCTCTTTACCTGGTGCGAGGCTGCATTCCTCAAAGTAATTACCAGAACCGGGACCACCGCTGGTGTTAGAAGATCTCCAACAAGCTAGGAAATGCGAGATAGCATGTCATGATGTATCGCCGTACGCCGTCGTTCTCGCGACAGTCTATTTTATCTGCTGTGGTCAGCACGACTATATTGTGTTTGTGGTCACTGGAAAGATTCTTGCCTTAACTAATTCCCCACTCAACCCCTTTTGCATCACACCCGTTTCATCTGCGTTTGAGTTGTTATCTTGTTCGATCAACTTCTGTAGCCGACTAGTAGCTGCATAGCCAATGTTGAAACCCTTTGAAGCGGCTAGAACACTGGCTGCAGCGGACGTTGAGCTGATGTGTAGTTGAGGTGATGAAAGGTGCTGGGCTTCCACATTGTTCGCTGCTCTGATGTCTTCCATGAGAAAAAATAAAACATCAAAAAGCAACTGTAACTTCTAACTACAGGAGAGTTACATGAAGTAGTAGATCATGAGATATTCGTATTGTTACCCGGCGCTCATCCCTGTAGTACTACTAGCATCTGCTGACGGTGAATCCCCTCGTTCTTTGGATGGTTTTTTTTGCGTCTTTCCACTCAACAACGTGTTATCATGCGGTGCGTCAAAGGAGGTTGGACTGTACCGGTTAAACTTATTAATATTCGCTGCTTGCTGATGCTTTGCATTCACGCGTTCATTGGCTGAATTACCCGCATCAATCAAGTCCAGGTCCAATGGCTCCATACCACCAAAACGAGATTCTTCGTTTTGCTCGCGGCTCCTAGAGTTGTTCCTACAGTCGGAAGTAGAAGAAGTCTTGCTATTCTTCTGCATAATACTGTTAATTCCTGTATTGAGATTGTGGTCGTGATGATGAGCATTTTCACCTCCAGTTTCGTCGTGATGCTCAAGTTCAGTGTCTCCGCGACCATGCTTTGGACTAGATGCTTTGTTAGCTGCTCCCTCCCAATCTTCATCGCGGTCGCCCGCTCCACCACGCGCAAAAACAGACACACGATGAGCGTGGAGCGGTTTTGGACTTGCTTCTAAGGTGATTTCATTGGAGACGAGGCCTCCAGCCGCAAGAAGTTCTTGGCTAATATCATCATCGTGATCGTCCTCCAAGGCATCACCGTGATGATCGCCATCTTGCTCTTGTTCGCTACCTGCGTCCGCATCAGCTCTACTGCACAAGGAAGAAGAGGAGCTCGGGCTAGCGTAATCGAAATAAGACGTCGGTTTGTTCTTCTTCTTCCTTGCAGGTGTCTTTCTGGAGCATGGACCTACAGAGTCGCCAAAGTATGAAGGAACCGCTTCTCTGCTTCCGCCAAGTTGTCCACCAAACGTGGAAGAAGACGAGGAGCTGCTCTGTTTACTACCTCCATCATGACCATGATTAGAGGTATCGGGAATTCATCTCAGGGATCATCTGGGTCCCTTTTTCCTCTTGTCTTTCTCTTCCAGATGACTGTGGAGATGAATTCCCTACACCCATAACATGATGAGCTCTTCCAGCACTTGTTCCCACTCCTTTCTTCTTCTTATGCTTATCTTTCACCATCTTCATATTGTGAGAGCGCGCATGCTTATGGTCGAGAAATGGCGTCACCGTTGCGCGAATCTGATCGTCGTTATCGTTGATCGCGAAGTCGCAAACAGTGGAACTATAGAAAAAAGTGATCTTTTCATCTGGTGCAGCCAGGATACGTCCAGAAACCGGTCCCCTTTGCTTCTGTTCCAAAATTTTGTCCACATCGGCACGTGATACAGGTGATCGCAACTCGAAATTATCGTGTTGTTGAGGTGATTCACCTGGAGCATTGGCTTTACCATTGGCTTTAGCATTAGCGTTAGCAAGAAGGTTTGGACTCCTAGCATCGTCGTGCAGTGCCAGTCGCACTTCACGATCGGGAGACTTGAGAACGATGTGCTGTGTCTGAGACTTCGTCGCAGAGGTAGATGCACAACTCTTCTTTTGTTTCTTTTTTCTTGGAGAAGATGATGGATCTTCATCTTTTACTTTTTTCTTCTTCTCTACTTTTGAAGAAGATATTACTTGCTTGCGGATCGTGAAGTCCTCCTGAGCGTCCTTTTTCTCATCTTTCTCCCCGTCTACAAGAAGTGCTACCTCTTCTACAGCTTGATCTTGTTGTTTAACAACTTGTGCTACTGCAGCTTCGATCTGCTTCGCTTTTGCATCTGGGTCAGCCTTCTTTCGGCCGTTACCATCTTCTTGAACTGAGGCCTTTCGCGATCCTCCACCACCCAGCTTGGATAATTGTGCAAGAACAGCACTGGCATCGGCAGGATATTAGAACAAGCTGGTGGCTATTATTGTTCCATAAAATAAATGTCGTTTTTCTAAGTACTAGTACTCTTTCTTACTGTAACTGTAATTACACAATTCTGTAACTGTAACTGTAACTGTACTGTAACTGCTACAGGTCGTACAGAAGTTGCCGTAATTGTACAACACTGGCTGTGCTTTCATCTTCTCAATCTCCTCCAAGACCTTGTTTCTATCCTCCTCCTCTTCAGCTGCATCCTTCAATTTCCGTTCGGCCTCCTGCTTTTCGTCCTCCTCCTCTTCCTCCAACACTAAGTCCCCTAGTTTGCTCAACGAGGACATGTACACTTGTCGCAGAACCCCGCCATACAAACCGGCAGTGTTGAAAACTCCAGATACAGCGGGTGTAGGTGCTGGAGCTGCTGGCACTTCTCGCGCGCTAGCAGTCATAGGATTACTAGTTGACGTAACTCGTTGCTTACTGCTAGTCTTACTTGCACCTTCATCTAGAAGTCCGTCTGCCTGCTGTCTCTCATCTGGTCGGTCTTCCTTACTGTCCTCCTCCAGAGAAGAAGAACCTGAACTCAGGCACGAAGACTCTTCAGCATGATCTTCCTCGTGGTTCTTCACCTCATCGTTGCCGGCCACACCAGGACCGTTATTCTGGTGCTCTTGTTGGTCTTGACTCACGCCCTTCTTCCCGTTAGAAGTACCAACATCTTGCAATTTCGGTGGCATTCCATATACCCGTCGAAGCCGGTCCTCTTCCTCCAGTAAAGGTCGAAACGCTTCCCAACCTCCGGAGCGACCTAGTACATACCATAAACCGTTAGGTCCTGGCTTGAATGGACTTGTGCTAGAAAGAGCGTGGGTTTGGTCTTCGCCGCTACACAGGTTAGAAGTAGAGGCAGACGACGTGAGATCTCAGTGACAACTTTGCTGTTGCTCCTGTCCTAATCCTTTGTTCAAGATGAAAAGCAAACTAGTTAGTACTAGAAAAAAAAACAGTGTAGTCTTTCATAAGATCCCTACTGTTTTCTCTACCTCTGCTACTTACGATGGTATCTACACCGGAAGGCGCGCCAGCAGTCGTTCGCGGAAAGTCTAGGTTCGTTAGACAGTCGCCATGTTCAATGGACTCTAGCTCCTCAATTTGCCTCGATAAAGCAGCACTATTTGCGGCCGCACCTCCTCCGTTTGTTCTGATGAGTTTTGAAAATCAATATGCGTCATAATTACACCTTCATCTACACAATTCATCAACTAATTTTTCTAAGAACAACCCCCTGCGCCGTGTTTCTTCATAGTAACTTGAACTACAAGAAGAAGAACTTCTAAGTAGAAGTAGGCTTTATTTAGTTTTAGTAGCTTTCCTCGCAAGAAACTCCAACTTTTTACCTCGTACTCCCCTCCATTCTAGTTTTCCTTGGTTCTTCCATCGCATCTAGAATACGTCGAATATCGTAGCTCCGCTGCTTCCTTTGCGCCAGAACTCTTTGCACACGACGTTGCCGCTCAGCAGCAGTCTGGTCATACTCGAAATCGTCTATAAAGTTCTGCATATTTGTTCCTCCTGGTTCTGCTATCGGCTTGTTTTAACGCTCTCCGAAATCCATCTTCCAGCTGCATCCTTGAAAAGTATGCCACAGTATCGCACTGGAATACTCCCCCATACCTACGTTTCAAGGATGCAGTCAAAAATGCATTCGCTACAGCCTTAATTGTTGTTTACAGCCATATTGGTATTTTTGCAATTGTTGTTGTAATTCCCGAGCCCGACATGATCGTTTACCCTACTTGATGTTCCCAAGGCAGGTGGTTTCCCAGGTGAAATGAGAAAGTCCTTTACCACAGAGTTCGGTGGTGCACGGACACCACCATGCACGGGGTGTGTTCCACTCCCGACGTTATCTTGTGCGGAGTGAAATTGCGGCAACGTGGTACTCGGTGTCCCAGGACACGACTCGACACGTGAAGAGGTCGCTGACGCAAGCCCCGTTCCTGTTGGTGCACTAGAAGAAGAAGACTGCAATACGGGCATTAGAGCTCAAAACAATTCATATCTTCCCTTCATTTTTTTGGGCATTCCGAGAGGGGACACCGGAGAAAATGACCCTTGGGAATGAATTGTATCGAGGCCGCTTAATGGTACAACTGGCGTTGCATTGGGAGGTGCGCTTGCTGTAGTTGTCCCCTTGTATTAGAGCTACCGCGGTCGCATCCCTGAGAGCATCCTTGGCTTCCTTTTCAAGTAGAAAAAGAGCCAAGGATAACGTTGGGGATGCTTCAGCGGTAGCCTTAATTGTAACTCATGGTACTACCTGAATACGAGGATGCAGGGTCAGAGTTCTTCTGATGCACACGCTGATGACTGCCTGGAGACGGCGCCAGGTACAAGTTATCGAAAATTTTCCTGCTCGAAATCGGTCGCATAAGTGGCTCGCTTGTTGTGTCCTCAGCGACAGGAGGTCCAACATCCTTCGACGCTACAGGCGCGTTCCCACTTCTCTCTTTGCTGTCTCCATGAACCTTATGTTGATCAACCCCCACGCCACCCTGCTTGGGAGACCGCACCACGACCCGCTCTTCGGTCCGCTCCTTACTCCTGGATATTTCGGAGGTAAAAGGTAGTTCTTTCTTAGGGTCCAACGTGACGATCTCCGGGTATTGGCTACCTCGGTCCGCGAGCCGAACGAGCCCCCCATTTTTTGACTCCATTTTGGTCCTTCTTGTTGGCGGTTCTTAGTTGTATTTTTCAAGACGAACTTTGAGAACTATGTATAAGATCATGAAGATTATGTTGGTGATACTAGCTGCAATCTTCAGACTCAGAAATATAGTCGCAAAACTA
The DNA here is from genome assembly GCA_905178165.1 of Amoebophrya sp. A25. Lineage (NCBI taxonomy): Eukaryota > Dinophyceae > Syndiniales > Amoebophryaceae > Amoebophrya > Amoebophrya sp. A25. The sequence continues at coordinate 320,807 of CAJINU010000025.1, read as the reverse complement.
TGTCGTCGTTCATACATCGAACTGAGCAGCTCTACTGATTCGTTTACTACATCTACACGTAGTTGTTGTGTTAAAAAGCGCAATATTAGGGAGAGGGCGGCGGGAAAGAAGCAGGGTAATGGCTTCTATCAACATTCATCACATATCAATTTCAAGAAGTTCTTATACTACACATATCAATTTCAAGAAGTTTTTATACTATTGCGGATATGGTCCTACATCTTCATTGTCATAATCGTTGACAAGCCACAAAATGAGAGTAAGTAAACGCGGTCACTCTCAGCTTCTCATCGTAAAAATCAATGCGTTCACAGAAAATATCACAACTGGGTCCTTCGCTCCTTTCGCGAGCTGAACGAAAGCAATGGCATTGGCATTCATTGAAGAAAAACGCACACGCAGGTACTGCTTGTACAACAGATGCAACATCTCATTCAACGTTCCAGAGATTTCTGAACAGAACGTGTTTTTTGGAATACAACCGAGTCATAAATTCTACCAACAGATTCCGGGAGACAGGAGTACTCTGTTGAAAACTTGCAATTGCGCTTTGTCCCCTTCCGTGGTGCGCAATTGCAGACCAGGAGTGACCCTTTGCTTGTTTGATGGTTTTTCATGATAACTCGTATCGTATGACGTATTATAAATAACGAAAACGATTCATCTACAGTCAAGAATCCTTGAAATGCTCATAAAACTGGCCAGTCGACGTCCCTTCCCCATGAAGTCCACGTGCTTCAGCTTGGAGACGATATTCTCTACTACTAATATGTATGTATGAGTATGACTATGATATGGCTTTAATACTTCTATGTTGAGAACTCGATAAAGATACACAAGAAGAACTAAAAAATGTTGTATTTTCATCTAAGTACGTGTTGTTGTAGTTTTTATCCAAGAGCCAACATTGCTGGGCCAAATACAGTATTGATCTCCTCAGTCTCATCCCCTATCGGACCCTGACGATTCTTCTACATCCATTTTCAATCGCCACGGTGATTGATTCTTCTAGAACGCTCCACTTTCAATCGCCGTGTGCTCGTTCGCATGTTCTAGAAGTATCTCAACCAACACGAAAATCTGGCCCATAAGGCTAAGCCGCATTCTCGGACCCACATCATCCGACGCTTGGGCGATTGTGATTTCTGTTTTCAAATTAGAAGAGTCAACTACAGGTACAGACCACTCAGAAAATTATGACAGACTGTAGAAAAAAACAAGCAGAGGACATCTTCAATCAAGTTTGTTCACTGTCTAATATTCACCCTTGCTTCTGGCCCATAAGAAGCACTGTGAGAAAGATTTCCTTCCACTCTGCATCCTCCACAAAGAACATGAGATGCCACGTCAATTAGAGCTCACCCGAATCCATCTCGAGATCCGCCCTGGGGGTTTTTCCCCTTGGAAAGTCTCGCCAGGATGCTTCCGAAGATGGGTTAGGGGAAGGCTTAAGTCAATTGTGGCTGATTGTTCTCTGCGATAGTGATGATTTCGTTTGGTGTCATTTCCCATTCATCTGGGTTCTTTTCCTCCTCAAATGCGTATTCGTCTCCAGCAAACGACACATTAGAAGAGCAGGCCAGGCTGTGACATGATTTTTGCACTTTTTTTCAGAAGAGCATCCCTGCGGACTTCTTCTATCTTACTAGGCCGAGTAGAGCCAAGGATGCTCCTGTCCTGGTCTTAGTCTTACAGGATGCATTAATGTTGTAGTGTAAAAAGAAGTTGTCCGTCGAAGGATGTAATAATAAATATGATGATCCTTAAATTCACGGGGTCCACGCTCAAAATAATAAATATGATGATCCTTAAATTCACGGGGTCCACGCTCAAAATAATAAATATGATGATCCTTAAATTCGCGGGGTCCACGCTCAAAAGCCCTACTTCTCCTCCATTCCAGTGCCGTGATTCGGTTCTGGCGGGCAATGGCATTTCGTGCACGGACTTAGGTTAGAAGATGAGGACGTAATTCTAATTTGTGATGCTTAGGCTATCTAAGGAGAGGACTTCTATGCCGGTCGTGATCTTTAAGATTGAGATTCTAGCACTGCATGCTGTAGTCAGCAGCTAGCATCTTCAGAAAGAACATCTTCGGTCATCCTTCTTGCAAAGAATTTCTAAGAACATAAGCATCTGCATACTAACTCAACGAAACTAACTTAACTACTAGACAAACTTCACAACTAGACTAACTTACCTAATTTAAAGTCAAAGTCATAAACTTTGCTGGTCATCCAGAAATTGGCGACGAAGCTGCTCCAGGTCCGGCAGAACGCGAGGGAAACGGTGCTTCACCAAGTCTTCGGCGTATTCTCGCACACGGTCATGATCCAGTCGCGCATGCAACACCCTAGAGAGTTTGTTGCCACGCGCGCCTAACTGAAAGTACTCCCACGACGCTGGGCTAGCCGTTCTGGACTTGAAGAATCGGTCAACGAGCGGTCTGCGGGCAGCGTTTTCTGGCGCGTTCAGTCTCGTCACAAACCGTTCTGCTTCCTGCACAACTTGGTCGTCACTGTGGTCTGCCACACCTGGTTCCTCCTCGTCAGCGTACTCCAAATCGCTCTCTACCTGGTCTGCTACTTCTGGTTCTGCTTGAGGGGCTTGAGGGGCTTCTTCTTCTCCTGCAGGAGCCTGTTGTTCACCTTGGCCTTCAACTCGGTCCTCTGCGTTTGTCATAGATGCCTCCTCACCCCTCTGCTCGGCCTCAACATTGCCACTGTTCTGGGTCCTCGCTGGAGCTTTTGCAGTGGTGTCTGTTGTGGATGTGCCAACAGGTTCTCCTTGCTGATCTTCGTCACGGAGCAAAGGCGTGGAGGACGGCTGACGCCATCGTCGGGAGCAGCACGTCAAAAGATTTTTCAGATCCTTCTTCAAAGTTGTTCGCAACGAAGATGGCGCAAGAGGAGGCTGTTCTTGAGTAGATGAATCTTCTTCCCGCAACGAAGATGGCGCAAGAGGGGGCTGTTCTTGAGTAGATGAATCTTCTTCCACACCTTGTTGTTGTTCTGCACTTGTTTGCCCATGGGCTGCCGGAGTCGTGACGAATACTGCACCTGCGTGTGACGTCATTCCAGCTAAGTGGCAGGTCAACCATGCCGGAAACAGAAAACTGTCCTTGCGAAAGAATAAGAGCCCCATGTTGATGATCTTGTAGAAGTGGTAGTTGTAGTGGTTATGCTCACCTAGATCTATGACGAGCGACAGAACTTTTTAGATGAGTCAGATATTTTTGATGTCAGTCAATAAGCATAAAGTACGATCACAAGGTTATGCAACCGCTTCTTGAAGATGCTGCTTCTCTATATCATCTTCACGGAGGTCGTGGTGGGTGACGCGCTGCAGCGGCAAATATGATCTTTTCTCGTGTCAGCCCTACTACCCGCATCATCATCTAACGCTCTTAAACCTAGAATCCGAGAACACAGTTTGATGTTAGAAGCAGTGTGCAGGGAATATGTCAGGAGTGGCAGTGCCCTCATGATCACGGGCGAGAATCTTCCGACCTCCAGCACTACATCTTCACATGATGAACAACTATTAACTATAATGGATAACAATCTTATCGTATACAAAGAGTGTTCTTGAAAACTGATTTCGGTGTCCTTTTTCATGATTAAGTTGATAGGCACAAGCAATATAATCGTCGATTCATATGTGCAACGGCAGAATATCTTTTTATGAATTTGTTTATGTTCACAGTCGTCTTCAGATATGAATATTGTGACAAAACGAGGCTCAGTCACGCGGAGCTTCTTCGAGTTCTTCGATGTTGAGAATGTGATGATCTTCTTGTTCACGATGTAATAAAATAATATTATCTTTATGAATACTTATCTAGACGTGGATGGGATACAGAAAGTGGTATAGATTGCTACTCACGGCCTGTTAGGCGTCAAACTACGTTTGGTCTGTCTTTGAAATATGCTCATTCTGTGGTCTTTGTAAGCTCATGATTCGCTAACGTAGAACCAGGTCTAGTTCTTGGAATCCTCATTGTCACGATACGCTGAGGTTTTCATTGCATGCGGTTTCTATCGATGAAGGCTATTCTGCATGACGAGATCCATTGATTTGTAATGACCGAACCCCCAGAACTACAGGTCACTTGTCCTTGGAGGCAGGAGCGTGGTGCTGGTGGCTGCTCCTCTGGCAGCTAACTACTAGTTGAATGATATTCTTATTCATTTTCAACAGAGCTGATTTTGTCGACTCATCTTCTACTAGATTACTCCTACTTCATAAATTTCATACTTCCTCTCAGATTACTTACAACATCCCGGTGCACCAGACGGCGCCCCCTCCACTTTTTCCTCGATCTTCTGCTGTGGTTCCACCTCCGGTGTGGCTGTATCCTCCTCCTTCTGTTCCTTCTCCTGTTTCATCGACATCAGTTTTGTCGCGTCACTAGGCTCCTCCTCCTGGTTCGCCTTCTCCTGTTAGAGATACCACGCTGGCATCCACCACCCCGGGAGCATTCTTGGCTTCTTTTTCAAGTAGGAAAGAGCCAAGGATAATATTGAGGGTGCTGAAACGGTCGCCTTAAGAAGGCTGCAGTTCCGCTTGATGTGGTTCCGCCGCGTGCGCCGTAGAAGACTTCTGTTCGGCCTGGCCATAAAGATTAAGTTGTATCATGACGATGAGTATCACATATCATCTTTTACACGTCGACTTAAAGAGTCATAAAACCCGATGTATTTCTTACTAGTACAATGAACAATAGTTCCAGATACCTACGCTCAACCACAACATACTTTTATTGAATTATAAGTACGAAAATGCGATAAGCACCTGCATACTATCCCCTGCCTTTTGCTGCTCCAGTTTTTTTTCACAAGTATTCTTAGAGGTAGAGCTCAAAACTTCAGATTCTTGACAGACTTCAGCAAAAAATGATCATGCGAGGAAGGGAACAAGGTTGGTTAGGTTATGAATCAAGAATACACAGTGAATGTTATACATTTAGATTTACATGCTGTTGAATGCTGGGTTGTCTGTGATATAATAAACCAGTCTCATTTTATTAAAGTTGCAGCTCGTACAACTCCTGTCTCCCACCATCTAATCCACCTGTGGCTATCCCATTAGGATTCAAAAAAACAGCTATCGCATGAGTTTATGAAAGTCCTTAACTTTTACATCCAACTCCAGGGCATGGCGGATATCATTCAGTTCCCCTGCTGTGATTAACATAGTTGTATATAGTTCGAGAGCATCGCGACGAGTCTCGTCTTCAAAGCTCGAGATTTCTTTGTTGGCCGCATCGGTCGCGGTCTGTTGGAGCTACCCCGCTTGTTTCATCCCTGTCGACGTGGGGATCATCTTCCCTCGAAGAATATCAATATACTGATACTCATCCGTTGATGTGGTTTAATAATAAGGTTCAGGGAAGATCCTCATGCACTTGATAGAGAGATGAGCTAGCGGAAGCCTTAACTATCCGACATGTGGCACACCTTCAGCTTCTTCGCCCTGGGAATCTCGACATCTTCCAGCTTCTTCTTGAGCTTTTCTAATCTGTCTAACATCTCCTCTGCTTTCGGCTTTACTTCGTCTTCCGTCTTCTTCACTTCCTCTTCCACTTTTTCCCTTTTCACCCTGGCATCCTCCTCCTCCGTCGGCGCACCTTGTTTGTCCTGCTCGCACTTGTTCTTAGAGGTCATGGTCGAGCTCAAAAAATAAATAATTGCTCAAGAAGATCCCAGAAAGAAAAACAATTAGTAACCCTGCTGAGATTCAGAAAGGAGACTGTCAATCAATAATGTTGCCCAACAGGAATCAAATGATTTTCAGTCCAGGGTGAAAATTCGCAATCATTTGTGCTCAGCTCTAGCTACTTGCCCGTTCCCTTACTCAAAAACTCAGTAGGTTGGATAGTCTCGCTCCTCTACAGATAAACGATTATGGTTCCTGAGCAAGTGGTTAAGTAGATCATTTCCTGAAGATCCCAGAGAGGGAATAATCAATCATAATTCAAAATTTCAAATTGTAACTCTCGCCCACCTCCTCCCGTAGCTATCCTATGTTGAGTTACAAACCTGTTAATAGCGCAGTCAGAAGATAAAAGTTACCACAAGCAAGGAAAAAAGAAATACACTATGAGTATGATGGAAAGTTAGAGGAGTACCATAAGAAACGAAAGACATCGAATATATAACATCAACAACAACAACAAATAAATGCTATTGCTAAGTACAAATATAATTATAACTAAGTATACAAATATGAATCGGGAATTTGTTACAAGTTTTGTAACAAAATAATAAAAGAATTTAGAAGGGGTCCCTCAAGAGCCCGCTCTTAGGAGAGCTTCTCAAGAGAGCCGCTTAAGAGAGCTTCTTAAGGAGGCACCTTAAGGAAGCTTCTTAAGAAGCTCCCACTTCTTGTTCAAGCTAATATATGGCCGGGAAGGCCAGGCGTGTTTCAGGACAACCGGTTTGGACTTGCTGACAATATTGAGGCTCTGGTCACGGAATATGGTCGCGAAGTCCAAACAAGTAAAAGCGTCCACGCATTTGGACTTCCTGGCGATATTTCGAGACATTGGCCACGGAATCTGGTCAGGAAGTCCAAACCGGTACGCCTTGCTCCCCATATTTCGAAGCTTTGCGCACTAGATATGGTCCGAAAGTTCAAGAGCGTCCATGCGCTTGGACTTCATGACGATACTGCGAGGCACTTGCCACGAAATATGGCCAGGAAGTCCAAGCTTTGGCCAACAACTGGTAGAGGCCTTCATGGGTCAGGTTTAATTTGCGGGCCTGCAAGCTTTTGGACTTCATTACTTCGTGACACTGGTCACGAAAGATAGCCGGGAAGCCCAAGGACCTCGTGGCAACAGATGGACGTGGAGGCCTTCACACATTTGGACCGCTTGGCCATATTCCGTGACACTGGTCACGAAATATGGTCGGGAAGTCAAGGGACCACCTTGTGGCAACAGGTGGAGGCCTGCAGGCATTTGGACCACATGGCCATACTTCAGGACACTGGTCACGAAATATGGTCGGGAAGTCCAAGGACACTGTGGCAACAGGCGCGGTGGAGGCCTTCACTGTTAACCAGTTTTGGCGCAAATGGACTTCATGGCCATACTTCGTGACACCGGTCACGAAATATGGCCGGGAAGTCCAAGGACCTCGCGGCAACAGGTGGAGGCCTTCATGCATTTGGACTCCATGGCCATACTACCTGCGTGATACCGGTCACGAGATATGGCCGGGAAGTCCATTGATTCGCGCCTCACGAATGTAGAACCGCCTCACGAATGTAGAACAAGACAGGAAGGCATCTCTGTCCAGTCCGTTTTTTGAGTTTTCAGATCTTTGCTTCGCGCCCATTGTCCTTTCTCGATCGCAATCACAATAAACGCAGCCAGCCAATTAGTCTAACCAGCACCCTCGGCGCTCTCTGCGGCTGCGCCGCTAAAAGAACTAGACCGGCGGCGCCCTCTGCGCCGCCGTTAAGGATATGGTCTGGTGTCTATATATATTCCTATTTCCTTTATGGCAAGCCAATTCAAATTTATAGAAAAGAGAGAGAGTCCTTGTTTAATGCTCAGACCGCCTTTCGCATTTTCGTACGCCTCCATCGATTCCGCCAGTTCCTGCCTTTTGCTAATTAGGCTCCCCGAAGCGTGTTCGCTCCAAGCTAGCCGGCTCTGTAGCGACAGGATAAGTGCGCCGCACGCTTCCTTGCCTGGCGGACCTGAGTTATTGAAACAACGAACGAGAGAGAAGAGAAACAAAAGGAGCCCGCGCGACGGTAAACCCGTCAGGCGTTTGGATGGTGCTCCGGGCCGCTTTGTTTACCGTTTTCGCCTGGCGATCTTGGTCATTTTGGTGGCCTTCGTCCTTCAGATCTTTGTGGATCTTCATGGCATCCCGATGGACTCAGATCATGACCAACAAAAAGCGACGAGGCTGCTACTTTATAAGAAAGCAAGGAGAAACAAAGAGAATCCACGTGAAGGAAGATGTCATCACTGAAGAGAAGTAGCAATTGCTGCGTAATCCGTCTGATTACGTGTGAGAGTCAGTGTTTGCCTTACATCCCTGGCCTCGGGGGCCAGTAAAAAGAAATCCGTCAAGCAAAGGGAAGAAAGAAGACCACCCGCGGCCCCGATCGATGGCACCGCCGTGACACACCATCGCTACCGAGTGAAAGCAAGGCCCACAAGCTGGCTGCCAGATGGCACACAGAAACACCCAAGGCGCGCCGTCTGCCGTCTGGCTGTCATGCTAACAAACTACGCAGGCGCCCTCGCTCTCACTCCCTGCCCACGACGGCGCGCAACGCTCTCCCCACGCAGTTCAGAGAAGCCACCCCCGTCCGACTGGAGTGGCGCGGCGCCTGAGAGTCCCCAGCCCGCGCCCAGTGTTTAGAAAGCTGCCTTGTTCTGTAGCCTACACATAGACCACGAGACAGGCCAAAACCCTACGAAAAGGCTGCACGCTATTGCTTTTAAGCTCTGGAAAGTTGTGGAAGTTGTGCCCTAAGTTGTGGGACGAGTTGTCTTGGTGAAAGTTGTGGCGGCCGTTTCCTAAGTTGTGGAAGTTGTGAAAGCTGTGGCGAGTTGTCTTGTGGAGGTAGAGGTGGAGGCGGCGAGCGCGTGCGCGAGTTGTGCGCAGACAGAAAGCATACTCACGAAAAGGCCCAGGCCCACTGCCCTCGGGCTGTTCGAATTTGAACACCCTAAAGCCCGCGCGGCTCTTTCGAGTCTCATGTTGGTGCTCAAATTCGAACAGCCAAAGAACAAAGTGCGGCGTTTTCATAAGGCTCCTTCATGCAGCTTAGCTCACATCCCCCACAACTTAAGACACAACCCCCACAGCTTCCGCATCTCACTCAAGACACAACCCCCGCAACCTAAGCCACAGCAAGACAAAAGCACAACTGCCACCGCCACAGTGAGAAGCGCAGAAGCGATTTCGCAAGCGAATGGTCTTCCAAAGTAAAACCACCAAGATAGAAAAACGCGCCGCGTTCTGTAGCCTACACGCAAACGACCAAAGAGACCCCACGAAAAAGAACAACAGAGGCGAAACAAGGCCGAAGAATCTGGGCCAGATCCTCAGGCGCAGAGGCCACATTCCCAACGACACCCCCACAGACCTGCTCAGCACCATGCCGTTGAGATCCATGAGAAGGAGACGCACAAACAAGAAAAACAAGCACCCAGACCCCCGGGCGCCAGGTCCACAAGCTCGGCGACACCTCCACAGACCTGGCCAGCGCCATGCCGTCGCGATTCATGCGGAGAAGATCGACACACAAACAGAAAAAACAAGCAGCCAGACCCCCAGGCACCAAAGCCAAAGCCCCAACGGCACGCGACACACCCACAGACCTGGCCAGCGCCATGCCGTCGCGATTCATAGGGAGGAGACACACCCACGAGCAGAAAAAACAAGCAGCCAGACCCTCGGGCGCCAAGTCCAAAACCTCAACGACCTGACCAGCGCCATGCGGTCGCGGTTCATGAACTACGCGGGCGCCCCCCTGCCCACGACGACGCGCAACGCACTCCCCACGCACTTCAGACACGCCACACTGACTCGTCCGACTGGGGAGGCGCCTGAGAATCCCAAGCCGTAACCCAATATCTAAAAAGCTCCAGCCCCTGTTCTGCTGCCTACACGCAAGCCACCAAGATGGAGGCGCGTCGTTTTGCAGCCTACACGCAAACGCACAACCCAGCCCAAGAAGGACAGCGAAGGCCAGCAAATAAAGGAGGCGAAGAGCCGAAAGATTGCAGCCGCATCCCCATGCGCAGCGCCTCAGCAAATTACCAACGACACTCCCACAGACACACCTGGCCAGCGCGATGCCGTCACGCTGGACACATGGGGAGAAGGCACAGACACGGACAGAAAAAACCAGCAGCCAGACCCCACGCGCCGGAGCCAAATTCATTGGCGGCGACACTTCCGCAGACCTGGCCACCGCCTTTCCGTCAGGATTCATCGGCAGCAAGCGAAGCACCCGACTGCCGTCGGAGCGGAAAGACATGGCAGGCGCGTGAAAGCAGAGCCCTTTTGCGGTGGAGACACAGCACACAACCAAAAACCAACCAAAACACCCGGACACGGTTCCGATTTTGCTGCAGTTTTTGGCGGCATTTGGGCGGCGCCGTCTTTTGCAGGTTTTTGGACTCCTTCCACCAAAATGCGGTGGCGGCTCTGCGGGACTTTTCTGAGTGCGGTCAGCGCAGTCAGTAGTAGGCGAATCCTTCTCCGCGCGCGCGTGGCGGATTTCCCTGGTCATCAGTGAAGAGAAGTAGCAACTGCGGCTAGTACAATCTTGAGTGAAGATACAACGAGGTGGGAATCCAAATCGGCGGGAGATCATCTCTATTTGTATAAGCAACACGCTACAAAGTGACTTGCGCTGAGAGTGTCTGTGTGTGTGTCTGATTAGATGCGGAAGTATTTCTATGAAGAGAAGCGGCGAGGCGATCAAGAGTGAGAAACTCTGTATAATGATGATAAGAAAATAACAGGAGCATGCTGATAAGAAAATGATACCTCCCGCATCATATACTGTACTAGTATGCTCTTGATACAAAGAAGTCGCAGTGGGGAGATAGATCTAGACCATCAGGAGTCATCTACTTATTGTAGAAACGCGACTCATCTACAAAAACAAAGTGACTGCTTACAGTTACAACTTGAAAAAAGGAATATTAAGTAGTAGATAGTATGAACAAAAGCTGCGAGACGATCAAGTACCTAGAGGCTGATCACTGCCAGCGCCGTGTTGACCCGACTCATGAAGATGCGATATTTTCTGCTTCTGCTTGTGCTCACGGGAAGCTACTTCCGGCATGCTCGAGAGGAAGGCCAACCCGGCCGAGGACCATCCGCGATGCGAGCGGCAGCATCGCGCACCGCTGTTGTGGCGTCTTGCTGTCTGTTTCGCCTGAAGCGTCGTCCGCTCTACAGAGTTCGAAGAGAGAAGTTAGAGCTCACATCACTCCATGATGCTCATAATGTTGTGAAATAGAGGTTCGATTTCGAAAGTAAACAGGTTAAGCAAGTGAACTTAGTTAATTACGACAAGAATTATCAACGGGATATGTCGGTGGGGATTGACATTGATGTTCATAATCTTCATCTCAATCTTTATTATAGACCTCCTGTGAATGTGCAGCTACTTGTTGGAGGCCTTGTTGGGAAAATAACAAAGGGCGACTGCAATCGTGGACCTGCATGTTTTACTCTTGAGTTAAACTACACACCGGACGGCTTATCTAATAGAAGATGGATCTGTATGTGTATCAGTGCTGAGGGATAAAATTTTATAACGAAGCCACGCCTTAAGTTGGTTGCAGCTGGCGCTCCTGGACGCGTTTTTTGTTTTGGTTCTTCCTCTTCTTGTTGTTCGCGTTCTTCGAGGAGTTTTTATTCTTCGTGTTGGTCTTTCTCTTCGTCATCTTGTCTTCGTTCTCGCAAGACGAAAATGGCCTGAAGATCGCACTCCACCTGCTCCGACTAGAAGGTCATAAATATAAGAACTGTTCTTCTCAGGAGATAGACAACGCTACCAAGCACTAGAAGCTCCTGGTCCTGCAAGAGAACACTGAGATAAATAGATTCTGGATTTTTGTACGTACTACTTACTAATTCTACTTACTCCTCCTTCCTAAAACTTTATTGGTGTTCTGGAAGGCTTTTTAGTAAGCAAGATAATCATGCGCTTTTTCAGTAAACAAGGAGTATAATCAGTGAATAACAGATGCTTGTCTTGTCATACTTCTTAAACAACTGACTGGGAAAGCTTGGAGGTAGGGAGAGGACTTTGTGGAGGTCATCAGATGGGAGAATTGGAACCGAGCGCGATCATGCCAACAAATAGGCACGACGAGATGAGGGCCAGGGGCATCACCGTGAGCCTGAGCGCCCTCTGCAGTGATATCTTCCGGTGCCACTTACCCTCGAGCCACTAGAACAAGTGTAAGCACCTCCCTCGTCTGACTAGGACACGAGCCGCAACACTACACCAGATCTTTTCTTCTTTTGCTTGGTGAACACTGATTTCTTTGTATCACTCGTTTCTATTTCTCTCGTTCTTTTATCACTCGTGTTTTGCAGTCATCCAATTCTTTATAGTATCTATATCTTCCGATCTAGTACGCCAAGAAAGAGTCGTGAGTGGGTGATTGATTCAGTGGGTATATGAATGAGCGTGCCCACGTAGAGTCTCTTGGGCTTCTTTTCTCGTTTTCGGTAAGATTACGACTTTTTCTCGTCTACGGGAGGTGATTTTTATGGAAGATGTTAGAGTGAGCCGTGAGGGTACGAAGCCTGCAGAAATCAAACTTCGACCGAGATTTGCGCACACGTCACGAGGCAGTCCACAGCGACCTAATATCTCTAGTGAGTTGTTGCGCCTATGACCGACTACCTTTATTTGCCTGTTTGGCAGCGCTTTTACCCGTTCGTCTATGACCGATTTGGTAGCGCTTTTACTTACTTGTTTGTAAAGTTTTCTTTGATAACACAAGTACGGTTAGGATTCGATGAAAGAGATGACCTCTTGACCGCCCATGGGTCGGACGAGGCTCGGAAGAGGGTCCGATGGTGGGTCCGGGTGTTGTCCTCTATCATCTCCAAATGTTGAACTTGAAGTTGAAAATAATGTTTTGAACCGAAGAAGACCAAGATCCTTCAGTTTCTTTGGACAAAAAAATATAACAATAGAGCCAAGTTAATAGTCTTTCAGTGGAAGCTGTCGTGTAGACAGCTGGAGACGGGGGCACGAGGGGAACTTGAAGTTGAAAATAAATATATTTCCCATTCTAAAAAGAAGAGAGAGGGATGAATTGTTTAGATTGTATCCACTTCTTGAGTTTAAGCTCAAGTCTTCCTTTCTGTTCTCTCTTCCTAAAAAGAATAAGACTGGTGTCAAGTTTCCACTGTTCTGTACAACAAGTAAAAATCCTTGTCATGTTTGCACCAATGCGTTTTTTTCCAGCAGTCCCCGTCCGAGGGGATCGAGAGGTTTTTCACCAGGGACAACAAAAAGATGTTGTTCCTCTTGCTTTGCAGCAACAGCACTCTTCTTAGTTCCACTCCCTAGTGCCCCCCCGCAAAGTACCATCTCTTTCTTCATCGAGGCGTCACGCTGCAGTAAAGTCTTGTCGTCGAGGACAGTACTTCTGCAGTAATTTCACGCAGTGGTACACACAGCATTTGCGAAACACACGAAGCGGTACTAAGAGTGCAAGACCAGCGAAATCAAGTCGTCATGTTCATGTTCATGGGTCTACTCTCTCGCGTATGCAACGCTCATATCGCTATCGGACGACTAGTTCTGCTCGTTTGCGCGCATCTCCTTCGCTCAATCCATTGTACTAGATCATCTTGCAACCGCTTGATGTTGTGATCTGGACTTACACACAATCGAGGATGATGCTGCAGCTCACCTGCAGGTCAAGAACGCTCCTTGCAAGAACCCCCATCTACAAGGAAGGCGTTTCTGCGCTCAAAGAATGTTGTAGAATTCTCTACAAAAACGGCGTCTCTGCACTCAATGCCCCATCTACAAAAACGGCGTCTCTGCACTCAAAGGATG
>CAJINU010000025.1:82526-302173 GCA_905178165.1 Amoebophrya sp. A25 | reverse complement strand
CTTTTCTCGTGTCAGCCCTACTACCCGCATCATCATCTAACGCTCTTAAACCTAGAATCCGAGAACACAGTTTGATGTTAGAAGCAGTGTGCAGGGAATATGTCAGGAGTGGCAGTGCCCTCATGATCACGGGCGAGAATCTTCCGACCTCCAGCACTACTTCTTCACATGATGAACAACTATTAACTATAATGGATAACAATCTTATCGTATACAAAGAGTGTTCTTGAAAACTGATTTCGGTGTCCTTTTTCATGATTAAGTTGATAGGCACAAGCATTTAATTAAGCAATATAATCGTCGATTCATATGTGCAACGGCAGAATATCTTTTTATGAATTTGTTCATGTTCACAGTCGTCTTCAGATATGAATATTATGACAAAACGAGGCTCAGTCACGCGGAGCTTCTTCGAGTTCTTCGATGTTGAGAATGTGATGATCTTCTTGTTCACGATGTAATAAAATAATATTATCTTTATGAATACTTAAATCTAGACGTGGATGGGATACAGAAAGTGGTATAGATTGCTACTCACGGCCTGTTAGGCGTCAAACTACGCTTGGTCTGTCTTTGTAATATGCTCATTCTGTGGTCTTTGTATGCTCATGATTCGCTATTGTTAAACCAGGTCTAGTTCTTGGAATCCTCATTGTCACAATACTTTGAGGCGTTCATTGCATGTCGTTTCTATGGATGAAGGTTGTTGTGCATGACGAGATCCATTGATTTGTAATACCGGACCCCCAGAACTACAGGTCACTTGTCCTTGGAGGCAGGAGCTAACTACTAGTTGAATGATATTCATGTTGAACAGAGCTGATTTTGTCGACTCATCTTCTACTACTAGATTACTCCTTACCTACTTCATAAATTTCATACTTCCTCTCAGATTACAACATCCCGGTGCACCAGACGGCGCCCCCTCCACTTTTTCCTCGATCTTCTGCTGTGTTGCACGCTGCTTCTGCGGCTGCTGAAGTTCCAGCGCCTCACCTTTAGGTTCCTGCAGAAGCTGCTTCGCCTCCTGTTAGAAATACCACGATGGCATTCACCACCCCGGGAGCATTCTTGGCTTCTTTTTCAAGAAGGAAAGAGCCAAGGATAACACTGAGGTGCTGAAACGGTAGCCTTAAGGAGGCTGCACTTCCGCGTGTTCTTCCGCCGCTCGCGCCGTAGAAGACTCCACCTCTTCGGCCTGGCCATAAAAATCATGTTGTCTCATGACAGTGAGTGCCATATATTATTATCTTTTACACGTCGACTTATTAAAGACTAAGAAATAGTGATAAAACCCAATCTATGTTTTACTACAATGAACAATAGTAGAAGACGCGCGCAACCACAGTACGCTTTTGGGTAAGGAACGAATACCGACAACGAGGACCTACCATAGTATGTATAATTGTAAGTACGAAAATGCAATACCCTCCTCACCTCCAGGTTTTGCGCGGCCAAAAACTTCCTTTGCTCCCGTTTCGCTTTACTTCTACAAGTATTCTTAGAGGTAGACCACAAAACTTAAAATTCTTGACTGTGATTGACTTCCTCAAAACATGATGCTAGAAAGGGAACAATGAATCAAGAATACACAGTGAATGTTATTTACATGTAGACTTACATGCTGGGTTGTCTGTGACATAAACCAATCTATGTTTAAAGTTGCAAATCGTACAACTCCTGTCTTCCACCACCTACTCCACCTCTCGCTACCCCATGAGTTATTATGGAGAAAGTCCTTAATTTGTAGCTCTTTTTCTAGCGCTTTGTTGCCCTCCAGCATTTTGTGTTTTTTTTGCTTCATTGATACGAGGAGTCGCCGACTGTCGAAGTCCTTGGTTTCCCCTACCAGAAGGTCAAAAGCCTTTACTTTCTCATGTAGTTGCTCGGGTGTGGTTTGTTGGAAATATCCCGCATGTTTCATCAGTCAGGGATCTTCTCTCAATGAAGATACTCATTGTTCTCTGTAGTACGAGGTTGAGAGAACAAGATCAAGACTCATTCCCATGTAGTTACTTAATATAGAGATGAGCTAGCGGTAGCCGTAAAGTGATTCTTCCTTCTTGAGCAGCTCCGCCTCGGCCACCGCGTGCGCCAGCCGCGCATCGAGAACGGTGTGCCCGTCTACCATCTGCTTTACGTTCTCCTCAAGCGCCAAATCCTGTTCATCAGACTCGACTTGATTCCCTCGCCGCTCACCCTCGCAGTTCCTATTAGAGCCTACTGCTCAAAAGTTAAGAAAGTTGCTTAAGATGATGAAGAGAATAAAAGTACTATATCCCAGTGAGGCAGAGGTACGAAAAAAATTAATAAAAGAATAAGTTCGGTAAGGTTCAGGAAGGAGCCAATCAATCAAAGGTGTTCAGAAATGAAGTTGTCCTTGTCATTGCAATTATATTAACTTTACCTGAAAACTAAAGCAAACTTGTGTTCAATGGTTGTTGTAGTTGTTACGGTCCTTTTTTTGTTAACAAATTGATTCACTTGTAGGTTGAATAGTCCTGCTCTACAGTGAAACAGTTACAATTAGTTAAGATTTCCTTAAGATCCCAGGAAGGAGAGAATCAATCAATAATTCAAACTCAGAGAGTGAAACTGTGACTCTTGCCCCCCCTTCTCCCTTTGCTATCGTATGTTGAGTTATAAACCTGTTAATAGCACAGTCAGGGTCCAACTAGAAAGAAGAGATGAAACCACAAGCGAGGAAAAACATAAACATGCATTTTCTCTGCAGGGTCGACGAGGTCAACATTTCTCAAAAAATTATAGATAGAGACTCCCTAATGCTCAGATCCTTTTTCAAGCTTTTTTGCGCCTCCTTCAATTCCGACAGTTCCTGCTTCTCATCGGTTAGTTTTTTCGAAAAGGTCCAATTTCTCAATTTCCAATCTTTTAGCGAACTCAATGTATCCGATAGCTGGGTCTGTTAGAGCTACTCCACCTAGTCCATCTCTGTGCTGGGAATCACATCCCCTCAAAGAAGATACTGCTCATCTGTTGTAGTACACGCTTCTTGAGGGACCCCTATAAATATGTAGGGACGGACTAGCGGTAGCCTTAAGTCAACATCTCATCCTTCGTCTTGGTCGTCCTCGGCTTTAGTACCTGTGTCTTCTTCTTCATCAAAGTAAGGTATTGAAAGTCTAGAGTTGGAGACAATACTCTCTATCTCGTCTATTCCGATAAGAAGCTACAGAAAATCTTCTAAAGAACTACAAAGAATGTCATCATGCCATGACCCAAAACGTATCAAAGTGATGACATATTATCAGTAAAAAAAGCTACAAGGGTATCTAGATAAGTAGATGAGCAGGTCGCATCAGTGCACTAGTGCAACAACATCAAAAAGCAAAAGCGGGATAACCTGTGACGCCGTCGACCCCTGACCACGCTCGTTTTGGTTCTTCGTCGCAATTCGCTGCCGTTCAATGGACATATGCTCAGCTGTGGAAAAATGTGTTTTAATTTATTTGACAGCGATGGGGATATAAGTCTACTTCCTCGTCGAAATAGAAGGAGGCGACGACGATGGTGAAAGCGACACCGTATTGCCATGAGGCGCCCACGCTAGCTACCGACTTCTGCATGCATCGATCGAGCGGTCAGAGGGCGCGCGGAAACTAACACCCAAGGCATGCCGGCTAGAATTGCGCGCCGTTTGCCATGTGTCATACCAACTATACGCGGGCGCCCCCCTGCCCACGACGACGCGCAACGCACTCCCCACGCACTTCAGACACGCCACACTGACTCGTCCGACTGAGGAAGCGCCTGAGAATCCCAAGCCCAAACCCAATATCTAAAAAGCCCCAGCCCCTGTTCCGTAGCCTACACACAAGCCACCGAGATGAAGGCGCGTCGTTCTGCAGCTTACACGCAAACGACCCAAGAGAACCAGCGAAAGCCAGCGAACAAAGGAGGCGAAAAGCCGAAAAATTGCAGCCGCATCCCCATGCGCAGCGCCTCAGTAAGCTGCCGACGAAACTCCCACAGACAGACCTGGCCAGCGCGATGCGGTCACGCTGGACTCATGGGGAGAAGGCACACGGACAGAAAAAACCAGCAGCCAGACCCCCACTCGCCGGAACCAAACTCATTGGCGGCGACACTTCCGCAGACCTGGCCACCGCCCTTCCGTCAGGATTCATCGGCAGCAAGCGAAGCACCCGACTGCCGTCGGAGCGGAAAGACATGGCAGGCGCGTGAAGGCAGAGCCCTTTTGCGGTGGAGACACAACACACAACCAAAAACCAACCAAAACACCCGGACACGGTTCCGACTTTCCTGCAGTTTTTGGCGGCATTTGGGCGGCGCCGTCTTTTGCAGGTTTTTGGACTCCTTCCACCCAAATGCGGTGGCGGCTCTGCGGGACTTTTCTGAGTGCGGTCAGCGCAGTCAGTAGTAGGCGAATCCTTCTCCGCGCGCGCGTGGCGGATTTCCCTGGTCATCAGTGAAGAGAAGTAGCAACTGCGGCTAGTACAATCTTGAGTGAAGATACAACGAGGTGGGAATCCAAATCGGCGGGAGATCATCTCTATTTGTATAAGCAACACGCTACAAAGTGACTTGCGCTGAGAGTGTCTGTGTGTGTGTCTGATTAGATGCGGAAGTATTTCTATGAAGAGAAGCGGCGAGGCGATCAAGAGTGAGAAACTCTGTATAATGATGATAAGAAAATAACAGGAGCATGCTGATAAGAAAATGATACCTCCCGCATCATATACTGTACTAGTATGCTCTTGATACAAAGAAGTCGCAGTGGGGAGATAGATCTAGACCATCAGGAGTCATCTACTTATTGTAGAAACGCGACTCATCTACAAAAACAAAGTGACTGCTTACAGTTACAACTTGAAAAAAGGAATATTAAGTAGTAGATAGTATGAACAAAAGCTGCGAGACGATCAAGTACCTAGAGGCTGATCACTGCCAGCGCCGTGTTGACCCGACTCATGAAGATGCGATATTTTCTGCTTCTGCTTGTGCTCACGGGAAGCTACTTCCGGCATGCTCGAGAGGAAGGCCAACCCGGCCGAGGACCATCCGCGATGCGAGCGGCAGCATCGCGCACCGCTGTTGTGGCGTCTTGCTGTCTGTTTCGCCTGAAGCGTCGTCCGCTCTACAGAGTTCGAAGAGAGAAGTTAGAGCTCACATCACTCCATGATGCTCATAATGTTGTGAAATAGAGGTTCGATTTCGAAAGTAAACAGGTTAAGCAAGTGAACTTAGTTAATTACGACAAGAATTATCAACGGGATATGTCGGTGGGGATTGACATTGATGTTCATAATCTTCATCTCAATCTTTATTATAGACCTCCTGTGAATGTGCAGCTACTTGTTGGAGGCCTTGTTGGGAAAATAACAAAGGGCGACTGCAATCGTGGACCTGCATGTTTTACTCTTGAGTTAAACTACACACCGGACGGCTTATCTAATAGAAGATGGATCTGTATGTGTATCAGTGCTGAGGGATAAAATTTTATAACGAAGCCACGCCTTAAGTTGGTTGCAGCTGGCGCTCCTGGACGCGTTTTTTGTTTTGGTTCTTCCTCTTCTTGTTGTTCGCGTTCGAGGAGTTTTTATTCTTCGTGTTGGTCTTCCTCTTCGTCATCCTGTCTTCGTTCTCGCAAGACGAAAATGGCCTGAAGATCGCACTCCACCTGCTCCGACTAGAAGGTCATAAAAGAACTGTTCTTCTCAGATAGACAACGCTAGTACCAAGCACTAAAAGCTCCTGCTCCTGCAAGAGATCACTGAGATAAATAGATTCTGAATTTTTGCACGTACCACTTACTAATTCTATTTGCTCCTCCTCCCTAAAACTGTATTGGTCGTGTTCCGGAAGGCTTTTTAGTAAAGAAGATAATGAGCTTTTTCAGTAAACATCAAGGAGTATAATCAGTGATGAATAACAGATGCTTGTTTTGTCATACTTCTTAAACAACTGACTGGGAAAGCTTGGAGGTGAGGAGAGGACTTTGTGGAGGTCATCAGATGGGAGAATTGGAACCGAGCGCGATCATGCCAACAAATAGGCACGACGAGAGGGCCAGGGGCATCACCGTGAGCCTGAGCGCCCTCTGCAGTGATATCTTCCGGTGCCACTTATCCTAGAGCCACTAGGACAAGTGTAAGCACCTCCCTCGTCTGACTAGGACACGAGCCGCAACACTACACAAGATCTTTTCTCCTTTTGCTTGGTGAACACTGATTTCTTTGCATCACTCGTTTTTATTTCTCTCGTTCTTTTATCACTCGTGTTTTGCAGTCATCCAATTCTTTATAGTATCTATATCTTCCGATCTAGTACGCCAAGAAAGAGTCGTGAGTGGGTGATTGATTCAGTGGGTATATGAATGAGCGTGCCCACGTAGAGTCTCTTGGGCTTCTTTTCTCGTTTTCGGTAGGACTACGACTTTTTCTCGTTTACGGGAGGTGATTTTTATGGAAGA
The DNA here is from genome assembly GCA_905178165.1 of Amoebophrya sp. A25. Taxonomy (NCBI): domain Eukaryota; class Dinophyceae; order Syndiniales; family Amoebophryaceae; genus Amoebophrya; species Amoebophrya sp. A25. The sequence continues at coordinate 295,719 of CAJINU010000025.1, read as the reverse complement.
TGTTAGAGTGAGCCGTGAGGGTACGAAGCCTGCAGAAATCAAACTTCGACCGAGATTTGCGCATACGTCACGAGGCAGTCCACAGCGACCTAATATCTCTAGTGAGCTGTTGCGTCTATGACCGACTACATTTTGCCCGTTGGGCAGCGCTTTTACCCGTTCGTCTATGACCGATTTGGTAGCGCTTTTACTTACTTGTTTGTAAAGTTTTCTTTGATAACACAAGTACGGTTATGATTCGATGAAAGAGATGAAGAGACGCCTCTTGACCGCCTATGGGTCGGAAGAGGATCCGATAGTGGGTCCGGGGGTTGTCCTCTATCATCTCTACATGTTGAACTTGAAGTTGAAAAATCTATTTCCCATTCTAAATAAAAGAATAAGACTGGTGTCAAGTTTCCACTGTTCTGTACAACAAGTAAAAATCCTTGTCATGTTTGCACCAATGCGTTTTTTTTTCCAGCAGTCCCCGTCCGAGAGGATCGAGAGGTTTTTCACCAGGGACAACAAAAAGATGCTCTTCCCCTTGCTTTGCAGCAACAGCACTCTTCTTAGTTCCACTCCCTAGTGCCCCCCCAAAATACCATCTCTTCCTTTATCGAGGCGTCACGCTGCAGTAAATTCTTGTCGTCAAGGACAGTACTTCTGCAGTAATTTCACGCAGTGGTACACACAGTATTTGCGAAACACACGAAGCGGTACTAAGAGTGCAAGACCAGCGAAATTAAGTCGCCATGTTCATGTTCATGGGTCTACTCTCTCGCGCTAGCATGTAACGCTCACATCGCTATCGGACGACTAGTTCTGCTCGTTTGCGCGTATCTCCTTCGCTCAATCCGTTGTACTAGATGATCTTGCAACCGCTTGATGTTGTGATCTGGACTTACACACAATCGAGGATGATGCTGCAGCTCACCTGCAGGTCAAGAACGCTCCTTGCAAGAACCCCCATCTACAAGGAAGGCGTTTCTGCGCTCAAAGAATGTTGTAGAATTCTCTACAAAAACGGCGTCTCTGCACTCAATGCCCCATCTACAAAAACGGCGTCTCTGCACTCAAAGGATGCTGTGGCTCTACGTTGTCCCAGGTTATGTTACCATCCACTTTCCAATTGCCGTCTTCGCCTATGCGGAAATGGTCGTAAGGAGGCTGCGTCCGCAGATATCTGGCACAATTGCTACCACCCCAACCTTGGCCTCGTACCGTTCGCCGGTCAGTAGTGGCGAGACGAGGCTTAGAAGAGGGGAAGATAGGTCGGTCTAACTATGTTTTTTCAGCTGAAGATTCAGTGCGTCGATAGATCACCTTCTAGCGCTCTTTTGTAAATTATTCGCCTCAGAGTGAAAGTTTCGCACTTTGAGACGAATACTGCCCAGCTGATCCCTGAACTTTATGCGCGTTCTTTGGCTAAAAAAACACTTTTCTATGTTCGCTTTTGGCATAGTGTTATTCCATGCTACCCATAAAATTCAGTTCAATCGCTGCGTGCGCGTTGTCTGTCGGGTGCCCGTGCATGTACCTGTACAGAGCCCGACTCGTTATGCAGTAGCTATGAGCTATGTGAGACCGGCAAATGTCCACAGTCTTGCCTGTATTCTGAAACGTCAGCCCCGGCGGCAATGTTAGAGCTTACCCTTCTAATCAATTTTGAGACGCATCCTGATGCTTCTTTCCCCTTATACATAGGACAGCTGCTTCAGGATGCTTCAGAAGATGGATTAGGAGAAGCCAGCCTTAACAAAAGAAGTTCCGTCCTCGGAACATGTTCGTGCACGTGCCAATCCTTGGTCTCGGGATCAAACAACTCCACGGTCACAAGCTGTCCATTCGGTGGCTCTAGTTTCTTCAGAACAACTGCAAAATCATGATGTTTTCCACCTCCAGCTCCACCAGAAAGAAAGGATCCAAACATGCTACTATTACCACCTCCGCCACCACCTTTAGGTTTTTTCCACACGTATTCGGAATCAATCTGCAAAGTTGTCCTAGGTCCGACTTGTCGATCAAAGTTGCGACCAGTATGCATCAGTTGCGACTCGGCAAAACTGCCCTTACGACCGACGTCGGACACCACGTCCCACGAATTGCCACCAGCGGTTTTCGACCTACTGACGATCGTTCCTGCCATGCTGGGTCCAGTCACTGTCAACGCCGCTTTGTTCGATGCTGCGGGTGCGCCCATACCTAGCTTGCTAAGTACTACTCGGTCCCCAACATCAAAGTCTTTGCCGCCATAAGCGCGGATGTTGATAGCATCCACCTCCGCCAGCCCCATAGGCGTCAAATTGTGGTCAAACAGCAACGATTCGTACGTGTGCTTGCCGGGGCGCTCCTTTAGGAGGGTGATGGGCTGGTATTAGAGGATGAATTTGGATAGTGGCTCCTTTAGGAGGGTGATGGGCTGGTGTTAGAGGATGAATTTGGATGATGATTTCATGTGTAACAAGACGAGTCTTCTACTTGTACTAAATGCACTTGCTCACGACAAGCTACAACAAAGCAAAAATGCATTATGCATTTATTTTCTCCTTCTTAGATACTTACCAGATCATAATTACATTGAGATTGAAACAAGCTTTAAGATACTTAGATTTCGATAGCACGTTATTCATTGTGATTAAATATCCAAGATTTTTCCCGCCTTAACAATACATCCCTTTTGTGTCCTTGATCTCGTATACGTCCGCTAGGTTCGTTTTCACTTTCCGATGCCCAACCGAGGGATCCTCACGCGCAGCTATCATCATAGGCTGCCGGTGCCATCTATGATTCTTCTCGTAGAACCACTGACTATTGCTTGCCGCGTTCAACACTGAGGAATAGCAGAAGCCGCCGGTTCGTTTCGCGAAGTCCGTAGGCAGAATCGACACACAAATGTTATATCCACGTTTGTGCGGGTCAGTGCAATATTCTCCCATACTGGGAAATTTTCCTGCAGTCTCAATGCGTCCGTAACCGTCACAAGGCATCAGCGATCTCTCAGCGGCGTCGAGGGCATCGTCTTCAGGAATAGGATCATAACGGCCGTCGTTGGCTGCGCCAGCACCGCCATCATCTAAGAGGAGTTCGGAATCTGAGCTTGGACCAGTGCCATCGCCCATCAACCCGTCCTTTCCAGTACCGAGCCCACCTCCGGCTCCTGCAGCACCGCTTTTCTTAGAGGAAGAAGAACTACAATGAAGTACTAACTTGCACAGAAAGAAATGGAACAGAATTTACAAGCGCCGGCATATCTACGCCCTCTCTCTCGCTCTTCGCTAGTCATACGGTTTCAACATCTGCTATCCCAAGAAGCTAGAAAGTACTTACTTAGACGATGAATAGACTATCCCATGAAGCTGTAGTTCATCTACTATCCCATGAAGCTGTAGTTCAGCCTTAACATTCCCAAAATCGCCGAAACGATCAGGGCAATTATGCAACTGCTGACAGATCGGATCTGGATCTGCTGGCAGCTTAGTTGCAAAAGCTTGTCCATCCGGCACGTCGTCTGGATTCTGATAGTTCATGTTCATGGCCATCTGGTGTTTTCTCAGCATGTCTCGTTTCCGAACTAGGTACATTTTTTGCACGTCATCAGGAATTTTCTGCAAGTTGCTTAGATCGAAAGGAAAGGTTTGCGGATCGTCCGCTAAGGATCGATACTCCTTGGCCTCGTGACCTGGTGCGGGATGAGGTAACTGCATATTGGGAGTGTGGGAGGGACGCTCGGGGACGATGTTGCCCGTGCTAGTTGTACTGCCGTCTTGGCCACTTGTAGTTGGACCTTGATGTGGTCGTGGAGGAGCACTTGCTGTACCAAGAGTTGGTGGACCTTCCAAAAACGATGCAGCCAAAAACTTGTTTGATGTCCGTGTTTTGATCTGGAAAAAGTCGTCGATCGCATGCTTTTGTCCCGAAATCCACGGTTCTCCCTTCAACGAAGAAAGCCAATCCATGCCGTTGCCGTTGTGGCAAGAGAGGAGTTGCTGGAAGACCATGACTGTCTTTCTTAATCACGACGTTCAAAGGGGAAATTCATTCATTTGATGTGATAGTTACCTTATAGAAGTGGTCGTTATATTTTCGAACAGCAAAGGCTTAGTTACTTGCCTGTGTACTCTCGTTTTCTACTTGGAAGCTCTGAGTCTGAATACCTAGATTTTGCCGAAGATAAGAAAGTCGACATTATATATAACACTCATTAGTCAATGTGGCGTTGAGACGATTTTTCGCTCGTACTTTCAACTAACGCCACCTATCTCGCTCAGACCGTTTTTCACGAGGAATCCGTAGTCGTAGACACTAGCTATAATATAATGTGATGTACGATCGACGCTGAACAAGGCGAAGTCGACGCTAAACAAGTCGAGGAGTGGGTCTTGCTCGATCCAAAAAAAACGAGACTTATGCGTCGGTTCTTCTTGTGGTGGAGCGAATATGTTCTTCACAAGTACATAGGATGATCTGAATGCGAGGACCGACCAACCCGCTACTGGGTTCGGGATCACTACCTATGATGAAGATGTTGGTTTTGATTGAGCACCAAAAAAGTTCATTCACAAGTGCAAAAAAAGACTAGCAAATTATGTTGAAGTAGGAAGTCCAACTTGACGGACATATGTATGTGCGTGTGGTCGTCGAACCTCTCATGCTCTACTCATGTTGTTGGGGCTATTAAATTTAGTTCGTATTAACTTCGCAAATACACTGCTTCTTCGCCTGGTCCGACCGATTCAGTGTGGGTTACTTAATTTGACTTTATTTATTCACCTAATATTAGTGATGTAGGTGTGATTTGATAAGTTCTTCGTAGTTCTAGTGGCTTGTAAATGTAAATGTAATCATCAAAACAACAAGATCTTTTCTTCTGCGCTAGTTGTGATCATCAGCATCAGTAAGTGTGTACTAGGGATTTAAGGATTCACGACGAGGGCATCTTCATAGTGTTAAATTCCTTCATCTCAGGCACCCAAAAGGTTGCCCGCATCCAAACCCGGCTTTCGTCGCTTTGTTTTCCTCTGGCCGTCACCATCAGCACCCTTTTCTTCCACTGCGCCGTCCTTGTCCTTAGGCTTGGTGTCTTGCTTAATAGCCTTCCTAGTGACTTGGGAGCAGCCGTCGACGAATGCGGTCCTAAACAGCACGTTGGCATTGTCGAACATACCCTGTTTGAGACTGACGATGGAGATTAGAGATCAGATTTGGGGTCGGAGAAGTAGAGGTTCTTTACTGTTGGGGAAAAGGAGCCCTTTGCACTTCTTGCACCCACCTCAGCGTCAGCTGCGTGGAGGTTAACATGATAGTATTCGAAGAAACTCACTTTTGGAATCGCACTTGTATCTTCTTCTAGCAGCTGAATTGGTTGGCTGGTTCTAGTGCTCCACATGAATTGTTTGGTCGGTTCATTGGTTCGTTCTAGTTGGCGAGAATACTCGAGTGTCAGATTCTATTTCTCTTTCTACCACAACAAAGACTACTGACTACTGAAGTAGATCAATTCTTGGTGTCATAAGATAAACTGCGAATGAGGGAAGTGATGTTTGATCATCATTCCGATATTCTGCGTATGCGACAAATCCAAAGCAGCATCCACCTCGTCCAAGATGTACATCGGTGCCGGTTTGAATTTCAACAGAGCGAGCACTAAGCTTAATGCTAGCAAGGATTAGCGGCGCTAGTTTTTCACTATACCTGATGCCTGGTAGTTGAATCCGTTCCCTTTTCCCCACTCACTATACCTGATGCCTGGTAGTTGAATGAGTTCTTCCCCTTTTCGTCCCCACTGTTTTCCCCTTTAAAACAAACGGGACTTCACTCAGCATCCATAGTCCACATGGGATAGTATGTACTTAGGGATACAGAGCTTCAAAACCACAACGAGAAGCCCCTGATCATTGAGCACAGAGAGGAGCTAGAACATGAAGGGGTGCTTAAGGTCAACTCTCACTCTCACGCTCTTTTTAAAACAAGCGGGACTTCACTCAGCATCCATAGTCCACATGTTGGGATAGTATGTAGGGATACAGAGCTTATATACTAGCCTTAAAGGGATTTCTGTCCTCCACTAAGCGGTTGTAAGGAGGCCTGCCACTTGCCGTTGAAAGCCACTTTAATCTCCAGGCCTTCTAGCTCATCCATCTCCTGTGGCGCTTCCAACTTCGCAAATGCGCCATGCAAGAGCGCTGCAAAAATTTCGCCGAAGTTTTTGTTGACGGTAGCACACGTAGCTCGCAAAGCGGTCTCCTTCTTTTTATCGAGATCCTCTATGAGCTGGTCTATACTTTGCTTATCGTTCACAAGGATGTTGCGCTTGGAAATCAGCTCGTCGTGGTCGTTTAGAAAATGATAAAAATGAGAGTATGAGTAGCTCCACACTGGGTACTAGTTGTTGATGTTGGGTTTCGGTTTGTTCTTCTACCTTTTTTTAGACTTAGATAAGTAGAGGTGGTAAGAAGTAGAAAGACAGGTGGATCTCTAGTACTGTGTTCCGAACACTAGTCACTAAAATAGTTCACTGACTCCAACCATAACTGTCTCTGCGCCGACTCGAACTGCGTCATCACCTTTTTGTTGACCCCTCTTGAAAGCGTTTTTTGTTGCATTTCCAGATCGGTCTGTCTGCGTTTCGCTTCCTTAGGACAGGTCCGCTCGAAATCGAAGTCAGACCCTTTCTTCCCAAAGAAGGGCTCGGGGATTAGAAGAGTAAAAGGACAGGTGGATCATACCTATCCCCCTTTCGGATATTATCCTATCCACCTACTGCCGCAATTAATTGGACGAGTTGCCCAAGACGTTCAACACTTAAATACTCTTGCGAACCTTAGATAGCCAAAAATCTTATCTTACACGAGATGAACAAGATCCTGATTACAGGACAGAGACGAGTTGCAACAGGGTGACATTTTTGTTTTTGTTGGTGTGTTAAGGTCCCTAAAAGTGTGGAAAAAGTCGGTTATTCTGCAAGTCAACACTTAAATACTTAATTTCATCTGTCATAACTCCTTGATTATCCATGGATGCTTTTTGAGCCATGCCTGCACGACACCTGCAGACTCCTTCACGTCCTTCGTCGCCTTTTCTAGGGTCTGTTCTGCATGCTTCACTTTGGATTAGAGGACGAATCACACCAATTTGGATTAGACCAAGAACATGAATGGAAATCGGGTTATGTTGATGTGATTGTGAAAAGCAAAAAGAACAAAAAAACTACCCTGACATTCTACAGCAACACGCTACAACAACCTCTACACATGATTAAGATATCGTCTTCATAATCCAATTCGAGATCTGTCATTCTCCTGTCTGCTTCCCTCTTCTCCTTTTGGAGGTCGAGGACTTCTGCGCTGCAGCGCTTTACCGTATCTTCGAATTCTTCCACTTTCGCGTTTATCTCCTCTAGTGTCTTCCTGTTTGTTTCCAGCTCTCCCGCAAGATTTTCGCATTCAGTCTCGAGGGTGGGAGATTAGAAGAGGATTGTCGTGAAGTATCTTGGAGTTAGTCTTGGCCTGATGGGGTCCAAGAATAGACACTAGTACGAAGATCATGAAATGTTTCTGACTTTCGTAATGATATGCTTTCTGAGCATCTTCCGCTGCTTTATGCGCACGCAAAGAGTCTTCCTCAGTTGACTGTTGTTCGCCTGTCAGGCGCCCGACCTCCAGCTCTGCTTTCGATAGTTCTTTTTCAACTGGCTTTGTTTAGAGCTGAGCAGTCAGTTTCTAAGTATTTACTATGTCGGCTTCCTCATGTTGATGAACCCCTTGCCCTTGTCGTTGTATTCCATGAGAATACAACAGGGTAAAGGGCGGGAACCAAGATGCCGCGAAAGATGGAGAAAAAATGACCATAATTTTTCTCCTTTTCTCGCAGTTCTATCTCTTTCTGATACTGCTTCTGTCGGTCTCCTGCTGACGAATTCAGAGTCTCCTGCTCTTTTTTCAAAGACTGGAACTGCCGCTGGAGCGTCTCCTCATGGCTGTCGTAGGATTCCAGGGATTAGAAGCTGTACTATGGTCTACTACTGAGATACCATGATCTAAAAACACCGGCGAACGATGGATCTGGATCTGCCATAAAAAAAAGCTTCCAGCTCCTGCAATTCCAATCGCATTCTTTGAATTTGCGCTTCCACCTGCCCACCCGTGGACGTTTCCCGGAGTTCGAAGAGGCCTTCGAGCTTTGTTCGCAATATACGAACATCGTCGTCTAGCTTGCGATACTTGCTCTGATTTGCCATTAGTTGCGCCCATCGTGCCTCTTCTTGTCTTAGATGAAGGAGAGTGAGAGCAAACTGGTTCATTATTTTCGTGAAGAAGTAGAGGAAGGAGGTCTGTGCTCTGGTGGTCTTCCAAACTACTGGAGGAATCCCCCAAAGACACCTCGAAATAAGAAGATTTTGAAGCAGAACTTCCAAAAACAATCTCAATGTCAATCAATCTCAATGGTCCTCTTACTAGTACTAGTTGGCGTTCTTACAATAGAATCTTCATAAAGACTTGATTGTCTCTTCAATCTTAGCATATTGCGATTTTAGTTCCCTGTACTCTCCAAATTGACGCAGTCTACCAGCACCTTGTGGCTTGCCACCACCGCTTACAAGTCCCGATGGATTGTACGTGTCGCCGAGCTGAGAGTCCGAACATGGATTGGGATAGATGTTGCCGTTGGAGCAACAAGTGGAAATGTAGAATTGGATTGGATAACGTTTGTAGTCACTAGTACAACTAGTGCTATCAATTTCCAACGAGTTACACATAGAATGAAATTGAGTACAACCGTAGAAGTAACCCTGTTCATGAAATATGCTTGCATAGAAATGCGCTGAGTAAGTAGCTAAAAATACCTTAGTCACGCAGACTGTGCTCACTTCTTTGTGGTCAAAGATCGCTCGAGCGTGAGCCGTGTCCTCGACAATCAGGACATTGCCGAAGAGGAACTCAAAAGCGGATCGCAAGTCGCTGGGGAACTGGATTACGTCTCACGTTAGAAGAGAAGCCACGCCATAAGACCCACGGTCTTGGCGTGATCGGAAGGAAATTTAAGGGCAACATCTTCACCGTCAGGAGGGCGATATAGCCCCTACGGGGAGGGAATTTATTACCTTGAGTTCTTATATTGCGCAGCATGATAATATAGGAAGTAACTGTAGTAGTAGTTTGTAAGTACTTAGTTGCAGAAGTAGTCTATTTTCAACATCAAGAACCACTTGAGTTTACGCTTCTTCTTAGATCATCATCATCATGTAGTCATGAGGTATACCGAGGACGCTTCAAAGTCTAAATTTCTAAATATAGTGGAACTGTATAAAAGAAAGTAAGTACAGCTTCAGAGCTGGTCATCATAAGATAAGCCGCGTGATTAGTTTCTTGCAGCCCTTCTGAGCCGCTATTTCCCTCGCACGATCCAAGCGCCTCTGAGACAAAGGCAGAATTAGGGCAGTCGTTGATAAAGTTGTACTAGTAGTGACCTTTAAGTTACTCATCTGCAAGTAGACTTGTTGACAACTACAAGTTGTTGTTGTTCCACCAACATATGATGTATGCGCTTGCGCGCCTCGCTAAGTGTCCTAATATCAGACAGAGAGTATCAAATTGATTATTCTTGCGGAGGTCACGAGCCAACTTTACTTGTTATCTACATCGAGATTTCTCCACCTATCTATAAAGATCTAAGAAAATATATTTCCCTTGATCCATGGGCACGACCATCCCGACCAAACCATAAATTTTTCTCCAACCCCACCAACGGCACAAAAGTAGTACGATGCTTCATGCATTTCTCGGCGATAAGCAGTTTTGATGTCTCGGGTCCGTCAACGATGACATTAGCCAGCTTGTTACCAGCCATAATCTCAAAGGCGTCAATGCAATCTTCATACCCTTCTTTTATCTGTATGGATTGGAAAGAGAAAGGTCATCAACGTGATGAAGAAAAACTTCAAAAATAGGGTCATCAATCTATCTAGTCAGTACTTTTACTCAATCCCCACAAAAGAAAGAGAAACTACCTTCAACAGCTGTATCACACTGCCCTTTACTCGACTCCTATCGAAGCCTGGAGGTGGTGTGTAGTCCGCTATGTAGGATTCATATCTCCTCCACATGCCCTTCTCTTGCATAGCGTTCCAGTGCTGGTTTTTCTGCGCTTTCGCATTCTCATACTTCTGGGTGCAATCGTCTCGCCTGTTATTATGGGAGGTATGGGAGTTAGGGTGCAGCAATCTAGTTACTTTCGAGACAAATATCACCAACATCATGCTGGTCATGAACAACGCGAAGAAGAGGCGACAAGAACATTAATTATTGTGGTTCCGATTAATCGAAAGACTAAAGTACCCGATTATGCTAGGGAATAATCTCAGTTACTTACTCGCATATTATTATCTGAGTGTATTCGAGTATCTGAGCAGAACAACAAGAACAAGTTGCTTGCAGTACTCTTCTGGCGTGAAACCGCAACTTTCGAGTTTATGTTTTGCGGATTCCATCTGTTGTTCAAGCTTAGCGATATTCTCGTCTTGCTTTTTTATGTCACTCTGAAGCGATTTCATTCTCTTTTCCTGCTCAGGAATGTCTTGAAGCAAAGCTCTCTTCTTCAAGCCAGCACGGGACTTTTTACCTTTGATATTTGTGTGGTGGAGGAGGAGATGTGGAGGACCAGGACGTACCAGACAGTTTTGATATACTTATAATTGAATCGAGGATCATTTGTCGACGTAGTTTTTTTGGTGTGCCTATGTACTATGTGTTCCCGTGTGCTGTTAAAAAAAAAAAATGTAGTTGAGAGTCTAGATCGAAGCAAATCACCCCTCCTGTCGTACTAGTAAGCTGTGTACGACGTCGGCTAGTACCAGTACTGCAAATAATCTATAGAAAGAAGTACCTTCATGTTCCTGGATCTGCCTCTGGACGTCAAGCACCTGCTGATGGACACTGGCACCCTCTTCGTTATTCTCTGAGACGCCGGCTGAAAGCGCTTGAATCTTCCGCTTGAACTCTGCTATTTCATGCGTAAAGGCGTCCATTTTACTCTTCTGCTCATCCCGTTTCCTCGCAGCCTCTGCTACTTGGGCGGTCTTCTGTTCTCTGGTTGCCTGTAGGTGGTGCGAGGAAGAAGAGAAGTGGTCACATCTGCAGGTCGTGGAGTGAGGGAACAAAAGAGTAGGTTACATTTACACTATATTTCAGGCAACATACGGATATCAGCATGCTCTACTTATGAGGTAACGATAAATCTTCTCTAAACACACCTCAACCTATATCATCACGGATATATTCTGACTACAAAGGGGCTAGTGCTGAAGAGAAAACATCAGAAAAATCCAGGATTCAATCCTTCGAAGGATACACAAAACAAACTACCTACACGTATGTACCTCGACATCCTTGAAATCTTTTTCCGCCTTCTCGCGTTTCTTTTGTTCTTTTCTTTAGAGCCATCAGCATTACCTCCTACCGGCATTTGATTTGACCTGTCTTTATGTTTATCGTATTTTTGAGAAAGATTCATTGTTGATGTTCTTGCCTATTTACAGCGCTGTTGATCTTGATTCATTCGTGTTGTTGCTATGTTAATGTGTAGCCGTAATTTACAGCGCTGGCCTTCTTGTTCGCTAGCGTATTTTCCGCTTTCTTCACTTCCGCCTTCAGATCTTTCTGTTGCTTCGTTTTAGAGAAGGCTTTGTGGGAAGACGTCAGTCAGATGGATAAACCTTATGCTGATAGAAGAAATAGAGTCACTGTATGGAGATTTTCGCAAGGAAGATCTAATTTCTAAGTACTTCTGTGTGCAGGAGGAGGAGATGCTGCCAGTAGTACACCTAACAAGTCGGTGTGTAATAGACGGTGACGGTGACGTGATGTGTACTAGACAGTATGTAGAAATAGTTAAGTAGAGGACGCTCTTAATTTTAGCAGCCTTCATTTCATCTCCTTCTTCTCTGCCAGCCAATTTCTCCTTCATCTCCTCGGCAAGTGCTTCTAACCGAGCTCCCAGCGTGGTTCTTTCTTCTAATGGATTAGAAGAGCTGCTAGGGCTTACCGTCTACAATTCATTCTTTTCATACAATGAAGCTCGCAACCGACGACCAACGTCCAACTCATGTTTTAAGAGGAGAGGGTTGGGGAGCAGCTCAAACTAAACGGTTCGAATTTGAAAAAAGAAAACCAAAGCTCTTTAATTATGTCCTCTTCGTCAAAGAGTTTCAGATTGCCTCAACATAACTCGAGTCTCCAACATTTTGGCAGCATCCTCTTTTTCACCCCGCGCAGCTTCTTCTTTCTTCTTCCAGCCCAAAAAGTCGGCAGCATTATTGAAACGCATCAACCTTGTGTTGATAAGTATCACTTGTTCACAATTGAGAATAGATTCTCAAATAAGGAGCATATGATTTGAAATTAAATTAAAACGGACTAAAATCAAAATTTTCAGTTTTCTGACGAGAAATATGAATAGAAGCACGTTACAGCTGAGATTTCGACGCTCAGCGCTTCTGTGTTCCTATGATTTGAAATTGAATTAAAACGGAATAAAATCAAAATTTTTGGGTTTTCTGACAAGAATTATGGATAGAATCACGTTACAGCTGAGGTTTCGAGGCTCAGCGCTTCTATGTTCCTATGATTTGAAATTGAAGTAAAACGGAATAAAATCAAATTTTTAATATTCTGGCCTGCATTCGGAAATCCTAATCATGATCATCATCCACGTTTGATTAAAATCGAATAGAAAAATCAAAGTTTTCTAAGCCAACTTAAATTCTACGAAAAAATATGTGAAGATTTTTCTGAAACAAAATGAAATACTTACGTGAAGATGCAGACGAAGTAGAATGAGATGAGAACAATCTAACATGTAAATTGTTGTGAGCACCCCTTCCTAGAGAAGCTCTTCGCAAACAACAAAAAACCACAATGTTGTAGTTGTACCTCTCGATTTCGTGATTATTTGCTGACCACTGAAGAAAGTTTTTCTTCTCCTGCTCAAGCTTCTTTATCGTCGGCGAGATCTCTTCTTCCAGTACTCGATTGATATTATCCACTTTCCCCTTCTTTTTCTCCAAATTCCTCAACGATTGCTGTTTCTTCACCTGGAGGTAGGGAGATAGGCGGTTCGAAAAGGTGTCTTGACATTTTTGCCATGCACCTTCGATCAACATAGAAATCAAAAGTAGAAACTTGAAATTCATCCCAGCGAACCATCATGATTTGAACGAAAACGAATGTCATCAAAAGTAATATTGTCTATGTCTATGTACTAAGTACTTGTATTCTTGTCTATGTAAGTACCTCATACATCTTTGTCCCTGCTGCTTCTTCAATCATGGCTAGCGTTTCGTGTGGCTTCATATTGATTACCTTCGTAATCCGACCTTGCATGATAAGGAAATGTGGGTTGTTCACATTCAGCTGGACACTCTGGAAGAGGTTGGCGACGTCTCCCTGTTGCTTCGCTTGGTTGTTGATGAACCATCGGTTACGACCTTGGATGACGACTTTTAGAGGGGTAGAAAGAGGTCCATCTCCTCGTTGGTGAGCTTCTACTTAAACATCTTAGAAGTGCCTTTACTTTATCTTTTTCCTCACTACTCCGAAACCCATAACACCTGTCGAGTCACCTCGATCTTATCCGGATCTTTATAGCCAATCGGAGCATTGGCTTTGTCTTCATTGTTGAAGACCACAGTGACGCTCGCTTTGGTTACGCCGGCTTGTCCCTGCTTGTACACCAATTCGCTCAAAGAAGCCACTCGGACTTGAGAAAAATTAGAGGAGAACAATGGGCAGAAGTAGTAGCGGTAGTTGTACTGGAAGTACGGGAGCAAAAAGTAAAACAGTTCTATTCGGTATCTAGCTAGAAGGACTATCTAGTATACGTATCATAGGCAGTGTGATGCAATCTACTTAAGCAGTGCATGTTGTATGGCAGATTCCTAGGAGATCCAACTACAGAAAGTACTTATGACCCTTGAAAGTATCACCATGCATTGCCATAAACAAATTTGTGATTCCGAGCACGAAGCATATGGAGTCGAGGATGTTGCTTTTCCCCGTTCCGTTCTGACCCGTGATGGCATTGAATTGGCGATCAAATGGTCCCACCTTGACCAATGTCGAGTACGACTTGAACCCGTCGATGCGGACCTCTTCGACGTACATCTTGTCGTGGTAGCCGTAGTACTAGAACTACTTGGACTCGGACTCGGAGGTAATATTAGGATGAACTAGAAAATAGTTCTGGTTGTTGATGTTGTCAGGTCTGAGTAGGAGCTTTTTTTTATCTCTGCCTGAAGTATTGCTACAACACGTTCTATCGAAGCGCAGTGAAGGAGATTCGTTGCCTCGTTTTCTTCTGCTCCTATCGCTGAAAGAGCGACCGTATCTTCCAGGCCTTTCTCCTCTGACGAATGGAGACGTAGCCCTCTTCAGAGCCCCGAGAGTGAGTACGTCATCTCATACGGGCAGCTCCTTCTCGGAGCACAAGGAGATCGGTCAAAGGCATTTTTCTTGTCTGTGTCCTAATCTCGAGTCATCTCTGGTGCTATTGACCATGATGTAACTCACTCGGCACTATATTACTTTTTATCCCCACGTATGATCTATTCTATTCATTTCGCACATAGCGCCGTTTGATACCTCTTCATCCACGCTAATAATCGGATTATTTTTTCATCGCTTTTCATGTTGAGGCCTGGGTAGAAGATACGCTTTAATTGCTAGCACTAACTTGCGTACGTTTCCATGTACTAAAAGAAGATCACGTGCTCCACAAATCGAAGCAATAGAGTCAGCAGATAGATGGCATTTTTGAATCGACTTTTTTGATTTCATCCTGCTTGTCACGGGGTTCGGTGTGAACCACTTCAAACCTGTTTTCCAGAAAACTCAGCCTCAATGGTGACACGAAGCAGGCGTGTTGTCCTGGTAACATCTTCCTAGGCATTTCTGTTGGCCTTCTGCGTATGCCAGCTAGCAACTCAAGAAAAAAGCGGTTGATAACGGATGAACTACTTTCCGAAAGAAACTGGTCTCAAAGCCAATGAAGAAAAACGGTGTCTTACTTTCAGTTTCATCTTCGTGTGATGTGGAAAATAAATTCACTCTTGCAACGTCTGCTCATCTAATGATGGTTGTCCCAGCAAGGAGGCCTTCTCCAGCCATCTAGTAATTCTTATTCTTGTTTTTCGCGATAGTCGCCCGTAACCTTGTTCATGTCATGAATCCCCTGTAATAAAATGTTGCTAATGCTAGCGCAAAACCTATCAAAAACCCTGGTACTTAGAAAACAAGAGCAAGACTGCAGCTTCCAGTTCCAGCTATTCGCAGCAGAGTTTGTAGTCGAAACTGCTGAGAACAATGGCAAAAGCCTGAAAAGGAGACAACGGATACCGAAAGTCCATGGTGAATTGATCTTTCGCGATCCTGCCAAATTGCAGCACCACTGTATCTGGGTCTCGCTGGCTGATAAGCTGGAAGTTCTTCACCGAAGCCTGCTTTTTAGAACTAAGAGACGTCGCCCATCTTCGGACTCATCATCGTGGTCCTACCTGTTACTCCCTGTAAAAAATCGGAAGGACCACTATACAACGGGGGAAGATGGATGTTGTGCAGCCTTAAGTGTTACTCGCTTGTTAAAGTTTAGAACGAAAGCTCCGAGAGAATCGTTCCACTTCGGCGCTTTGTTCGTGAAAACTTCGACTGGGAGCTCGCCTGAAGGTCATGTTGATAAGAAAACAAAGTTATCATGACCTGCTCGCCTTGTTGTAGTTTAATCCTGAATTTACTGCGACGACTAGTACAGAAAAACATCCGATGAAATATTATTTGTTTTTCATCTAAGTACTTCATAATTGAGCAGTTTTTAAAAGATTCAACAAGTAGAAGTAAGCCTCACCTGAGTGTTGATGCTGCTCCGCCAGCCTTCCTGCCTGAAGTAACCCGTCACTGCCGTCCGTTCTAATTGGTCGGCAGATGACTCTCGAATCATCGCCGTTCAGTCGTGGCACAATCACGCTCATCTTTCGTGGCCCGCGTGGTTTTTTGCCTAATTTTTTGGGATGGGGATGAAGATAAAGATTGCAATCTCATTATGAGGGGGACAAATAAATTCTCATGATAATCTACCTATTATAGTTCTTGGTAAGTACATTCGCAACTCCTTCTCATCTAAGAGCAGGAGGGGTTCAACTATGATGTATAGTACCCCAAAGTGTGCTGCTATACGTGACTGCGCAAAGTTCTTCCCTGTATTCTTCGGCTGGTCTGTTCTCGCCTTTTGCTGGATTCAATCCTGAACTGTAGGCCACGAACTCAGATCCCATAAAGTTCGACCGTAACTTCCCAAGGCAATTGACGGACTGGGGGTTGCGAGTTAGAGATTCAAACAGCATGGACGAGAGGACGAACTCTACTGATGATCAAAATTCACGAACATCGGTTTTCTTGTTGAACACTCTATTAAGTACATGATCCCGTGCAGCACGAAATTCAAATTGTGAGGATCTCAAAAAGTCACTTTTCTCTCTCTCTTCGCATTCCGTCCATAAAAGATCATTCTCGCCCATTGATATGCAGTA
Source organism: Amoebophrya sp. A25 (assembly GCA_905178165.1). NCBI lineage: Eukaryota > Dinophyceae > Syndiniales > Amoebophryaceae > Amoebophrya > Amoebophrya sp. A25. Next base: position 279,164 of record CAJINU010000025.1, on the reverse strand, counting down.
ATTGCTCGTCTTGTTCTTCTTCCTCTTCTGCGCGCTCATTAGGAAAAAGCCTGTATCGCCAGTAAAAACTTTGTATTTCGGGTAAAACTTGCTAGCAATGCCGCCAGCCCTCGTTACCTGACACTCCATCAGCACGCCTCGTGGCAGCCGATTCACTGGAGTGATAGATTGTTACGAACATCTTATTAAAACATCTTAATATGATTCATCTCTTCAACTACCTAGAAGAAGACTAGCAAATTCGGTTTCCAGCAAGATACTCAGCTCGAGTTGACAATGACATCGACGACCTCTGATAAGTAGACAAGTAGTACTCAAAAATCCCGGCAAGCTCGACCCAATCATGCTAGGATCGAATCTTCGTGTTCCCAAAGGAAGCGATGATCCTGCCGGTTCTGGCGGAAAGCCGCCTGTTGGATCGAATACTGGTGCTAAGCCTCTCGACTGCAAAGCTTGTTCCACGAAATGCGGTGACTCTCCTGACGAAAAGCCTCCCGGTGAAAATGGACCTCCTACTCCAGCTGGTGTATTGCTTTCGTCGGCAGCAGGGTCTCCAAAGTGACCATCTCCTAATGTGGGACTAGTCACGACTGGGAGAACCACGTCATTTGCATCAGAGGCACCTGGCTCGATCTGCTGGGAATATTAGAGTACTTAGATCCAGATGCCTTTCTTCAGCGCTCTACCGAGGAGGTAGGTGAAATGGCTTCTTGTCAAAGTAGGTCGCAAGCTGAAAGGATGAAAGCTATGAAAAATTTGTCTCGTAAAGGACCACTCCGCCTCCCGCATCGTCTTCGGAGTCTTCTGACACTGCTGTACCTGCATCCTGACCCGTCTCTTCTGACCCGAAGTTGTCCTGCAGTTGAATTTTTTTTGCAGGTTGTAGGCCGCTTCAAACATCGCTATCGTGCTAGTATTCTCGACGTCGAACCAGACAGTACACGAGCGGTATCGAGCATCTTGATGTTACTACGTACTACGGAAAAAAAGCTGTTCAACTTACTTAATTGACAACCATACGTCCAAGCTCTGCTTCGGACTTTGCGTCTTTGAAGAGTCTCTAGATTCCTCGAAAGGTGCCGTTTCAAAGAGGTCCATAGTCGCTGATTTCCTCTTCTGCGGCTCTATCTCGTATAACGATCCTCCAGCGAAGTTGTTGTGGTTTTGACGAATCTGGCAGGTGGAACGTTCTTTCTCGATTTTGAAAAATCTAAACAATTGTATGACCTCCAGCTCATCTATGATCACTACAACTCGAACTCTCGCAAGTACTTAAAAATCCAAATCTAAATTACCGGTCCCCCCAGTCCCATAGAATTTGTGAGCACGCCTCCGCCACGATTTTGTGTCGCCATCTTCTGCTGCATCATCGCCCGTTGCTGCATCAGCTTCTGTTGTCGTGACGCTGCATCGAGTGGCTCGGACGAGTTGCCACCTCCACTTGAAGGTCTCTTAGAAGATTCTCCTCGTCCTGCTCATTCCATCACATAAAATATTTACTCAGTTTGTTAGGGACAAGCCCACTCCTCTTAACTGTCCCACTCGACTCAAAACAGAAGGAGACACTCATTACACCTTTACCTTTTAGGTTGTAGAAAAAAGCCCTAACTGTCGTACCAGGCCCAGATCCGACATTTCTCGGCTCGTCGAAATTGAGGACCTGTGCAGTTGATCCGGCGTACTTTGCTTTCAGGGAGGTGGATGAGGACGCAGGGTTCTGTCCCACGACGACCGGGTGATGTTGTAGGCCTTAGAGGTGTTTGATGATCCATCTGATCATGTATGATTACGATTAGGATGTTTATTGTATACTTACTTCATCCTTAGAGGTGTCCGGCTGAGTTACAATTATCTATCAAGACCAACTAGCCTTAATGTTGTTGAGTAGCGCTACCAGCCTCGTCCTCGTCAAGAAAGAGATCCTTGCTCAGAAACATGATGTCAGTTAGCGGTGATGCCACGACAGGTGGCAAGGAAGCTAGACGGCTACCGGCGCAAAGGTCATGGATCTGAATTTGAATGACGTGTTCTGCAAGTAACGTTGGGATGTTTAGATATTTTTGTCCAAGATCAAGAATCTCATTGGGATCGATTGGGAGATCTTTTTTGGGGGGGAAGTGGCTTCACCAAGAACCCTACAAACCGACAATACTACAGAACTTTGAGAAAGGGGCAAGATTCTGTTTGCTTTATCGTCAAAGTCGGTTCACCTCATACTTTTATGTTGAGGAAAGGCAGTTTTTCTCACCTCTCGCTCAAGCACTCTCGTGTCTACTCAGACCTCCTGGCTGTGACCGATAGGCAGAATCTCGTCCATTTCCGTTTTCGTTCACTGCAGGTAGTGCCAAAAAAAAGCCACGGCCCGATTGAAGCAGCAAATCGGCTTCCCGCTCATGCTCGACTTTTGTGGTTATTGTTCAGTTGTGTCTCTGTGGCTGGTGATGAGCATTAGCATCCTTAAATTGTGTTGATGAAAGAAAAATCACCCAATGAAGAGGCCGCACAGCGACGACGCTCGCAGCTCTCTGGTGCCGAAGTTGGGATCACGTTGAACATATATTCTTTGCGAAAAAAAGAAGCCTATTTTGCCCTGAATCACATCAATGCCTGTTTTAGTTTCTATCCGCATAAGAGAATGAGAAAGTTCACTAAGTGGTGAAGGTGATCGCAATTTTCGTTTGTAATACTATTTCTGGTTCCATGATGAGTGGTTCTCATTTTCTACCTACCCCGAAGTCATAGACCCCCCATCCCCATAGGTCTGTCTTACACGTTGTAAGGCTTGGCCAACCACGGATGGGCGGCTACTTCGACGCCGCTCAAGGCTCAACATCTCTTGCTCTTCTTCGGCTGATATCAATTCCAAGCGCTGCGGTTCGATTCGGTACTGTCTCCGGGAGAAAAAAATATCTACAGTAAGCAGGAGAAGGGATGATCTAGTCGTTTTTCATAATCTCCCTCATCCCGCTCGTACACTCGCCATTCTCCCTGGTGGTTGAAGACGATTTCGAGAACCAGAAGGGGAAAATTGGACCTCGAGAACCAGTAGTCAAATCCTCTCTACAAGAAGAAGCGCAGCATTATAGGAGTTATCGCTTTTCGAGACCTCATCCATGAAGGCTTTGTACTCTGAGCTACTCTCGTCTAGTAGTGCGCCAGGCATGTGCGAGCGGTCGTAGGCACTGGTGCGGGTGGAGGTCGATGTTATATTGTGACTGCAAAGCTGGTAGTTGTACCATCAAATAGTCCGTCGTAGCAAGTCAAAGTTCATTCTTGGAGCCAGCAGGTGAAAAACTCCATTATTACCCAGCCTTCTTCCCCGCTGCTTTTGGGTCGATGTTTTTAAGCACGTTGCTCACAAATATCGGCAAAAACTGCGCTATGCTCAAGACTCTCCATATCGAATGACAGCAGTTCTTCGGTTTGGCATAGAAACCATTGGTAATACTACCCAGGACCTTGGCTAAATCTCCTTCATCGTCTGGGAGAAGAGAACCTGTAACGGGAGTGTCCTTGTTAGTTGGTCTTAAAGGCGGCCACCGGATCTGTTGGCTTGTCTTAGAGGTCGACACTCATTGGCCACTGATGCTAAACGGAAGCGACCACCTTCAAAGCTCGTCCCTTTTCCCTTCGTTTATTTCCCCTGTTGGTTCTCTCAAGAAGGGGAGGTCGCCTCTTCGACCGATCTCAGTGAAGACCAACCTCGATGACCAATGAAAGTTGAGCCTTAATGGTCGCAAGCAAGGTGGTCAGTTGTACTGGAAAACGAGCCGAAACGAAATCTGCATCTCTCGCTGAACTTCGAGCATCGCCGCGGCTTCTTGTCCTCGCAATCGGTCGATATCTCGCTGAAGTCGATATCTCGCTGAAGATGGTAGGAAGGTCTCCTCAGAGCGCTAGCAGTGCCCATTTCCACGTCCTCTACCAATGCCTGCAACAATGGGACACGATCTTCAACTCGAAGCCCCATTTCTTTCAAGTAATTGTCGTCCAGCTTTTTCAAGGTTGCGAAATCGTCAACGCGATGCCATGTCAACATGTTGCTGACATGTTGCAGTTTCTGTTCCCCGAGCCACGCCGTGATCTGTGCAAGCCGCACAGAAGGATCTGATCCCTCATCCTGACCAAAAACGTCGACAGCGCGGGCGCGGCCCCTGCGGCTTTCGAACACCTCAGTGTCGGTCCTCATGATGATTCGGGAGCATCAGAGTTGACTTTAATCTACTGCGTAACTAATGCGTCACGTGAGGTGCAAGAGCTGTCGCGCTCGTCACCGGACATGGTTTTAGCTTTACTTCATTTTTCGCGGTGGTCAGGTACACCTAGTAGAGGCGGCCTCGTATAAACAAGAGTTCCATTTTTGTAGAATGCAGTTGCTGAGAAAGACCTCTTCTAACTTACTAAGGCCGCGATTCATATCTCTCCAAACCGAACGAGAAGAGTGACGGTCACGCCATCGAGCAGTCACAGAACGGTGAAACTCAAAAGAGTTTCTGGATACTTAGAAAGGGGCTAAAAATATTCACAACCGATTCCAAGACATTGAAAAGGCAACAGGTGGAAGAAAAATCATCCACATGCGATCGCATCGTATACGCGACATTGGTCATGATTGGGGGTACAGTCTCGATTTTTTTCTTTGAGATACAACTACTGGTACATTTTGATATAGCCAACAAATAACGCAAAGTATTTTTCTATGCAGTCTTCAGTGAACAAGGGGAGAGTTTAGTAGTCTTACCACATCTTCTGGCTCTGCATGAGCTGTTCAAAATCGATGGACCAACCGCCGAAAACAAGATTCTAACTGATGTCTCATGTTCGATGGTTGCATCCATTGTTAGTCTACATCAGCTATCTATCTGATCTACCCAAATCTATCGACTCAACATTAATTCAAATTCAGGTAGGGGTATGATAATTGGTCTTATCATTTTTCAGATGGGAAAACAAAAATCGAATCAACATCCTTTCATTTCATAGGACCATGTTCGTTTTCGTAGTGTCTTAGAACAAATATTCTTTCTCTACTGGGATTATCAGTGAAGTCTCAACATTCAATTTATTCAAGTATCAGTTGTATTGTGAATCTCAGTAGGGTACTAGTCAAGTACTTTCGAAAATCTTGTAATTGGTAGCCGCTTTTTCGCGACCTCCACACACGCACGCACCACGCAGCTCCAGCGCCGTGGTCCATGTTAATAACCGGCAGCCAATTACATAGTTCTTTTACCGCATCGATTCGTCATATCTTCAACAGTACTACATCAACTATACAGACGCGTATCTTCTGAGATTCTTCTTCTGTAAATTCTGAGTTTCGTAGCATAAATTGTATCCATAATCAGAGAAAGCATGACGTTATCTAGTATTGTCTTCTATCTTCTTGGTTACTGTGAGGTATTCAAGCTATAAAAATTCGACATTGACATATCTGTATGTGTTCTTGTTCTTTGACTAGCAGGTAGCACTTCTTCTAGCAATGATGAATATACTTTTAATGCAAGTGCGTGCCAGCACATTAACCACCTCCTGTGCCAATCGTCACTGTGATAACGGGCCAAGGGCACTACGTCCTCAGCGCCAAGAACGCGGCTACACCAGCTCTGATCCACTTCTCCTTCAGCGGGTCTGTCTCGTCACTCGGAACTTCCAGATACATGACAAAGTTCGTCGAGTGACCGGTCGTCATCAAAACGCCGCGACGACTTAGCACCTTGTACACCGGACACCGGTAGCAGCTTGCTGGTGGTTTGCGATCTAGCTCGGGCAAGAAGTGCATGACCGGCAACGCCGTGTACAGAATCTTCGGCTCGCTAGGTCTGATGTTCTTCGCCTCGTTGCAGAATCTAGCGCCTTCGATGTAGAGTCCCCAAATGTAAATCCCGTCTTGGGGTGGCTCGGTGAAGCTTGTGGGCTGCCGGTTTCCGTCTTGAGGCCGTTAGAGAGAGATTCATTTGGTAACCAAAGTTGTTGTAAGTGGTAAGTAGATTTGTAATAAGTAGTAAGTAAAGTTTGGTTGTAAGTAGATTTGTCTACTAGCACGATGCGAGGATCGTTCATTCTCCTTACGGAAAAAAGTCATCAAATACATACTGAAAATACTAAGTAAGTACGCATTACGCAATGAAAAATCCCTTCCACAACACGAACAAACATTGCAATTCTGCCATAAAGATTGATCAAGAATTCGAGTCGGTCGATTTCGAAGTTGTATTTTCTCGCATGGTTCTGCAGAGCACCGGTCAAAAAGGCTTGGGGAAAGAAGAAACCGCTAACCCAGAAAATTGGAGGTTTCGAGTTCTGCAGCCAATCGGTCAAGAAGTCCAACCTTGCCGTCAGATCCAACTGCCAGGCAGACAATGGCTTCAGGGACAAGAAACCTAGAAGTGTCGAAGATGGGTATGAAAGAATGCTGTAGATGTAGTTATTGAGCAAAAGGCGTGAATGGAAAAATAAGGAAGGCGAAGCATAATCCTAATCAACGTAAGAAACAATGACGATGTCCACGACAAAATCTTCAAATAAGAAGTCAGTACCTTTATCACCCCACATCGTTGGCACTTGGTTGAGGAACATCTCGTTGCCCATTTGCTCGAGTTCGCTGCTCATCACCACCAAACCCTTCAATGCTTTCCTGAATGTCGGAATCGCTTTGTGCATCACGCTCAACAGCTTGTTGTAGCGAATATTAGAGGTACCGCATGGGCATCCTTGGCAGCATCCTTGGTGCCTTTTTCAAGTAAGTAGAAAAGGAGCCAACGAACACGGATGACGTTGAGGATGCTTCAGCGGTAGCCTTAAGAATAGCCTCTTGCTTCAGGACTGTGTTCATGGATTCTTCGTACTGTGTCGGGTACTTCTTCTCCACGAAGTCAATGTCGAACAATCCAGGAATGCGGTCTAAGACTTGTTTCGCGACTTCCTCCATCACGTCCTCCTTACTCCTACCAGCAGCTCCGGACCCGCTCTTGGCGTACACAGAGACGATACCAGCTAGTAGAGCAAGCGCCTCACCTTCTGCAGTAGAAATGGCGCAATTCTCATCCATATCGAAGGCCTCTGGACTGGGGGCGAGGGGGAGGTTGCGAATGTACTCAACATACTCTTCCATGGAGTCGTAAAGAGGAGCGTAGTAGAGACCTGGTTTTGATGGTGTCGTGGTGAAGGTGAGAGGAGAAGAACTTGGTCAAAGAAGATAACATTAAAACGGCAAAAGTCGGACAAATTCATTGTTCATCTAAGAAGGAGCAGTACCGCTGTCTGAGAATTTGTAATCTTCGTTGTCGAGCACCTCTTTGTTGATGTATTTCCCTAGGATGCACGTAATCAAACGCTTGTCCTGCGCATCCGTGACACGACCTCCGTAGTTGATGCTTGCGCCAAGGAAGAGCAACACCTTGATCGGTACTTCTTCGTACTGGTTGATAAAGCTCATCAATTGGCGCCGACACGTGGTCAAATCCTCTGTCGTGAAGCCATAGGGGATGTTCCAACCAATAGGACCGAATTTCCGTCGATCCTGGATAACCGCGTGGAAGAAGCAGAAGCCGAACAGTAGTCGCTTGAAGATGTCCGGTTTGTTACTCTCCGACACGTACTCGTCCGTGAAGCCGCTGTAACTGCGCAGCAAGTTCGCCCGCAGACCCTTCGGTGGTTCGTTCGTCATTTTCACTCCGATCTGCAACACTTGAACTGGGAAGGCTATGGAGGGCATCGATGTTAGCCATAGCCGGAAGTTGTTGTTGATGTTGTCCGGGTTGAACTGTTCTACAATAGCCTCTATTAGAGGTTGCGACATTACATTCTTCAGATCATCCCTGACCCTTTTCCTACTGGAAAAAAAGTCAAGGATGGTAGTGAAGAATGCAATGTGGTAACCCTTAACTCTAGTTTGGGCATCCAGGAAATTGCCAAGTGACAGTTCTGCAGCAAGACCCAACTTCCGCTATGGACACCGTTCTCGATCAACGCAGCGGCCTTGGGTCCTTGTCCCTGACCTAACGAGATTTAGGGCTGTCCAATGTTCATCCTTGGACGGTGCATCTCTGAGAGTATCTATTCTCGATTACTCTGAGAGTATCTATTGCTGGCGGAGCATATCTAACCAGAAAAAACAAAAACCGAAAAAAGAAAAGTCAGGCAAGAACTTGTCTCCTACTAACAGAGCATGTCATCTGAGAGTATTCTCAAGTAGTCACTGTGCATCTCTGAGAGTATCTATTCTCAAGTAGAATACTTGTTGGAGATGCACCAGTGGAAGATGAAGTATTATTAAGAAAATGGGCCTTAAGAGATCATCTCTAGCTTCTTGCTCATGCCCATTTTCTCCGCGAAGGTGATGACATCGCCGACTGGATCGGACCCTGAGACTAGGATGAAGATAAGCGGAGTGAAGTTCAAAGAATCGCCGAAGGACTTCTGGATGTCGAAGGTTGGCGGCTCAACGAATTTCTGCCCGATCTGACTCGCGATGAAGTTCACGATCGCCAAAGTCAAGCGACTCAACCGCATGGCTCGCATCAGGCAGAGGCGCTCGAGTTGGGGATTAGAGGAAGAGGATGAGGAGTGAAACAAGTTGCTTTCATTTTTATTTCATCAATCAATATCAAAAATCTTCGGTTTGGTCTTGGTGCTGGTGCTGCACGAGGGCTCACTTTTATACAACTGTCTCATTCTCATTCATAGGCCTTAGAGCCACAAGAAACTAACACTCTTATGTTAAAAAATGAGAGAATTTTTTTTCTTAACATCCAGTTTGTCGTTCCACGGACCTGGGATCGGCTCTTTTTCTGCCTCAATCGCATCGTAGATTCGTCTGAAATCAGCAACGTTTGATGCGAAATACTCCGAAAAGCCATCAAAAGCAGGTAGCTTGGACAAAGTTAGCAGCTCATTCCACATAGATTGCGACACCCAATCTGCTGGTATAGGTGGACCACCGGTGGCCAAATCCGCCGTCGGCCCCGTGAGCAAATATGCCACTTCTTCGTCGTTCAAGTTGTTGTCTCCAGCTAGCAATCGCAAGCACAACGCAAAGGAAAACATCAATTTGTCCTTCTCGAACAAACCTCTGCAAACGTTTTGGTAGAGACTTTCAGTGAAGTAATCCTTTAGGATGTCGAGTCTGTCGCTCAGCACGTCACTCTTCGCGCTCTGGTCAATAGAGATCGCGAACAAGTTCTGAAACCACTGCAGCGAAAATTGGTACATGGGATCCACGTTGGAGAGTTCGACAATACCGAAGAAGAGCACGGAAGCGCGGTAAGCGACTGTTCGGTAGCTCTCACGGGCTTCATCGATTTCTTTCTCGGTTACAGCCGCCTCCTGTTTCTTCTGATTGATTTCGGTGGCAGTTGCTTTCGAAGCGTAGATAACGTTGATCAGCTTGTCGTCTTCGAGAACGTCGCCTGGTGCGAGAAAGGTGATTATAATACATAGATGTAATCAAGAGAAAGAGCAGAGGGTCTTCGTTCATTTAACTACGAGAAAGGAAAAATCTATTCGAACTTCTTCTAGCTACTATAAGCTGTAAGTATCTATAACGTACATTTTTTGTTCGCAACAACAACAAATACCTTCACTAGTCGCCAGCAGATGTAGAATTTCGTCTTCGATTTCCTTCAGCTGCTTGTTCATCTTTGCGTTCTGCGTCACCAACATTTCTTTGGCTTCCTGCAAATCGGCACGCTCTTTTGCGACCACTATACCCAACATTTGATCCTCTAAACCCACTGGGGTGATGGCGAAGTTCAACAGTGTTACCTGGTGGTGACGCATAGGGGTAATGTTGAGGTGGTGTATTGAGGCGTTAAACAAAAGTAGTAGTAGTTGTGCTAGTACTAGTACTAGTACCCAGTCAAGGGGTAAAAAAGTTGTTACAGATTCTTCCAGCTGCTCTTAGTAGTACAGTAGGAGGTGCCAGAAATTGAACTAGAACTACACGACTGCAAACGATGACAACCTTTCAGATGGAGCTCCTGGTCCTGCTACAAAAAGAACTTGTTGTAAAATGGGTATGGGATCTTGCCTGGAAATAGCATAAGACTCCTGAAGCGCATGCTAATCTACTATACTTTTCATCTATCATACGTTATGTAAAAACTTAGTACCTTAACGCTCGTTTCTGGCGAGTAGTGTGGATTCGGTAGGGTTGTGGTCATGAAGAATCGGAAGGTGTCTCCGTAGTTGACACTCTTATCACCCAACCGAATGATGTAAGAAGATCCTTCTTTGACCTTGTTCTGCAACAGGACCGGTTCTAGAGCCGGGTCTAGGGTAATTCCAATGTTCTCCAGGAGAATCCACTTGCCAAACTGGATACCCAATTCGAGCGTTCTGAGGAAGCTACTATCAGAGAGTTTGCAAACATCGATTCCGGTCTCGATCTGCTTTCCCATGTTTTTGATGTACCTGGTGGTGTGCGGGGATATCAACACTATAGCAGACGTTGTTGAGGAAGACTCACTTTATCTCTACTCACTGTTATTTCCTTCTGCTGATGCATTAAGATTGACATTATCAATCTCGTCGTATTTATTATGAAGATGCCAAAAAGTAGCTCTACTTATTCGCCTGTCGCTGCGGATCGATCATCAAGGGCCATCTCCTTGATTTGTCGATGATGATAGCGTTTTCGACAGACAGGTCGTCGTTCGGCAGCTGACAGACGATCCAACCTTGAATCTTCACTGGTTCTCCCAAAACCTGAGCCATGGTGCAGCCTTCTGTGTACGCCATTTCCTGGTCAGCTAGACACTTTCTCCATGTTGTCTCAAGCTCTACGCGATAACGTGCGGTGAAAGGCCCAGAGTAGGAGACTGTACCAGCGGCAATCAACGAATCTCCTGGAAGGAGCAAATAGCTAGCGGAAAGTGTTTCCACATTGGCACCCCAACGCGACTTTTCTCCGCCCAAACCTCCAATCAACTTGTTGGCACGAACGAGCTTTTTCGCGCAAGTGTCGCTGTCGCGTTCCAGTTGGTCCTTCTTCGCCACTGCCGAATTGAACTCGCTTTCCAATTTGGCGATTTTGTTGTTCACCTCAGCCAACTCTCCCTGGGCTTTGGCAAGTTTGGCTTGACCAAACGCGAGCTCTTCCTCAGCTTCCCGCAGCTTTTGTCGCTTCGGTTCCACTGCCTTTGCGATATACTTAGAGCGCGCAATCAGAAATTCTTCATCTCTCAAGAAGGTCATACTCTCAGAATCCCAGAAGGAAACTGAGACAGATTGATACTTTGTGCAGATGAATCATGATCATGCGCCTTAACATGGTGATACTTGAACATCGCACGGCTCCACATGCACATCGCCTCGCAGGCGATACTAGCACGTTTAATCGCGGCAGGGTCGAAGTCCTCTCGTTCCATATAGGGATGGATCTTGGTGATGACGCTCTCCGGAATATTGTCTCGATCGAATCCGAATAAATTGTCGAGGAGCTGAAATTTTTAAAACCATAATCATTAGGTCCTCCTGTGTTTAGAGAAGCAAGAGGAGCTTATTAATCTTTTACGATCAAGTAGTAGAAATTAAGACTTGTGTATTATCGTGTTCACTTCCAAGACAAAGTGATCCACAATGAATGTAGTGACTAGAAGTTGTAAGAAGTAACCATCGTAAGCGTTGTACTAACCACAAAAATGTACAAGAAGTTCTTAGCAAAGAAGTACCTTCTTCGGATCGTTCAAAATATTCAATTTCTGAGTAAGTACCTTCTTCGGATCGTTCAAGATATTCAGCTTCGCTGCCTCCCAGTAGTCATCGATCTTCTTTCCTGGTCTATCGGGGTCGTTCTTCTTCACCGCCGGCACTTGAAACATGATACAGATAGACTCCATTGTCAACTTCACACCCGATGGTGGATTTGCCAGAGCTTTCACTTCACGCAAGTGGTCCATCTTCAACCGCTTTAGACACTGGACAGCCTGCTCCAGAGCTGGTAAGGCCTCATCTAGATCCCTCTGGGCATCCTCTTTGATCGCCGTACAGTTGTCTGCGATCTCGAGAGCTGCTTTTTCCTCTACAGCACACGTTTCCTGCACAACGGTGGCGGCTTCTTTGTCCCTGGAGGAGGAACGGAGTAGTCGTGGTTGTTATGCCGTTGTGAAGGGGAAGCAAAAGGAAAAGAATGTAGGTGAAGGTTGAGGTTGAGATTTGGGAAGAGGTTCTTGTAGTCTATCTTCATCGTACGCGTCCAAGTACTGTTGTTCTACGGAAAATAAAAACATTCTTAGCGAAGATAAATAAATCAAACTTCAGTAGTACTTTGCAATGACCACCATCATTTCTTCGACTTCTTTACTCGTTTTCTCCAATACCGGCTGCATCGCTTGCAAGTCGTCCTGTAGTCCCGCCACCTGCACTTCTGCTGAGCTGATCTTGTCTAGACCCACCTGGTATCGATGTTTGTAGCCACCAACTTCATCGCGCTTCATCTGCAAGATTTTCTTAAACGAGCTGAGGAGTTCCAAGTAGGACGTCGGCGTGACGTACACGTATCGCTTTTCCCTGTCTAGGAAGTCCTTCTGCACCTTCTCGACACTCTGATGGATCACCTTGAACATGTTGACGGTTCCTTCGAGGTTTGGCAGTTTCAAGTCCGTCAGTGTCATTTGCTGTTTTGCTACTGCGTAAAGCGCTTCTGCTGGCCATTCCCTGAACCAATCGATGGTGCAGCAGTTCACCAGTGACGGGAACATGCGCAATCGATTCCTAAACGCATCTCCGATCGGAGAGAATGCCAGCACTACATGCACATTCGCCTTCACCCTTGCCAAATAAGCTGCAAAAATGTTCGTTTTCGTTGGCTGCAAGCCCATCTGCTGGCACGCTGGCCTGCAGGCGACTGCGATCTGATCTTGATCTTCGGTGTTGTACAGGTTAGGTACGTCGCCACTGTTGAGAACTGAGTTGATGACTTCCACGAACTGTTCATTCACGATTTGCGTATCGGTGAACAAAAAAACTTGCGTCTTGCCCTCTACACCGCATCGTTTTAGCACCGTCTTGATGTCGTCGCGGAACTCGACCATTCCGTAGCCCTTTGCGACTTCGATCTGGTAGCACCCGTTGTCATTCGCAAATGCCGCTAGTCTGGCGGACGACTGTCGTCCACTACCACCTACGCCCAAAAGCAACATGTTACCCTGTGGCTGGTTCAAAGTACGGTTGATCCGACTCACGTGTTCCGCGAAATCCAAGAAAATCACCAAAGGCATTGGCGTAGGAAACTGGTTGTTGTAGTCATCTAGATAATCCTCCAAAACTTCGACCATTTTGTTCAAGTCGTTGATTTCCTCGTAGGCACGGCTGTCGATGGCCTCCATGAACTCTGCGAAAATCAGTCGTTCATTGTGGAAAATCTCAGCTGGGTCCATCTGTAAGTTGTTCTTGACTTTCTCCTCCAATAAGGCTTGTAGCCAATTGCGGTCGCCGTCGTCGATCAGCCTATCACCAAACACCCGATTCACTTCGTGGCACCAACAACGCGCTAGCACTACCGGACCCTCGACTTTCTTCGGCAGCAAGTGGCAAACTCCCAAAAACACCTTCCAGATGTCGCGCAAGTTGAACAGGTAATGCGCTCTTGCTGGTGTAGGAAGCAAGTCGTCTAGAACCTTCGCAAAGACTTCTTTCTGCGCCTCCACTAATGTCGGCACTACTGCTTTCACGTCTTCCGGAAAGGTTTCGTAGAACTTGTTCAGAATCGTGGTGAACATGGTCGTGATCGCTGCACCGGTGAAGTCGGAATACCCAAGCACGTTGAAGTGTCGTTTCAGTCGTTCCGTGATGAAGGTGCGACCCCCACCAGGCGTTCCCATGGCTCCGGCAATCAGCATATCAATGATCTGGAAGTAGGCCAGCTCTTTCCGGTTGTACCAACCGTCGTGATCGAGCCACTGACGCATCAACTCAATCGGAGGTTGCGCTCCGTAGAACTCCTTTTGTGGCATGTTCAAATCATCCACAAACAGCACCATCTTCTTTCCCGCTGGTGGGCCGTAGACACCACGACGTCGCTTTTCAAGTTTGGAATCAATGAAGTCCTGCACTTGGTTCACTTGCGTCTGCGCGGAGAACGCCATATTCGTGGTCAGGAAGTTTGCGGGTGCGGCTTTTTGGAGGTACAAAGACAAATTCACGGTCTTTCCCGTTCCAGTGGGACCGCAGCAAAGGACATGGGAATCATTCTCGAGGAGAATTTTGAAAGTGTGCGTCATTCGGATGCTATCCAAGGAAGGCACAACGATGTTCTCGTATTTCGCTGTTCGGGGAACCTGCTGATCAGTTCTTGTGGAGATGATACGTATGAGAATGGGATCTATTTCGATTTCGATTTCTTTCACTTTCAGGAATCTAGTATCTTTGTACCTCGAAAGCAGGTATGGTGTCCATCCACGGAATCCACTTTCTTGTGCTCACGTCGAACAGGTAGTCGTACAACATGGCTCCTTCTTCGGGGATTCCATCAAATTTGAAGTCCGTATGCCTCGTAGGGTAGTCCCAACTTGGGTCGTTGTGTGCTGCGTGCTTGGCTCCCCACTTCTCTTCGTTTTTAGACCTTACTCCAATAAATATTCATCCTCTTGAAGCGTATCTTTTGCGCTTCGTTTCCTCCTGAGAAAACGCAGGTCCGTCAAAGACACCTGCTGCTTGTATTAAGATGAATATCAGTAAGCCTTAACTTTTCCAATCGTGGTCCACACATAGTCGTTGAAAGCGGCACGACTTGGCCCAGCTAGGGATCCACCAACAGACCAAATGAAACAGTACATGAAGAGGTCGCCAAACACAGGTTCCAAATCCTCGACTTCTTTTTTGAAGGCATCGATCAGCTTTAGCTCGGTTGGCCAGTAGACGGCGGTAGGTTAGAGGAAGAGGGACGATTATCGTTTCATTCAAATTCAATGATTATTTGTAAGGAGTTGAATGACACGACTAGTTTTTCCTCTGAAGATTCCTTGTCAGCCCAACCCCAAGCCTATCCAAATCCTCCTGCGTTATTTACTTCTATCCAAATTGTCCTCCCCATTTATCATAAAAGAACGTGTTCAGCAACCGCATGCAACTGCAGGCCAAGTTCTGTGCTGTCGTCGAGCACACTTCACCCAGAGACTTCTTCAGGTAGAAGATACTGGTGTCAAACAAGTCGGACATGTACGTCTTCAGCCTAGTCTGAAACTCCGGTTTGAACTTCAAGAACGTCTCGGGGATGGACTCGACGTAGGACTGGATAAGGGGCTCGAGCGTCAAGGACTCAGGTTCCATGTAGATCATGCCACATCGACTGACCGTAGCTGGAGAGGCGACCTCCAAATCCTCCACCTCAAACATCATACGCATTTGCGGAGTCAGCGAAATGATTTCTCCGGAGACCAAGCACAATTTCTTGTTGTCGTCGAGCACTGTGTTCATCGATTCGATCCACAGGGCATCGACAGGACCATCAAAGATGATCCAATGATGATCCGGGGACTCGGCATCTCTCACTGCTACACGGATCTGCTCGCTACCGATACCATCCGTCCACTCATGCGTTAGCTCGTCGAATGCGCCGTAGATCTGCGCCTGCGTGATGCTCTTTGGGTTCAGCACGTGCGTCTGCACCTTCTGGTATGCGCTATCGTCGTTCCTTTCAGGCGGACACAAAACTGTGCAGGCTTTCTGCAAGACTCGGTAGTTGCAGGTCTTTCCGCCGCCTGTCGGCCCGACAAGCATCATTCCGTGTCGCACTTGGATCATGTCGAAGAGTTCGAACATCTTCTGGCAGAAGTAAGGTGTCGGTTGCAATTTCGAGTCAGCACTGCACTCTTTCAACTTCTGCTCCAAATCTCCGTAGTCTACTACTGGCCTCTCTGTTCCCGGGAACAAATCGAGAATGATGTTCTCAAACAAGGGAAGATCGTCGCGCAAAAATTTCGGTACGTTGACGTCTCTCAAAGCTCGTAACAGAATCTGGAACTCTTCCATGTCAGGGTAAATTCGCTTACTACGACCCGCTGCTTCGATCACCGTCTTCACCGCACGCATTCCGTAATCGTAGTGATCCTGGGATGAGAGCTGTTCGGAGGCTAATTTGAACGTCGAGACCATCTTCTTGGCCATGGCACGACCACCGGTGAAACCAAACGCGTAGAACATAATTTCACCGATCAACGCGTAATCGGGAACCATCATCGCGCAGGGTCGAAACAACGCGGACAAGTTGTCGGGCAATTCTGTGCGGCCGGCGTAACTGTTGTGGTGTGGTTGGAGGAGAAGGATGTTCAAACTAGGAGGTGAAGGCGTGGAGTGGGTTTTTGTAAGAGATAATTGGAGAGAGAAGGTTTGACAGGTTGTTCTCGAAGTGCTCTAGATTAGTGTTCTTCAAGCATTTGTCTCTTGCAGTTGATGACGATGATGATATACCCAGTCCTTAGACGGGCGTGCACTATGTTGTTAAATATCTGTGTCCTTTTTTGCACTTCTCTTCATGTTTTCTCCACTTCCCAACAGCAATGGCTCTCCCTTGAATTTTGGCTGTTTTGTAGCTCCATTTAGCCTTTTCACAGAATCAATATTTCAATTCTTAATATTAGACTAATAGTAGCAATGTAAGTATAAGTACCCAGGATTCATGGTGATGAACACGTTGAAAGTCGGTCGCATCGCGATGAAGGACCCCTCAAATTCGAGTTCCAGGACTTCGTTGTAGGAGCTGAGCTGCGACTTTCCTCCGAAAAGAATCAACAGCTGCTGTGCAATGACGCTGAGCACTTCGATGTAAATTCGGTTGAACTCATCGAAGCAGCACCAAGCACCGCAAACGGCTAAACCCTTGAAAAATTTTCCCACCATGATGTAGTCCATTTCGGGCGAGCAGTTAAACACCACGCACTGCTTCGCGAGTGCTTTCGCTAAATCCTGAGGAGATGGAGATGCTTGCTCATTGATCACAAGGTCAAAGAGGATGATCGACTTGCAGTGAAGATGTCGAAGAGGATGTTGTAGAAGATGGACAGGGTCAGGGTGCAACAGGAAAATGAGAAAAATCATATCGAAGCAAGTTGTAGTAAGGAGGACTAACCTTCGTCGATTCCGTTTTTCCGGTTCCTGCTGGTCCTGCTGGGGCTCCACCCAAGTTGAGACTCTGTGCTCCCATCAATGTCATGTAGCACATATCCGTCAGTGCCGTGATCACCAAACGGAAGGTGTTTCCCAAGTACTCGTAACCGTACGGAAAGTTCGTCTGTACCATACGGACCCACACGTTCTCGGCTTGCGTGTCATCTTCCTCCCAGTAGTATCGCAACTGAGAGATCCACTCAAATGCGTCCTTGCTGTCGATCTTCTCATCAATTAGTTTTTGGACCACATCCTTCGCGTGCACATCGATCACGACTAGAGCTCCGATACAGGTCCTCTGCAACTTGGTGATCTTACCTCGGACCAACATGACCAGGCCCATCAGCTGTTCACCGAGTTTCCTAAATTAGAGCGCAGAATGATTCAGTCATCTTCTATGTCCATGGCCTCAGGTCGATCCAAGGAGGAAGCTGAGCCAAATTGATTGATAGCGCAGTTGGCTTAGTGGTTTAGGCGTTGGCCTGTTCTTCACTTATCACAAATATAATCTTCTGTGGAGGTGAATAATCTTCTGTGGAGTGATGAATGATTATGATATCTGACCATAATCGAAGTATCCTGGAACCATATCCCCCTCAATCGCTTCCTCTACTTCATCGGTCCAGTGCACCTGCGACGCATTCAAGACAATCTGACCAGGATGCTCCAGCACCCATTTCGTCCTCTCAGTTTCGACATAGGTTTCAATACCCATCTGCATCACGTGGCGAACGCTGTTAATCATCTCCTTCTCCAAGTCTCCCATCCACGTCTCCACGTTCTTATCTTTCGTTTTCACCTCAGAAGCGCAGACAATCTTTTCTTAGACCTCTCCGCAATTTTTCATCTTTCGGCTGCATCGTTGAAGTTGAAGAGTATCGCAGGGTAATAGATACTCCGTCATACTTTTCTTCAGTGATTGATGTCGGAGGAAAGTACTCCCCCATACTTTTCAGTGATGCAGTCAAAGATGACTTAGTGAGAGCCTTAATTTTCGCCTTCAGAGGAAAAAATTTCCTTGACCTCCATTTCTTCCCCAAAGGTTACGCGCTTGATGTTCTCGAACACCTTACACAAGAACGGTTGCACGCGAGTCGGATCCTTCGTCTGCGAAAGAATCTCGAGAAGCTCGTCGTTGGATCAGATTAGAGAGAAGAAGTTGTACTTCTAGTGACTTCTGAAACATGTAAGCAGCTGCTCGGCTTTTTTTTTCATAAATATTTGTGATGGTAGAGGTACTTCTGCGTAATGATGAACTACATGATTTTTGAAGCTGCTTCTTTTATGCAGAACATGTACATCACAGTTGTTCCTCCTTCGTTCCCGTCATAAAAGAAAATAGAATCTCGCAAACGCATCTCGCTTTGTCTGCAGGTAGTCGTCTAGACCCTTCTGCACGAACTCAAGGTCGTTGTTCGCGTTCCTCCACTTCTCTAAGAGACCTTCAGTAGAGAGAATAGCTAAAGCGCCAGGATGTTTATGTACTCTTCCCATCCAATGTCTCCAGAGGTGATCCACAGCCTTGAATTTCTTTCCTTCAGTCGGCAGCTGCTTCATGATATCCGGGGAGTCGAAAATAGGCTGCAAATACATCCAAGCTCGCTGGACCTAGTGTGGTGTGGAAGGAAGATTCTCTGCATGGACCTAGTGTGCTGGTGGTTGGTTGAGTAAGAGTAGGATGGAAGTTGTGTTTTTATGTTTGGGACAATCTTCTACTTTTTCACTTTTTCATCAATCATGAGGCAGTTGTATGAAATCTCATTCTGCTTTCATTTTACGCGACGAGCCAAGAGTCAGAACAAGGCTCAAATAAACGAGGGTCAACATGATCAGCAAAAAACCTGAACATCCTCATACCTTGAGCCACATATCTATGCACTCTGAGACGTACAGAAGCTTCGCCGCCCATTCCTCGATCTCCTCGATGAAAGGTTTGTTAAATGGCGAAAATTGGATAGCCTGCGTCAGCACATTCTGCTCGTCCAAAATCATATTCACTTCTTCGGAGCCGGGTATTAGAGGAAGGATTGGTTAGGTTGGGGCCTACCATCCGACGTGGCAGACTTTAACGGCGGAAGGATCAGTCGGCCTTCTACTGTATGTCAAGAATGAATATGAATCACACACAGAAGTTAATACTCAAGATCAAGATCTATTAACTTGAAGTCCTTGTTGACGTAGCATTGATTAGCACAGTACTACTCAATTGAAATTGTTGTACTATCAGTGCTTGAACTTGTACACCTAAGCAATAATGAATGAATGAATGTACCCACTCCAGGGGTTGAAGTAGTAATTGACTTGTTTCAATATAAGTAGTAATTGAAATTGGAATTGTTGTTCAATGATCCGATATAGTATCGTCCCGTAACTTCAAAATGTATGTTTCCGTTGTTCTGTAGAATTCTTTGCAGTCGAATTCTACGGGCTCCCAATCTGCTTTCATCTTCGCCAATTGCCTTTCGATCTGGAACTCTTTGCCCGACCTATCACCAATATCCGAAATCTCGTTCACGTGGTCCATTAACCCTTTTTCTTAGATAAAGATGTGGTTTGAAGGTTGTCCAATGTTGTCATTGATTTTGAGACGATCTTACTGCCCGTATCGCAGCTGCAGCAGGTAGAAGGGGAAAAAAGGACCAAATCTTCCCAATTTCATCTTGTTCTTGTTGAAAGTTACTTAACGTCAAGCAGGTCATCATGCGTTTCTAGTAACTTTGGCCTACAAGAAGACACAACTACTTCTCATCTTAAAGGTCGATGAAGTTTTGCAAAGTGAAGTTTTCCATTTCGGGTTCGATTGTTTGGCCAACTAGTTCCTGGATCTGCTGCCAGTGTCGCTCCTTCATACCCTCATTCCGCATTGCAACAACGAGAGGCAAATACTGCTGAAAATCGGTCAGCTGGTCGCGGATCTGTTGTTAAGAGTCCGAATTTTTAGATAAACTAGTAGTACCAACCCCTAGTAGTTGTTCTTGAAGAGAAGCGAAGAACAAAAAAAAGAGTTAAGTTAGGTTACGAATAGGGGTTACGGAATCCCGCATAGAGAAGTTGAAGTTGTTTACGTCCTCTGGTGGAGAGGTTAAGGTAGGTTAGGTTAGCTTATGGATCCTGCAGTTCGACCCACCACGGACAGGTCTCGTTTTTACATCAAACATAGGTGGACTCCAAGAACATCACAAAAATGACCACACCAACTTCTACAGCTGGTCAATTAAGGGGAAGGTATAGCCTTGCAGCCACTAGTTGTATGTGATAGCCAACTGGCCAAGACCGAGTAGCAAGTGAGTA
This sequence comes from Amoebophrya sp. A25, assembly GCA_905178165.1. Classification (NCBI taxonomy): domain Eukaryota; class Dinophyceae; order Syndiniales; family Amoebophryaceae; genus Amoebophrya; species Amoebophrya sp. A25. Next base: position 258,767 of record CAJINU010000025.1, on the reverse strand, counting down.
ATCAAATAGTGGTTGAAAAGTTGGTTGAAAAATAGATACCTGTTCCGTAATCGCCAAGACCCCCTTGTAGTCATCGCCTCTTGACGTGAAGGCTTTGCTTGCTTTGAACATAGACTTGATGCCCGTGTTCGTTCTCTCTTCGCAATCCTTGCTATCAATTTCATCGAATTTCCCTTCGAAATAGGCTTTCTTCTTCATCTGCCAATCCGCAGCTTGTTTCCATAGGATGCTGCATTAGAGCTCAGCTAATCTCCTAATGAACATCTTGCTTGGCGCTTCGTGGTTCGATGCCTTTTGTTTAAGACGGCACCAAGAAGATCATATTGATTCGGAGAAGGACCAAAGATGTTGGATGTTCTCAAGGAGCCTTAACTAAAGGGTTCCCAGTCTCTGGCCATGTTGGAGAGATTGGAATAGTCTTTGGCATCCACGCCAAACAAGCTTTCCTTCAGGTTGAACAGCTTGCTCTGTTCTTGGTTCGACTTGATTCTTTCTGTGATGCTTTCGGCACTGTCGTTGATGGACTGGGCGTCGCTCAAGTCCGTAAATTAGCGCTGCTCACAGAGGACACAGTCACTCATACTCTAAGCAGCTCATGATCTTCTCAATCTCCATAGAGACATAGATGAAGATAATGATCTGTGAAGCTCCTGAAGATGAATTATATTGCATGAAGCAAGGGATAAAGATAAACCTAGGTTAGAAGAAGAGGAAAAACGAACCGGTTGTTTTGTTTACAGTGCTGGACCAGCACTAAACAAGATCATATTAATTATATAGTGTCAGTGCTGGTGCTTTGAACGAACCGGTTGTTTTGTTTAGTGCAGCTGGTGCTTTGAATTATAAATATATTCTTTGAAGGGCTACACGCTAGAGGTAAAAACTAACCGGTTGTTTTATTTAGTGCTTTGGGCGCCGCTGGGCCTAAACCTCGACCCTATAAAGATTATATAGTGTGAGCCTTAAGTGAAGTTGACGAAGTTGCTGATGTCTTCTTCCAATTCGGTCAAGGTATCGTCGAAGTGGTACTGCTCGTCCTGGATCTCCCTGTAGAAGGCCTTCAAAGTGTCCTGATGTTCCTGCCGGACCTCTGCTAGAGTGTCCATGATGTCCTTCGTGCCCTTGTAACAGCTCCACTTGAGGTCTGTCACTTCCTGCGGCACCTTGAGTTAGGGGCTGAAAGTTCCCATCTCTAGCCTTCGCATATGATCTGTGGCTTTCCTACTTGAAGAAGACATAGAGACGCGCTTAGATGATAGGTCACTACTTGAAGAAGACATAGAGACGCTCTTAGAGTTAGAGATGTCAACTCCCAAGCCTTAATTGAGCTTGAAATCTTCTACCATGATGTCGTAGACGTCGAAGACCTTCTTGCCCTCAACCTCAAGCTTCAGAAGCTCTCCAGGCACAGTCTCCATGTACTCCTTGATTTCGGTCAGCTCTTCGACGTCCTGGTTGGAATTATGAAGTCTTGTAGTGCTCCTGGACGTATGCTTGCTTCGGCGTAGAGGACAGGGTTCTTCTAGGAAATGAAACATAATTCAACATAGAAGTGTTTCATCAAACTAAATCAAACATAATTCAACATGATAGTGTTTCATCAAACAAACTACATTGTGTTTCAAATGAAACATTCAACATGATAGTGTTTCATCATACTAAATCAAACATAATTCAACATAGTGTTTCAAACTTAATCAAAATGTGAACAAGAAGAGTACTTTTGGCGGTTTCTTGAGCGCAATCTTGATTTTCGTGTACTGCGTCAGCAGCGACTCCGTCATTTCGCGATACCGCTTGTCCACTAACTTCACCAATTCAGCTGCAACAGTGTTGTGCTTTTTGGCGAAAAGATTTCTAGCTTCTTTCACGCTAATTTCGTAGAGACCCGCTGTCACGCTTTCTGGCAATGACTCCATGATCGCCCTTTCTTTGTCCTGCTCTGAGACTTAGAGGGGACGTACTACATCAAGGAGTGGGACGTACTAAATCAAGGAGTAGAAGAAGAACATCAAGGAGTAGAAGAAAAAGATTTTTGCTTCCTTTAATGCAGACTGCAGTGTCCGGTCGTGCATATCAACTGGATTTCTGTATCTCGTCTCCCATATTCTACGTGGTCAAGAAGTAGATACTGAAACTAGAGGCCACAAGAAACTACTCAATAAACTGAAATAAGCAAGTAACTGATGAGAATAGCCGAAATACCGAAGAAGGAAGAGTAGCCCGCAAAAGCTACCTCCTGCCTTATTTCAGTCAGTAACTCGCATATTTTCAGTTTTCGAGCAGAAGTGTAGCAGTAGCACAACACCATCACCAAGCCGTTGCCATAATCATGAATATGCTTCGCAATATCCTGGACTGTTGCCGGATTCTCTTCGTCCTCCTTGGAAGCTACGATCTCCGCTACATCCATCTGCAACGCTGCTAGGTATGGCGAGATAAGTTGTCGATACTCTTCCAATCTCGCTGGGCTTGGATTAGAGGAAAGAATGCCAATGTAGGAAAGAATCTTGGAGATAGTCGCTTTCTTATATTCCGAGGAGTGAATCTAAATATAGCTTTCTTATATTCCGAGGAGTGAATCATTAAATATACAACTTTTCGAGTTCCAATAATTATATCCCTGATCGGCCGTAACATACGGCTGCATCAATTTCTCCAATCGCTTCTTTACTCCGACTACGAAAGCATCGTTTGGATGTGTGGTCTCGATATTTTTCGGCGGGTCTGTTTTCCTCACGAACTGCGACATCACTAGTGGCTCTAACTGAGAGATGTCAGTCATTGTGACCAATGCCGAATCAATCGTCTCCGTCACCATGGACAAAAATTGCGCACCGTCAGTACCGTAAGAAGCCACATACTCACCAGGTCTTTTGGGCAGATCTTCCAAGGTGATGAAGCCTTCAAGGTGGGTCACAAGTTGTGGGGGAGGGAAAGTCGCAGGATATCATCTTTGCTTAGTATCATGACCCAGCTTCAAATCAAAAACAACAAATATCGAGACGACCATAGAGTACATAGAACTTCTATGATAGAAGATGATGTAGTTCATCATCTTATTGAATGGTATAAATATTGAAGACCTTCTTCTTTCACCCAAGAGATGTGCTACCATGCATAATGATTTTTACTTCCATCAGGAAGATGCCTGCAGTGTCGTCCCTTGCTAACCCCTGCAGAATCTGTTCTGGCGTTGGCGTCCTGTAACTAACCTCAATATCCTTCAAAGCGTTGATTTTCACCCTTGTAGGAGTGTAGTTCACTATCTTTTCCTCGTATGCGCGGATAGAAGCCTTGCAAATCTCAAACATGGTTGTCTCCATCAAAAACCTTGCCATCGTTAAGAGCTTCCGTATCTTACCGTAACGATAGGTTTCTGCATTGGTCTCTTTGATGGAATACCTGAAAAAGGGGTTGTCGAGTTGGAGGGGTTGTCGAGTTGCAGGGCTGACGTTGTGTTTGTTTCTAAGAACTCAAACAAGTCTACTACTTCTTTTCAGAAACTGAAAACCTCTTTAGTTTTTGAGACACACTAAGTACTACCATCCTTTCAGCACGTCCTCGAAGTTGACAACTACGATTTTTTTCAAATCCTGAATCCATTCTTTGACTCTGCTCAGCGTTGTTTGGATGCTCTGCGCCTGCATTGCTCTAAATTGCTCGATTCTTGCGTTCCTAGGAAATTTCGTGCAGAACATCTTCGTCCCAAAGGCCTTCTCCAAAGCTAACGCCGCTTCCCGAATCTGCACTAGAGTGGAGACGACTTGTGGCTTCACGTAGAGCGAAGAAAAAGCGAATTGCTGAAAGGTGTGCGTGAAGTTGTAAGCTGGAACGGGGTGTAAAGCGTGGTAAGGGACAGTTTTTTGCTGCGTCTCCTCACTCTCAGCTAATGGCGACAAACCCGCTGCTTCACCGCTAGCTAATAGACCTAATCGGTTCAAGACACGGCCGACATCGAGTTTCACTTCGACTAGCAATTCGTCGAATGCGGAGTCCATTCCCGGAGGCACGTTCTTACGGATCTTCGCTACTTGTGCATCCGACAAAGTGGAGATCAGGTCCGCTGGCATGTTGTCAACGTGGGTTAGAGGAGGAGTAGAAAGAGAGAGAGAAGATGGAAACGGAGAGAGGACTTCAGGACACCTCGAGGCCGAGGGAAGATGGAAACAGAGAGAGGACTCCAGGACACCATGAACATGATATCTTCTAGATTAAGGGAATAGAACTATTCGTCTATCGTCCTTTTCGATTATTCTAAAGAATGAACAAATGATTCAAAGAAACTTACTGCAACATTCAAGCAAAAAAAATTAGTAGCCGTTAAGATAGGGCATTCGAGAAACTGACATATTAAGCAAGTAACAGACGAGAATAACCGAGATACCGGAGAAAGCAAGAGCAGCCTTTAAACGCTACGTACCTTATTTCAGTCAGTGACTCGCTTATTTTCAGTTTTTGAGTAGGATAGAATACAGGATCATGGGGGGTGTCTCGACTCCGACTTCACGCGAGTAGCCATTCAGCTACCTGCTTCTAGTGAACCTTCGCCATAAGTAAAACAAAAACCGGACGTGCGCGCTAATGAGCTGTCTCTGCTTGAATGCATTTGAGACTCGGTCTGCATACAGGACTGGATCCTCGCCGTCAAAGTAGAAATCTAGTCTTGACAAGAAACAAGGCGTCTCGTCATCGTACCAGAGCCCATAGAAATACTGTGTGCCCTCGCCTTCGTAAGCGTAGATGACGCAGCTTTCGAAGGAGCCGAGTGTTAGATGTAAAGCGAGAGGAACAAAAAGTTCTGAAGGTGTATTAAAAACTTTCCGTCATAGAACAAATTCGTAAAGGGATGAATAGTAGTTAACCGGGTGCGATTACCTCCATTCTCTAATAGAGACTATTCATTCATTATTTGCTACCACTTCAAATTCTTAACTGTGAATCCCCGTCTACTCGCAAGCCTTTAGCTTTTAGGCCTGTCCTTTTCTTACTTCCTTTTGGTGGCTTCGGAATTAGTCCCATCCAATCAATTGGCCTACGGACATCGTACTCCGTATCATCAAAATCTAGCAAATCCAATTGCGATGCGTCTTGTCTCAACGGTTTTTTGCGAATATTAGAGAGGAAAAGGGAGTAGTCCTGATCGGATAACATCTATATCATATATAGAAGTAAAATTAATGTGAAACTTTTTTTGAAGAAATTCTTCACATTTATCTTCATGCATAATATTCGGTGACGATGCACTTGATGGCGACGAACCTCCTGCTTGTGGCTTTTGCCGCTCTTGCTTTACTTTCCTGTTTTTGAAGCTTCTATTGCTTTCAGTGACGAAGTCTGCCATTTCGATGCCCCTCTCTTTCAACAGGTGTACTGGATCGAGGGACTCGAAATAGCGTTTCTGCCGTTCTACGGTTACTTTTCGAGGTTTCGTCCCCGCTGCGTGGGCATAGACCTCTATAACTTTCGGCTCTATGCTTCCTATCTCAACTATCGAGGAGTCGGCATAGACCTTGTCGAGCACTTTCCCGTCCACAGGCTCGTCGCTTTCTGTGGTCATGTAGAAAGTAAGGGTGTCGAAGTCATGAAGTATGAAGATAAGAAGCTTAAATCATGATCATCATCATGTCCAAAAATAGGCGAACAAGTAAACTACTTATCAATTTATCCGCGCTGCTTCTGGTCTGGTTGCCCTCTCCATTCAGAGCTTTTATCTTCGTCTTCCCTGCCGCTTGTATTTGCGTAAGATACGCATTACTATGATTTCTGCTCTCCTGCGAGAGCTTGAAACTTCTGGCATTCGCATTTCCGTGCGTTCGGACGGTGCCTACGTCACCCTCGGAAGGGAGCTTAGAGCAGAGGTCGTAGTGCGTATAAAGAAAAATCCAAGACACATTCAGGAGCTGGAGGTATAACTAAGAGGAGATAGTTGCTCCAAGATTTTTAACATGAGACCTAGTCAGCGGACTAAAAAGGACCTATTTGAATTTATGAAATCTTCCGTAACCACCGGTGCCATCCGGCAACCCTCGACATCCTCCTCATTGTGCTGCCTCAATATTTCGGAAAAGATACCCCGTTGCCTAGGCGGCGAACGGCTGGAGGCCGAGGCCTCCTTCGTCGGGCCCTCCATTCAGTCCTTTAAGATTGGGGGCTAAGAGATCTTCGGAGTAGTGGAGGTGACATGTCCTGAGACTTCTCTCTTGGCAAGAAGCACTAATGGTAATGAGCGTGACTCTGTAAAAGATATCGCAGCTAATTCAGTCACTTTTTTGGGTGCACTTAGTAGGTGCAGCTAATTCGGATCACTAGATGTAATATCAGAGTTTCGATTTGCACCATGCCGTTTTTTTACAGTTGATCAAATAGTGTGATGCTTCAAAGTAACTTGCCGCATTTTCTACTGTACTTAATAAGTAAGCGGCGAGACTTCTAAAAAACGATATCCAACGATAAAATTATTCCATTTTTGGTCGATTTAACGAGACTCGATTTTTGCTCTTTTTCATATTTCGATGTCACTCCTCGATCTCGCGGCAGCTCTAGTACCGACACATACGACTCAACACACTCAGGATTGTTCCTATTTACGAGCACAACATTAGCGGATAACTTAGTCGCAAAATGTTGGAGTTGTCATTGTGCGTGATTTCCGAAGTTCTTTACTGTAGTGCGCGGGTGTAGATTCATCTACAATACTAGAGCTACTAGGCCTGCGAAAATCACATGATGATTCATTATTTTTGTATCCCGTATATCAAGTGTGACAGTGTGAAGATAAATTCGGAAGGTTTTTTTTCATCTTGAGAAGGAATCGAAGCGCCATCGAATAAAGGAAACTGAGTGGACAAGAAAAGGTCGTCTTTAATGTAATATCATCTTCACGGCTGTTGTAGGACCTCCTGTACAGCAGAAGATGGAAGGTCGTCGTCGCCTCACGCGTCAGATTCCGAAAAAAGGATTTGTCGTGCTCAGCGAGACTGCTCAATGAAAGCTCTTTAGCTGTAACGCATCTTCCTTGTCAGCAAATACAACTTGGTCTTTTCATTCATTCATTTACCTAACTTGAGGTAGTGTCTCGGGAGAGATGATTTGAAAGGGGGCGGCATGGCGTCAAGTGGTGTAATCATATTTCCTAAACAGGATTTCACAAGCAGAGAAGCAAGCATCCATTCCAAACTATTTGTTACCAACTTTAGTAGCCTTAATTCAATGCTGAACCCGGCGTACTCCCCCCTCCATGATGCTGGCCGTTTTTAGGCGTCGTTAGCATTGGAGTCGTAAACGATGAAGAGGAAGCAGATAGTTTAGCAGTAAGTTGTCCTCCAGAGGTGGTTTTCGGGGCACGGGGAGGCTTTGCACGTGCTGTAGTTATTGTTAAAAGATCTTCTGACGCAGCAGGTGCAGTCGCCAAATCGGTAGAAGTACGTTGTTGTGCTGCTAGAAGCGCCTTTACCTGCTTCTGCAATGCGGCTACCTGTCGTGGAGTTCAGAAAAAAGTAGCAGCGCTTCAACAAACAAAATACTATCATTCTAAAAACGCGCAGCTCTTGACGTGATCATTTTCATCATGAACATGATTACCAGCTCAACTCAAAAACGATAGTACCTCAGCGGTCAGAGACTGCACTTCTACTGGCTGTGACGGGTCGGTACGTTGTTTTAATGGTGGTCCTGCTGGGCTTGGTGCGAAGAAAGCTCCTCCTCCAGGCATGGTCGTCATAGATGTTGACATCAGATTCGGCGTCTGATGTTGTTGGTCACCCATGTGGGTAACGGATCTGCTTACACCGTTGGTAGGTGCAATAGTGGCGCTGCTACTCCTACTTCGGCTTATCAGAGTGTTTGTTAGAGCCAGCTCTATTAATCAGCATCATCGTTACTGAAGATCTTAAAAGAAATACTTACAATATGTAACTCCAGAATCGACGTCCGTGCTACTCTTACTCGTTTTCATCTACTGCATAGACACATTAGGAGCCGTAATTTCAACAGTTTCGTGTCCCTTTGGTCCAGTGCTTGATCAATATGCGCTTTCCAGCTTTCCTCTAGCGCTGATAAGCGTTCGGAGAAAAAACTTTCAACTATATCGATCCCAACTTCAAGGCGATTCTTCACTTCAGGCCTGTCTCGGAAGTAGCGTTCTATCACGTGCTGAGCCTCGATTTCAGACAGGGACATCAATCTCTGATAACATATGACCATACCTTTTGTCGGATTACTACCTGGAGAGCGGTTGGGAGAAGGATTGGGAAGAAGAGAAGGATTGAAGAGAAGAGTGTGCTTGTTTGTGTGAGAGATGAAAAGTTAGAAGGGGCAATGGCAGTGGGCGTACAGGCACAGGATAGGATGTGTCTATTTTTCGAAGCGAATTGGTAAAGTGGTGTCATGTCATGTCATGTAACCTCAGTGCTCAAATTGACTTATTGATTAAGAGGTTAATTCAGTCTGCCTGTACCTTCAAAGAAGAGCAAGCAAACCGAGCGATATACTATCAAGTTCAACACAGAAATGCCGCGTAGTTCTTAGATTACCCAGTGCCGCTTCCCGAAAAGGCGAGGCCGGATTGTGCGTCGGCGATCTGATTACCCGCTTTTCAGGACTTCTGTCTCCTCTAAAGACAGGATGAATCAGCGGATCTGTTGACGGAACTGCATTAAAAAGTTGACTGGTCGCATTTGGCGGAAGTAATCTGCTCATCATAGAAGGTGGGGGTCCGCCGACGCCCCCCAGTGGCGCCAGTTGTGGTTCTACTTGTTGTACATGTTGATGTAGTGGCAAACCCAACCCTGGTCCTGGTGCTGATCCTCCTAGAGTATTTTGGGTTGCAGCTCCACCTGGTCCAGCAGCTGACGGGACTGCTGCCCCAGGAGCCTCCATGGGCATGTAGTACGTGTTGTTGAAAGAAGTTAGAGGACGAACTTTTATCTCTGACTCGTCTGACACAAAATCAGACAGAGTTAGGCAGCTGCTTTTCAAATAATAATAAGTGGATTTATTCTATAAGCAATACATAGGAACAGAGGCAGAGATCCACTGCTCGTTGCTGGTGCAGTTCCAGCAAACACCCCTGGCATGCCTGTCGGTACTCCTGCTGAGGGGATCCCTTGTTGTGTCCCTCGTGCTTGCTGAGGTGGTGGATTCGTGGATAATTTGGAAGAAAGTTTGAAAACAAATTAGGTACAGTCAACATCCTCAAGATCAAAGTTGTTAAGTTGTATTAGCGTATATTTTCGATTGATGTTCATAAAATATTAATGTTCATAAAATTATAGTCTAACTTTTTACCGAAGTAGGCGCCCCACCACCGCTTTTGCCGCTTGCATCCTCTGCAAAATGTACGCTCTGAGGCACTTGTCGACTTTTCATCTCTTTTGCGGTGGATGAAGATGATGAGGGACCCGCAGTGGTAGGGTTCGCACTACCTATGCTGGCTGATGCACTAGAAGAGTTGTATCCTGATATATTCTTCGCTTCTGAAGACGTTCCTGATGTGCTTGGCGGTTGCGGCATTGGCATGGCTTGTCCCTCTGAGAAAGACGCTGAAGGCGGATGAGGTAGTTGTGACATCGGAGGAGGCTGTGACATCGTAGGTGGTTGAGACATACTTGGAGGCACAGGCATGGGCATTGGTTGGCCTGACGCTCCAGGCATAGGCATAGGAGGCGCCTGTTCTCCTGTGGCTGAGCCTCCACTGGCGGAACTAGTGTTCGTTGCAGCTGTGCCCATTCCACTAGGCAGAGGCATTGGGATTGCTTGTTCGAAACTCCCTGACGTTGGTGGGGGCATTGCCACTGGTGCAGCTGTTGCGGCGCCAGAGGAAGACGCACCATTTTTTCCTTCTATAGGAGGTGTCGAAGAACTTGAGTTGTTGTTGTAGGCGGCTTTTCTAGCTAAAATTTCGCGACGTTTCTCGGCGAGACGCGAACTGGCGGCTTCGGGCGATGACGGGGTGTCGCTACCAGCATCCGACATTCTTGTTTAGTATGATGTATGAATGATCATGATGTGCAAAAACTAGTAATTGGTTTTTCTTTTTTGGGTATAACTATAATTGCTGTGTTGAATTACTCGGACCGCCTCATCAACATGCCTATAACCATACTTCCAGAAGGGACCTCTTTCGCCTCGGCTAGCACCTTTTTTAGACATTTCTTTACTTCTCGAAGTCAAGACTCTTCCACTTCATCACCTCTTTGACCTGTGCAATCCTGCTCTCACACGTCTTGTATGTTGTTGGCGTTTCTTCCTCTCTCGACAAGCCAATTACACGTAGGTTTGCCGCATGCTCACCCAGTACTTGATGGAGCCAAGCACTTCTCGCCCTCATGTGTTGTAGTTTTGTTCTCCACAGCACGGCTACTTCGTGACCGAGCTGTCGAATTCATTTGAAAGACATCACTGTACAAAAGCAAGGTCAAAGAGCCTCTTTTTTGTTGGCGTCATGTCGTCGTCAAGGCCGCATTGAAGTAGATGGATCAGATGCGCTCTGCTCTTGCTTCCCATCACGTTACATTAATAGAAATAAAGATGTAATATTAGTCAGACTAATTTAGTGTTAGTCATTAGATGTGACATAACATTAACGATTAGTACTCATTACCCATTGAATCTGCGAGATGATGGAGCAGGTTTTTTAGGTACATTACTTCATTAAATGCATTCATGAAGCGCTCTAGAAACACAAACATGATCTTCGGTCGCCCCCTCCTGCCTGGGTATGATATCCCTAACTCCCCGCTCCCCAAGCCGCGCGCGACTTTCGGCCTAAATTTTCTCTTTCTGTTCCCTGACACTCCGCTACAAACAAACCACGACGGTTACGACCAATGACACGAAGATTACAATAGGTGTCTCCAACTTTCGCCTCTTCAAACCCTTCATGAGCGATTGCCCGGAGCCCATTGCAGGCAAACTGAGTTGCCCCTTCACCAGTCCGGTTACAAACGAATCCATCAACGAAAACCGTGTCATCTCGATTTCTCAGTTTATTCTTTTTACGAGGACTATCCTCATTACTAGTTCTTGCTGGAATACCGGAAGAAAAAATGTCTTCCTCTTCGTCCAAAATCCGACGACCTCTTCGATCGACTAAGCGTCCAGGATCCTCGCAGAATATTTTGTCGCGGTTCAACTCAGCGTAGGCTAAATACCGCTTCTTTGTTCGCTCCGCAACCCATGCTCCACTAGGATCTCGCAATGCTCCTCTGAGCTCAGCCGCCAGTTTAGGTAGAACTAGACAGCCCTCTACGGCATACTGCAGTGCCTGCCGTGAAAGTGGACGATGCTCCCATAAAGTGGATGTGAGTGTGGGGACAGCACTTCTAGTTCTACTTGAAGATCTTGATGTCGACGATGCATCGTTGCTTGAAGCAGAAGCAGATGTCGAATCATCACCATCACCACCGTCTTCCTCTAAGTCATCTTGATCATCTTTGGTGTCGTTTTGGTCCATCCACAACTCCCAGTTGCCGCGAGTGAAACTTCCGTGTAGCCGAGCCCCGAGCTTTTCAATAAGATCCCAGCGACGAGCTTTGTACAGGAAGGGTACGAATATTGCTATTAGAGGTCGTAGATGCAGCAGATCGATGTTGCAGATCGATGTTGAGCACGTGGGTTCATTTTGGATTAAGTAAAAGGTCGTGTAAGTGAATAAGTAAGAGTATGAACAGGAGATCCGTCCTTAACCGCAACAATTCCGACAGTGAGGCGAGGTACTTTTCGTTTCCGCGGCGCTCCAACCAGGCTAAATGCGCAACTTGGGTGTCAAACACGTTGGCCAGTTTCAACGGGAGAGCTTGACCAGAGTCAAAGGAGGGTGCTCGATCAAAGTCAAAGGAGGACGAGGATGCACTGGTACTTGACGAGGAGTGAAAGAGTTCCTGCAGTAAACTGACATCTTCGCGACAGTCATGGAATACCTTCTGAACTTCAGCATTTTCCAACAACTCCCGAACAGCGGGAAGAGTCTCAAGGTCGTCTACTTGAGTTTTTTGAGTTTCTTCTTGATCTTCTCTCGTAGAGTTAGAGGCATCGGGAATTCATCGCAGGGATCATCTGGGTCCCTTTTTCCTCTTGTCTTTCTCGTCTTCCAGATGACTTTGGAGATGAATACCCTACTACATCCATAATGGAGGCTGATGTTGTTGTTGTGTAATCTTCACTCCTTTCTAATTCTACTTCGTCAACATCCTCTGCTGTTGGAGGTCGTTCTTCACTTTCATCCTCATCTGGTGAAGAATCATCATCCTCTGCTTGACTTCTCCCTCTCCCACGACTTTCCTCGGCAAGTATTGTTCTCAGGTCTAGGATCGCTGCTTGATTTAGATCTACCGCTGTCGCAGAGCATCCTGCTTGGCGCCATTTTCAAGTAAGTAGAAAAATACCCAGGGATCGATGATGCTGAGGATGCTGCAACGGAGGTAGCCTTAATTGATGTAGTACTGGTGAGTACACCTGCATCACATTTGGGCGACCAAAACGCCCTAGGGAGCCTTTGGACTTAGAGAGGAGGGCAGATTCTGTTGATTGTGTTGATCGCGGAGTGTTTCTGTTGAGCAGGAGATGGCTGAAGGTCCTGCTGCCTCCTCTATGGTGGCTCAAGGTCATGCTGCCTGCTCCAAGTAGAGTCTATTTCATCCGTGTCTTTCTGGAATCATTCTTCCTTCGAATGAAAAAAAAATGAAAAAAATGAAAAAAAAGGTGTCCTTGTTCTAAAAGCAACCGTAATAAGTCGTCCATAACTAAATCTATGCCAACGAGCGAATCGACTCGATTCACATGTCGCAAAAACTTGGCTGCTGCAAGGTCATCCGTCAGGTACAGAATCGAAGTCTTCGTAGGACGTTCCAATGGATGACGCTGACGGTCTTAGAAGAAATGGAAGACGGAACAACTAGTTCTACTAGATCAAAAAAATCCAATTGAGTTTCAAATTGTAGAACTAAGTAGCAACAAGGAGGTAGTGCTTTCCTGATCCTGCGTCTCTCTTCAAGTTGTACTATGAATGCATATTATACTATAAAGAAGTCGCGTCCATAATGTGAAGAGGAAGACGATGCGCCACCAGTGGTAAAGTAGCGCACTCGAGATGAAGTAAGCATCTTCGCAGCGTTACTAGGAGTACGCAATCTTCGGGTAGAGACAGCCATCATAGGACTAGGAACAGCAGGAATCGAGGCAGCGGTGCAAACGACGCGAGAATGACAACGCATCTTTTTATTGATCTTGTTTTCCTAGTTATAGGATTTTTCTAGATGGATGGCGTGCGCTAGATGGGTGGTGCGCAAGAAATATGAACTATGGAGGGGAGATTGACCCGCATGATTGAGAGTTGCGGATGACACGACTGAGAGAGAACGGAGTCAAGCAACGAAGAACGAAGGAACAAGGTCTTTAGGTTCGGTCATGGGTCCTGTACATCGAGCCCGCCCGACCCCCTCGGTACGAGTACCAAAAAAGAATGCAAGAACATCCTTCTCTTGTGCAATTCACGGACGCGAACCCGTCAGCCTAAAAATTGAAGACGTCTTCAACAGAGGCGCCGCGTCTATAAATGGTTCCGGTATTTTTGGTATAGCCTGAATTTGATCCTAAGGGAAAACAAGAAGAGAACCCTTAGGATCAAATTCAGGTTACCAAAAATACCAGAACCATACAATCTAGAGTCCAAGAACAATAGTCTATGTTGATCTCCAAGCTCAAGCCAATTCCATCCGGAGCCTTTTTTTTTGTAGTGCGATCGAGACCCGACAAGTAGGGAAGACCCACCTGCGTACTTTCCGCGTAGATACCGGCATAGGGGGAGATCTTAATCTCCTTAACGCGAAACGCTAAGCCCCTACGATTTTAAGACGCTGAACACAGAAGCAAAGGCAGGAGTAGTTACGCACCTAGTGCCTGCCACCGCGAACGATGACCGTCCCCCTCTTACGCGCCTTTTGTGAGTGTCTACTTTATGGCCGGCGAAACGATGTCCGCATAAATACGCTAATTAATTTTTTGGCCCTGGATGGATAAGCACGGCAACAGATTGGTGAGAGAAGCTAGCGGATGACTTTGGCTAACTACAGCCTGCACGTTAATTAAATTGGTGAAGCTACACTAAGGTCTACTAGATTCGTAACGCTAACCTTCATCGCCATCTTCATGTTTCCTCCTCGTCTTACATCCTGCTCCTCCCACGCACTTGCGACGCCAATAGGCTTCGTCTCCATCTTCATGTATCCTCCTCTTCCTGCGGCCAGCTCCTCTCACACTTTTGCGAAACCCGACTTCTTCGTTCTTTTTCTTTGCATCTTCTTCTCCTTCCTCCTGCTTCGCCCTTGTGTCTCCGTAGCTCCTTTGTAGTTACGCACCTCGACGTTCCACCAAAAACACGCATAGCACACATCACCTCGTCATCTTCTCACTGTTCTCCATTTTCACCCATTTACTCATGTGCCTTTTTGCTTTTCTTTTTCTTCACTCCGTTCTTCAAATTCCTCAAGGATAAGTAAATCTGGTATGGAAGTGAAATGCGAGTACCACGAAAAAGAAAGACCGCAGAAATACTATAGTAGAAGGAAGTCAGGACCTAGAAGAAGAACGATAAATTCTGACTGTGAGAGAAGAACAAACGTCATGATCATGTGAGGCTAGGGTGGACAACAATGAGTGTAGTTTCAAAGCCCGTGCTTTTTCAAAACCTAAACAAAAAGCTGTCTCATGCAAAGTCTTCTACTCTCTAATTTTTTAGCATACCTGGGGGGCGATTATCATCTATGATCACATTGACGCTGTGGCCTATACATCCTCTGTGATCTATGGCGTTTGCTTGTAGATCTATTGCGGATCGTCCTCGTCGTCATCCATTTGTTCTTTCTTGCATGAAAGTGACTCTTTAGCAGTTCCCGGGGTCGTTGCCGTAATGTGTGAGTAGTAATTATCTTGTGTGCTTTCGCTTTGTACCACACCTTTGTCTTAGCTTGCCCAATAGAAAGCTGCAGTCTTACTATACTACTAACTATATTCTTGGGCCGCGTCGTCCTTCTTGCGCGTCAATGTCGTCTTTTTTCTGTTATCTGTAAATATATCCCTTGTGCAGTGGTGTAATCATTTATGTGCATGCGTAGAACTTCCTTCGATGAAGGAAGTGGAGAACCACATGCAGAGGTAATCAGCCAGAGAAAATGATAGCATATGCGCAAAAGATGAAAGAGACAATGCCAAAAACAATGATGTCTGTGAATGAAGGACAGGTCCAAACTTTCACGGGTTTTGTCAACTGCTGCTTACGAAAACTCCTTTCCTGTGTTATATATGTAGTACTTATGTGTGCTTCTTTGAGTGGTAGATGCTGCTATTTAGTTGCATTTTCTTATGTCTTTGCGCTTCACTTTTGAGCTTTTTCTTGCCGTTTCACTTCTAAGTTTTGTTATGTCTCCTAGGGCTGCTTGTTGATCCCCTTCTTTTTCCAGTGCACTGATCTTGGTAGTCGTTTCCTCCAGCCCGTGTATGGTACTAGTGGTGATAATTTCGCATTGTTAGTTCCGATATGTCAGCTCCTGGTACCTGACTGGTGTTCCTTGTTGGGCTGTTGGGTATTGTTGTACTTCAAGTAGTGCATCCAGCATATTATAATCAATAGGAATTAGGACAGCACTCCAAATATGATGTTGCACGTGCACCACGCGAGATTTTAGCTGAATAGTTTTACTCTCAACTACCTTTTACACCTGGCTTGCTTGTCGGGATGGGATAGGGAAGGGGCTGGTGATGGGTGAGGGGGAATGAGGTTGGGTGGGGGAGGGATGTTGGGAAGGGAGGATGAGTAGTAAGAATTGTATGTTCTGCACTTTACTTGATTCCACTGGTGGTCTATGAGAAACGTGAAAAAACTCCAATAATCATTTCTGGACTTACTGAACAAACTGTGAGGAATTAGTTTGCGCACGAACTAATTCGAAGCACGCGTAATCATATTAGAGCAGGGGCATACTGGAGGTTTCTAGCTGATGAAGCAGTATGCCCACCATGCTGTGCTCGCGCGTCGCCTTAACGAGCCTCATGTATCTGAGGGCACCACCTGGGGTAATTGCTGAGGGTGTGGCAAAGTTTTTGTACTTTTTTGACATATGCTCACTAGCATGAAGATTCTTTTTTTGTATGGCGGACGAGTTCCAGGGAGAACCTGCCTACATATTTTCCACATAGCTACCGGCGTAGGGGCCGGCGAGCTTTTAATCTCCGTAACGCACTACGCTAAGCCCCTACGGTTTTAACATGATCAAACCTAGGAGCAAAGGCCGGAGTAGTTAAGTACACAATAAGTACCTGCCACCGAGAACGATGCCCGTCTTCCCATGACTATTTTTGGGCGACGGAATCTCGCGCATTCAAAAAGGTGGCCAACTCCGTGAAGTAGTTGCTCATACGTAGGTCCTCTCCTGGCGGGGTAGTTACCGCATCTACTACTACAGCACCACACGACCTCTTTGATGTAGTCTCCCCTTCTGCTATTGATCCCAGCATACAACTTGCTCTAGTTGTACTAAAAGGGTGCGTCGGCTGGTTCATCCCCATTTGCTGTTCTGCCAGTCGCGCCGCGCTCTTGCCTTTGGCATGCACCTCAGACTGCCAGTATTTTTGTGCGGTATTGAGTCGTGCAACATGGTTAATTGGCCGCTCCCTGGCTAGACGTCGTCCAGGCATCGAGCGAGACACACTGTAGAAAGGCGGAGGAGGAGGAGGCTGTGTATGATTAATACAGCTAGATGAAGTAGACTCATCGCTGAAAGTACTAGAAGTCTTGTCGCCATCTTCTTTATTCTTGTGTTCATCTCCTAGCTGATGAAAATGTGTGGGGGTCTTCTCGCCCACATTGTTTTTGCAGCTGGAGGAGAAGGTAGTCATAGTGGCGTCACGGTCTTCTTGGTTCGATGCTGAAACGGTACAACAACTTGCTATTGAAGAAGGGGTCCCTCGTGAAGATATCTTCAGCCTTTCCCCAGAAGGTGCGTCTATTAGGGCGGGTCAAGACCATTCATTTCTTTCCTTCACTTCTTCAGAATCCCGAGTCCTAAGACGGAAACCGAAGAAAATGCCCGTTGGAAATGAATTGAGAACTGTATGATCGAGCCTTAGGTCTAGGTCTGGCCCATCTCCTCCACGACCTTCATGTGCTGTAGTTGTTGTAGAAGAGCTTCCAATAGCGATTCCTGTTCTGACAGCAATCCTACTAGAGGAGCTTTCAGTTTCAATTTCGGTGGGCCGCGCTTCAGCCTGGACGCGGCTCGGTGCCGCGACAGTAGTTTGGCCAAAGAATGTTGGCACAGAACTACTCGTCGGTTCAAGCGCCTTGTCCTCCGGAGGAGATATCATAACAGTATCTCCATCCTCATCGTACTCGTGGTCTGCCGCGAAGGCGCAGAGTCGTTTACTAGCTCTGGATCCTCCAACTTCATCCTGATGTATCCCACCAGTTCCGATTGCTTTTCGCAGACGCACAGCATTGGCACCAGGAAGTATCTTGGTCTCCATGCCAAGAAGAAGAAGAAAAAGAAGATGGTGGCCCAATAAAAGTGTCACACAGGAGCACGAAACAAAGAACGTGAACGACATGATAAGCGATACAGGCAAAAAAGCCATGATGTCCTTTTCCTTCTCCGAGACACAGTTCTCACACACCGCCGTTCGATATATTTCCCTAAAGTAAGAAGTGGCAATTTAATCATGTAAGTAGCTGAGTCCAACAGTTAGAGTCTGCTAGATTGCGTCTCGGCCCCCTCATCTTGGCCCCTTTTACCTTGTATTTCATGAGAATACACGGGAAAAAGGTACCGAGATGCCGAGAAAGATGGACACTAAATGTTGACTTTAGAACAGAGTCGACTCTCGCTTGTCTTGTTCACCAAATGGAAATGCAACGAACACAAAACTGCAGACAAGAATTTACCTTTCGAGATCCCTCCTGCGGGCCTTAAAGACTCGACAAGGATCCTAGGAGTAGATTATGGTTGTCATTAGATTTTTCCTCTTTATCATGTTCAACTACACGCAGATCCAGTACGGATTTAAGAGAGTTCGATATTGCGAGGGACAGGAAGAGGGGAAAGAAGCAACAATGGTGCTGTGGTTTTTGTTAAAAAATCCCAAAAGTGGTTGTGACATTAGCGTGCGCATTACGAAGGAAGATGTTGGAAGCCGCGTCGCTGAAGAGTAGAAAGAGTTTACTTCTGTTCATCTTCGTCTACAATATCAATTTCAATGTTAGGATAAACAACCTCTTATATTTTCCCCGCTCTTACAAGCTGATCAATGGCAGTGAAGACCATGCCACCAGCTAGGGAGTATCTTCCTAGTTGCGCCCAGCTTCCAGCAGTGGATTTATAAAGGGCACCACTGAATGAACCCGCGATTGGCGCATTATACTGATCATCTTCTCCCCTGGCCCATCCGAGGAGCTGACTTGAAACACAGTAATAGAGCGTCATAATGGCTCCCTGGTTGGCTAGAAGGGCACCTGGAGGATGTTTTATTTGGACAAACCTGAGATAATTTGAGTTCATGATGCGGAGATGAGCATCGCCGTCATTCAATAAAGAAATGCAAATGCAAAAAATGAAAATTAAATACTAACTGAGATGATTTGAGTTGGAGTTCCACATGCGGATAATCTAGAGATGATTGAGTTTATCTTGGCAGTAGGATCATCGTCATCAATAAAGAGATGCGAAAAATCAACATGTCCACGATCTTTATTGCCAGTCCATTACATGGACATCCAACTTTTACGCGATAGCTCCTACGCCATGGTTTGGCTAGGTTCTTGGAGGGGATCCCTCACATTGAGCCCCCCGGACTCCTAGCTCAACCCCGAGGATCATGATGGGCGACTTGAGTAAAGTCAGCAGATGCACCGGAGCGGTGACCATTACGTTCATCAACACTACATAAAGTACTACTAGAACAAGCAAGTAGCTAATATACCCCTCTGACTTATTCCGTTCATGACGCTGTTTACGAAGAGCTTTGGCGTCGCGCCGCCTTTCCGTATACCTAAAAGACTGCCGTAAAAACCACCTGTCACCATACCCAAACCATAACAAAGGCCTACACTATATGTTATCTTTTCACCCCACTGCCGACCGTAACCTTCGAGGTACCTGAGATCAACGTGTTTTGACGTGTTATTTTTCAACTACGAACTACTATCCATACTACCTTTTTGTTGTTCTATCATGTGATTACGACAGCCTCAATCATAAGACGAGTACAATTCTTCCTTCTTCGCTCCATCCGTACTTGACGGCCTTGGTGGTGCTCTTCGTTGTTCCAGTAAAATGCTTGGTGATCCAGCACCCCCAGTCGTCAAATAATCGTCTTCACCCGACATCTTTTTTCAAAAAAAATTGTGAAAAAAGTACGCGTATCTACAGTATCTAAGACGACTCTTAGTCTAAAGTTCCAGTTTATTCTTGGACACCAATTATTCGAGTTTTTTGGAAAAAGAATAAAAACATAAGGACGATGAACAATAATGGAAAAGAGAGAAATTATTCCCTTGGTCGAAAAACAAATAGTACTCGCTGCTTTCTCGGTAGTACCCTTGAAACAAAAATGATAGCCATTTCTCGCGCACTACATCAGTCGAACGTAAGACTCCCAACTCCAGCTACAAAAGCTGCTAGGAAAGGCAAGAAAAGTGTCATGGCAAACCCCAGATGACAGAGAGTAGAATAAGAATGAAAGATGAAAGAACTAGAGATCATCAAAAGGATCGCAATATCTTGACAGTAGTAGCATCACGGATCCTTCATCGATCTGCATTGATTAGCAAGATCAATCGACCATGATGAGGATCATTCAGCCCTTCATCGCGCAAACGCTTCAATTCCTTGTTTCCGCCATAGCATTCTCGGGAACACAAAGCGGTCCCTGGCCTAGTAAAATACTGGGGGCCACAGAAAATCGACTTTGAAAAAAAGGTCTTTTGCTTCTGGCGTACTGTAAGAACTTTGACTGTCAAAGCACGTTCACAGAGTCCTGCAGCTAGTACTATTATAATGGGCAGTAATATGCCTGATTGTTCACGAAATTGTTCCTGGTCATTGTTAAATCAAAAATTCTACTACCTAGTAGAAGTCATCGAATTTCTGCAGTCTGCACACATTTTATCACGTGACTCGTCAACCGTAAGGAAAATATGTTGTAAATAAGATTCTTTTGCAAAAAATCAATGAGCAGTCGTGCCATACATCATAGTTCCCATCACTTGTATAACGAAGCATGATGCTTCTAAAAGCAGTAAGTACTCAAACTCAATGTTACCACTTCAGAATTAGACTCTAGTACGAGGTGATCTTATCAATTTAACTAGTTCAATTATAGAAATGGTTGAGAGCCTTCACCAGGAACTGATGTAGTGTATAAAAAAAGTCTTCTGTGAAACTCCGCATGCTCCTCACAATCACCGAGACATCTCTCCTGCACATGTCAAAAAAAATCACGATGTCTTTTATACTGGTGCATTAATCACGTATACTGACGAGCTGTAAAGCAGCAACTGCCGCTGATTTGTTGTACTTACTTGAAGTGGCACTTGTAGTTCTAGTAGTTGGTTCTCGCAAACAATTCACCATTTTCAATCCTCTACCTTTTGATCTTGAACTCCCCCTTGATTGTCTTCATTTAAAGTTTCAATTTCCCCATCAATTGCTTGCGCTGTTTGTCCATCAGCTTTGCGACACCTTTGATTTTCTCCATTGCTCCTTTTTTGACAACTTTCGAACCACTGCTCTTCATTCCCGCACTCAGCGCTGGACGAAGCAAGCCAAAGGCCTCACTCGACAGCGAGAAACGGCTATTCCCAGTTTGCACAATGCAACGCAACTCCCCTTTTCGCAGTCTGCGCTTCGTGGCCTTACACGCACCAGCTCCATTCGAATCCACTTCACCGAATTCGACGAGGGTTTAGCGAAAGAAGAGAGTGGGTGGAACAATCCTGTTGGTGTTGGCCCCGTCGTACTATTGTTTGATAAAGATAATGATCTTCATCTTGTTCTCTGCACAAATCATACATAGCAAGAATTCAAGTCCTTGCTATGCATCAATGACTGCTTTCGAGTACTATGTAACAGGATCATCATCACGATCTTCCTACTGTGTTTCTACCACCACGCATGAGTACGAGTACCCATACTTCTAAGTCCTTACTTACTCACTTAAACAAAGTAGTCAGCGCTCATAACTGTTGCGAATGAAGCATTCTGGGTGCTGATATGCTGTGACCAAGCGGCCAGAGACGAAAGCTGGGACCCCGACACGCAGACAGTTTTGCTCGATCGGCTTGCGGCACACACGACACGAAGAGCGCGAAGTTTTAGCTTCCTCGACGATCACAGCCGCACGGGCTTTCACCTCAGCAGAATAGACGACTCCGGATTGTGTAGAGGTCATTTTGTTTTTGTTTGGTATAATGATTGAGCAAGAAATTATCGAATTCGATTAAGATGAAGAACGAACAAGAGGCACGCTCGGCCTCGTCTGAGCGGTTTATAAAAAAATATACTAGTAAACGGTGTAGAAGTAGATTGATGTGGCTGTATGCTCAATTTGCTAGATTTTGCGAATTTTCTGTAGACATCAGAAAAAATCTTTGAAGAATACAACAATAATGAAAATGAACCTTGGAACAAAAAACAGATACAACCTACAAACGGAATAAAGGTGCTTCGCGGGAGAATGCACGTCGTGACAAGCAACTAGTAGCACTACCTGTTGAGCCGAAGATAATTGGGAGCAGAGAAACGAACTAGTTTTTAAGAATGAACTGCATGTCATCTGCAAGGAGCACGGACTCTCGTTAGAAACTGAGCACGTCGAAAGTTCTGCTCCTCTCGTTGTAAGATGAATATGTGCTGTTTAACACTGTTTCACTCGTGATCAGAAGACTATAATCTCGTTATCTGTCCATGTAGAACACGACTTTCGACACTCAAAAACAAAAGAAAAAGTAGTACAACATGTCTTCTCGTCTTTATGCATGAGACCTATCGTCTAGAACAGCATGGATGGATCACTCAAAAATTCAGGCAACACGGTTTTGGTCAGGTTCTTAATTGTGTTACAGAATCTTACGACCTCAATGGGTCTTAGATGAAGTAACTAATCCTAATATGGATAGGCAACACCCTAATTGAGGTATGGATCTTACAGGTTCGCGGAGGTCGCTTCGTCTGGAAATTTGTTCAATTCGACTTTCAGGCACCTGTCCTCTACGAGTAGCAATTCATTCTTTAGATCTTCGTCCTTCGGTGCGTCGTCCATCGAGATAAGTTCAGCAGCTATCGTCTTCTTTGAATGGTTCTGGTATTTGGTAACCTGAATTTGATCCTAAGGGAAAACAAGAAGAGAACCCTTAGGATCAAATTCAGGTTACCAAATACCAGAACCATACATTCTTATCCGCGTCAGATAGAAAAACGCCGTACTGCAACCAGAAATGCCGAAAGCCTAACTCAACGGCCTCAACGACCGAAGGACCAGGCTCACTTCGAAAAATACAGACCACTTTTCGGACCGTGGTCGGGAAATTAGAGTTCTTAGAGCACGAGCTGCTAGGTATTGCTGGTATAATTGATTTTTGAATTGGAATTCAACAAGTTCTCAGGAATAATAATAAATCCCCATTGTCCTTCTACTTAATACAAATCGCGATTTATTGAGAATAATGAGAATCGCGCTTCTACTTAGTAAGAAAACTTCATGCATGTATAACAAGCTGTACAAAGAAATCCAAGGGAAAGAAAACAAGGAAAAAGAAACAGATCTTCCTCCACTGAGGAATTGAAAACAAAGCTGCGCAGTTGGCTTAGTGGTTTAGGCGTTGGCCTGTTCACTTATCAAAAAGCCGTCTTTTCATTTTTGAATCGGAATTCAAATTCAGGAATAAATTCCCATTCTCCTTCTACTAAATAAGAATCGCGATTTATTGAGAATACCTACACCTGTGCTGCGAGTCCGGATATAACTACTTACCACTTAGCTTTTTAGTCTGAGGATTACCCTAACATTCTTATCTGAAGACCGCTCCGCATCCACAACCGCTTTCAAACTCGTATAACAAGGCACACCAACAATCGTTGGAAGTTCTGTGGGAGAAGGTTTCACCAAAGTCGGGTTCACAGCTACCAGACCAGGAAGATTCTGCGTTTCTGGAAATTAAAGGACAAAAAAGATAAGAACTATAACTTCGAGACCACTCTTCAGTGTCGAGAATAGTAACTTCAACACCATAATTCAAGCTACGAAGGACCTGGTGCGATGCTCTTTCCGCCTTTTCTGACGCTCCTACGACGACAACGCCATGTGTGCGCGCGACACGCAGAAGCCTTTTCACTGTTTCTTGGATCATTCTTTTTGGCGGAGTCAGTGATGCATCTGCAACTGCATCATTTCAAATGGTCGATTTAATGAAGATAAAGATGTATCATGAAGGTGTTTGGGATCAGATAGAGAAACTACAATACTTTGAAATTTAGGCAGCTACAGGTACAGTTGTGAGGATATTTCCACCCTGTAAGTACATGTGAACACTGTCAATGCCGTTTTTGGTGGACGTCAACATCTCCCCGACTATAACCGAAAATGCCGAGGCCCATCATGGGCTGCCAAACCGAAGACTGGTTTAGGAAGGAGGCCGGTTCTTGGGTCCTACGAGGAGTTGTTTTTTGTTTCTGCTGGTGCATCAACAATAAAATTGTAGATCCTCGATGTCAAAAATGTGACGCACTTATCAAGCAGCAGATTTGTCATTATATTTTTCCTAAGTAGCGTACTCAACACAAGGTTGTATTTCATAGTCCTTGGGCGCATCAATACGTGAAGAAGATAGAAGCTCAAATCTTTTTATATAAAGAAACCCTTGTGATATCTCTTTCATCGGGATGAACGTGGAGGTGTACGCCTATCGTGTATGGAGGTCTTCAACCTGTCTTTCACAAAAAGCATGCCTAGAGTAGGTTCACCCAGCTCGAGTCATCAGCAGCTAGCCTAGAGTAGGTTCACCCAGCTCGAGTCATCAGCAGCTTGCCTAGAGTAGGTTCACCCAGCTCGAGTCATCAGCAGCTAGCCTAGAGTAGGTGTACCCAGGTCGAGGTCGAAGCAAAGAGAAACCTGCTGCAGTGGGTTCACCCAGGTCGAGGCCGTTCAACTCCCTTCTCCTCAATAATCAACATTGTCTAATTCGATCTCTTCTCCACCATCGCCATCAGGTATTGTGCTATCGTAAAACTGAAGATCAGCTTCGGACCCACAGCACCGCAGCTCTTAGAGATTCACTTCAAAAAAAACGACTAGAAGAAGGTGACATTTATCAATAGCATTACATTTATCAAAACCGATCCCGTTAGTACCTTTAGAAGTCTTAAATTTAGGCACTGAACCCTTGAAGAAGCCTCCGACACCTTCCTCTTTGAGAACATTCGCGGCAATAGAAAGGCCACCAGGGTTCGTGCCAAAACGCCCACTCTGAATACGCGTCTTCACCACGTCACATCTGTGGAGGAAATGCGGACGTTGATGCGAGGAGGACTGATTGATTGATGTGCCTGGCAAGAGGTATGTCTAATTGGAAATGAGGATGTTGATGCGAAGATTCGTATCGATCGTGTGTGTAAAAGTAATCCTCTCCAGGTGGTTCATCTAAAATGCTGGAGCGGTCTAACATTCAAACGTGGTCATATCTGGAGAACCCAGCAGTTCTCAACATCGACAAGAACTTCTATATATGTTCCAGGGCGCGGGGCGACGCCCCCCCCCCCTAGCGGGGAGTGACGTGGGGGGGGGCCGTGCGTCCCTGGATAATATATCAGAATAATTTATAAGCTTTTGTGGCGTGCATGGCATGGAGTGCATGGATCACATGGAGTAGCATGGAGTGGCAAGAATCTTGCCAGCCCCCACTTCTACTCCATGCACCCCATGCGTGAAAATTTTGCGGGGTGCCCTTCGGGCACCCCTTTGCCCGAGGCTCGTCCGCTGCAGCCCTGTAGCTGTACTGCAACGATGAGACGATGGAGCGGTCGACTCGAGGACGAAGCACCACGCCCACACTGGCCGGCAGTCCGGGCTTGCTGCTACATAGGTCTAGGCGCCCTGACACACATTGCTGCCCCTGGTGGTCGTTGCCAGGTACTTCGGTGCCCGGAAATTTCGGCAAAGGGCCCAGCAAGTCGCATCCTCGGGGGGTTCACTCCTCCTCCGGAGCAAGCCTCGCTACTGCTGCACCGCTCTAGGCAACCACACGGGGCTGACCCATGCAAAAAGTTGAAGATGGGGCTGCGTATGTGTGTCCCAGGGCTCAACCAGGGCGCAATACCCATCCCCGACCTAGGAAGGCGAGGGGGGAACCTCTCAGCCCCGACGGGACCCCTTTTGGCGGGGTCTGCCGGGCTGAAGGGGCGCCTTCCCTGCATGTACCCCGCAGAACCGGAGGCCGGGGGGGCTCGTCGAAGGCCGGGCTCTCAAGCGGGAACGGCCCGAGGCTCACAGTGACGTCCCCTACTGGGTCCGCAACCATAGAAAGCGGACAGGCGAGGGGGGAAGGCCTCTCAGTCCTGGGCCGCTTTTGCGTTGCGCCGCTGCTCCATCGATCGACAGGAGGGGAGCGGCTGATGGCAGAGGCTAGCGCGCCACCTCGTGCTCCATGCACTCCATGCGTGACACGCGGCCACCCCATGCACTCCATGCGTGGGAGTGGCGCAAGTGCTCCATGCACTCCATGCCACTCCATGCACCATGCGTGCTATAAACTGCTCTGATATATTATAATCATCAAAGAAGATGAGGTAGTTACTGGATGCTTCCGGTATTTGGTAACCTGAATTGGATCATAAGGGAAAACAAGAAGAGACCCCTTGTGATCAAATTCAGGTTACCAAATACCGGAACCATTCAGTTACAACGTACTAAATGAAGCGGAGCACGGGAGCATACAAAAAGGACTACTAGGCGAGCTGTATTACGGACATGCCACGAGAATGGAAGCCAACGTTCCGCAAGTCGACATCGCACAGGTCTGCAAGAAAGTTGCGTCTGAAGCTTTTTTCAGTCCGAAAATTCTAGCTTAGAAGAAGTCTATCATTGAGATCATGTGGCGTTCTCCTTCACCGCTATTGCCCGCCACTTCGTAGTTCATGTCATCCTTCCAGAGTCGACATAGACAGGAAGCCACCAACACACTCCTAGAGGAAACTACATATTAGCACTCATTCAGTAACAAACACTACAGACAAAAAAGCCGCCTTAACTATCCCGCACCACAGCGTTCATGCCAAAGAGAGCAAAGGAACCAGGTATATTTCGCAGCATTGTCCATTCCCATCCAGCATAGAGATTCTTCACGCCTATTGTTAGAACTAGGAGATATCCATCTTCCACAGCATCTACTTGGGTCCCCTTTTCCCTTTGAAAAAGGGACCAAGATCCCTGTGAAGATGGATTTCTTGCAGCCATAATATCATTAGAGTAGTACGAGCATCGTCCTGCAAGAGTGCGTCAATCCATGCTCATGTTGCCAAACACAGCGCGTCGATTGAGGTACAGACTAGTGCCTTCATTCAAATTGTGATTCTACAACTAGGCCCAAAAGCGCTCCTCATTGATCCTAAGACTTCACATTGCCTGGTCCCTGGCTCTTTGTTTGGAGGAACAAAGAAATGCATCCATCATTGTTTGCCTACTTACCTCTACCCTAGTCGTATGGAGGATAGCCTTAATTCTTGTTTGAACACGGCAAGAAAATTTCGACCACGATATGTGGGGTTCGTTTGAGCTTTGATCTTCAAGACATCGAAGGGGAGCAGTAAAACTTCTCCCGCACCAAGAATCGCTCCAGCGAGGCCGTCACATAACAAAGCTCGCGAAATCGCACCCCTGGCATTAGCGCCAGTTCTACTAGCCATGCGAATTAGGATCCTTCTATTCTAGGCGTCCATGTCCATCAGCCCCGTCTAATTCATTGTCCCTGCCTTCATCTTCTTCATCGTCTAAGTGCTTATATTGATACATCTAGGTGTGCATCTAGAGTGAAGATTCATGATCTAGCTCGTGCATCATGCAAATCCAGTCCTCATGTTGAAGATCTAGTAGCCCTAAATACGAGAAAAGATGGACTACTATAATATTATACTCCAGGTACTGAAGCGTACCAGATGGAGGACTACTAAACACTAATATATGCATGTACTTACTAGTGTACCTATGTATATCTCTTTCTCTAGCCGTTATGTATGTACTTATATTAGCCATAACAGAAGGTCCGACCAGGCGTTCATACGGTCCATTGCGAACCCAGTCTTTCACGATTGGTTGTCCCCCGAACTTGTAGCTTCGCTGGCTTATCTTATATTAGAGCTACCCATAACCCATCCCGTGAATGGATCCCGTTAAAATACTCGGCACAGCCAGAGAATCCGCGAGGCCCTACCAGCGCAGTACTTTAAAAGGATCCACGTGCCGTTGGGAGGTTTTGTGGACGAGCCTTAATTATATACTGCGCCATAGCCCAGTCCCGGGAAAAGGCTACCTATTCTTCGCTGAAAGGTTAGAGCAAGGCCATGGCCATGTTATAAGGACAAGCTCAAGTAGAGACGGCCATGGATCCGTAAGCTTTGAAGCGGACGAGAGAACGTCAGGTCTTGAGTGTGACGGGGAAGTAAGTACAAGTTCAAGTAGAGATCAAAGCTGCATCCGTATCTACGTAACATTAGTTGCCAAGTTGGAAGAGCAGTTGTTGCGCCACCCAGGTTTCCGGAAATGCCACCTGCGCCAGCCATCGCGGTCGCTGGTTCTTGAAAAATCACTTGTCCGTAATTCGATTGTGTTAGACCTTCTACCAGAATGCATGAGCATGCAGAACTAGCTGAACAGATGGAGAACTAGTACCACAGAACTACATGTGAATGAATCCCTCTGCTTCTTGGAGATCAACATCTTAAAACAAGTAGGCTGACTCACTCTTCAATTTTTTAAACTCCTCGATATTAAATTGAAAAGCACAACGTGCCTTAATAATGACAACCGAACCGGTGAAGCCATTAGTCTTTTGGCTGCTGTGTCCACTGGATGGAACAAAGCGAGTTCCATGCCACCCGCTGCACCGGAAGCAAGAAACCGAGCTCCAACATTTGACTGCGTCGTGCTGGTGGAAGTCGACGTGGAGGAACACGAAGTACAAGAAGCAACGACCGTCATGATTTCGTTTTGCTTTTGGAGTTTAGGCTACTTATAATTTGAGTTTGAATTTGTAACTATACATAAAAATACATATACAACTTAGTTACTAGCTCAAAAAAAATCAACGGCTCAAAAAAAGCAATAGCAATGGAGGCTCAGAATCAGATAGATTTAGATAGTTTTTTTCCTCCATTAGATTTCTACTGTATATCTTCACTAGAAGAAATTACAGCAAGAGCAAAGGTATGAAATAAAATTCGAATTAAAGTTCTTGCAGAAAACTTTTAGTACCTACTTACGAAGAAAGTTGCTTACAAATACAACTTATCAGAATCTCTCTCTTACAGCTTCCACAGATTGTTCTTTTACAAACAGATGACAGTACGATCTCGCCGGATTTCTTTGTCCCAGGGTTCTTCTTTGGAGACAGAACACAGAACTTGTTGATGTCGAATGTTCAACATTCGATAAGATCAAGATTGCTCCTTGTTTATATTTATATTTCCGCAGGTTCTTATTTACCAAATCTCCACGTCCACCACGACACAAGATGAATTATAGAACATCCAATTCCTTCTTCAATAATTGTATCGGATCATCATCATCCGATGGCAACACTTCTTTGCGAAGATGCGGAGAAGAGTGAAGAGGAGAGTCAACAAAGCATGCGATTCGCAAGTGTAGCAGGCACAGGAGTGATAGATACGTGGTCATTCACTTTGGTGGCAAATGTAACAGGGACAGGAGTGGTAGGTGGCACATGTAGGTCTACTCTAATGGGTCTGTCAAACATTAGCGGATCAACAGAAGCTGGCGACGTCGCTGCCGGGATTTGGTAGAAGGTGGTCACTTTTTCGCAGCTGCAGCTGCGTCACCTTTGAATTTGTTCACAGCATCTACAAGCCACTTAATCCCTGGCTCTATCCCGACATTGTGCAGCGCGTCGCTTGGGCTGTAGAAGTTGAATTCAAATATCATTTCCTTAGGCTACTACCCCTTGTACAGAAGAAGATGTAAGCTACTGGCCCTGCTAGACGTTGAGTAAAGGAAAAAATCAACGATCGTGAGGTGGGTGCATCAATCATCATCATGAGATTGATGAAGTGTTAAGCATGAGGGCTGATACAGTAATGCCCACTAGGTTGACTGAGCAGTGACGCTATTAAAGAAGAAGCGTTGATGGTCATGCTGATGTCGAGGAAGCATTCTCAAAAATCAAATTAAATAGAAGTACAATATATCTAACTACCGACCTCTGGTTTCTTCTAGCCTTAGGGCTCGAGGAAATCAGGGATAGGCAGTGGTTGATGAAGAACATACTACAAGGAAGCGAGAGAGTATGTACGACCCAGGGCCCAGGGCTACGGCACCCCCCCTAGCGCAGGGGGGGGCACCGTGCAGCCCCGGGCCCCTTTTGAAGGCGTCTGCCGGGGGTGGAAGGCCGCAAAAGGGGCCCGCGGGGCCTTCTCCGCTCCCTTCGAGCTACCTGGCTGGACCCTAAAGGCCTGCGAAGTAGGCTTCCCGCCGCAGCAGTGCGCCGGGTGTGGAAGGCCTCCGAAGGCGGCAAAAGGCGAGGGGCTGGACCCCCTGAGCCGTGCGGCCTGTACCCTCCGGGCCCTTGGTCATCAGCTTGCTTGCCCTTGAGACCGTGGCCGCCTTCGGCGGCTTTTTACCCCGGAGGCCTCCAGCCTGCGGGGGTCAGCAAAGGCCAGGAGGTCCCTGAGGAACCTGCAGAAAGGCGCAAGGGGACGCCCGCGCCCAGTTTGGACGCCTTCCACCACTCGAATCGGCGAAAATCAGCGCGGAAAAGAGCGCGCGAGCGCCACCACAGACCATACCACAGGGGGGGACCGTGCAGCCCTAAAGCATATATAAGGACTCCAGACTTGTTGTGATACTTTTTCATCTCTACAGGGATAATGAGAACACAAGAAAAACAGAACAAGTACAATATATTCCACTGTCGATCCCTGATTTCCTCTAGCCTTAGGGCTCGCATACACTCCAAAGGCTGTACTGCACCAGGTGAATCCATCTTGTTCGCAAAGACTAACATGGGTACCTGGAAAGACCAATACAATATACAATACAATTTATCTCGCACAAAGTTCAGTGCAGACTGCCACAAGGGCTGTAATCGGGAGGGGGTGAAAGCGACTCCATCTTGCTGGCAAACACTGGGAACATGGGTGGGTACCTCTCAGAGAAAGAAAAATGGTCGAATTCGAATCATTTACATTTTTACCAAAACAATTTTTACAGGAGTACGTAGGACAAGAAGATAATTGAAATTGTCCTAGTAAACCACGGGGTGTATTATAGTTGCTCAACATTTTTAAGTACATTCTTGATAAGTGAACAGGGGATGAACCCCGGCTGCTCACTTATCCATTCTGTTAGGTTAGGTTCGGCGTGGGTCCACTAGGTAAACCAGCAAACTTCAGTGGCTACTGAAGAGCCAAAAACACGACTACGACCTACATTCTGTTTTTAGAAGTTAGTACCTGCCGGTCTTTGAGAGCGTTGGTTTCAAGTAAAGTATCCAATTCATCTTTTGCCACTGCAAACCTCAACTTGTCCGTCGCATCAATGACGAATATGATGCCCTCTGCCTCTTCACACTGCGATTCCGAAGGTTAGAAGAAGTGTTTGTGTGCCAGCTGCTTTTCTTCTATGTATAATAATGTTGTACCTCGTAGTACAAGAACTTCTAGTTGGATTAGAGATAAAAATAGCCCTATAATTTGTCCTCTTGAGCAGCAGTTGATCTTTGGCCCTGCGTTCTCGACGGGGAGAACACACGACCTGCTTCAAGGAATCAAGCAAGGCACGAGTAGTAGTAGTAGTAGTGTACCCATTCGAGAGGTGTAATGTTTAATTACTTGATGCTCTACTTCCTTCAACCCCCATTTTTCTTCTGATTTTTCATTTCTTGTTTCCCTTGCACTTTTGCACATGCGCTCTGTAGTAATCAGCTCTTTTTGCTTGTTGACGCAGCGCCAGCTCTTTTTGAGGGAAGTCAATTTGCCACTTTTTGCACTTTTCGCATCGAATTTTGTTTTTCTGAGGACCCACTAGTAAGTGACTCGGAGTGACTACTTCACAGAGCACTGAGTCGGGCCCTGACTGGTAGCGCCCTGTGGTCTTGTTGAACTTGTGTAGCTCGGGTCTGAATTCATTTCTTATCGCTCCCAGCCGAGTCTCTTCAGCTCTGCGCTTTATTCTGAATATCTTGATGATGTCTTCGCGCTTGTGCGCTTCCGCATGTGCTCGCATCGCCCCAAATGACGTGATATAAGTCCTACGACAAGGGTAGCAGCGATATCTCTCCGGCCTCTTCCTGCCTCCGCCTCTCTTGGGCCCAACCGACTTTAGAAGCCTGAACAATGCCTCGGGCTTACGGATTTCCTTCTGTATGCTCCACTGCTTCCGCTCTTCCATTCTTCTGTTGGCTTCATCCTTCATTCTGTCGGCTAGACTGCAGCATGGTGGCGCCGGTATCCTCTGCCTCCACCCGTTTAACTTCTTCTGCATCTCCCTCGCACAGCACATTCTCCTGCACTTAAGACTGCGGAAACCATGGCGGTCCCTCTCACAGCAGACAGAGCAGCTCGAAGGAATCATTGGCGTGCGCCATCCTGAGATCGTAGACGCATCCATCGTGCCCGATGCTACTGGGACTATTACTAGAAAGGCGGAGCAAGGAGCAACTTCCATTCTCAGCGCCGTTCTGCCTGGAAGCGCCAGTCCCTTAAGCACCAGCAGCCTTCGTCCGCCAACATGCGAACCTTCGAATAGAGTCTCTTCTTTCCTCCAACGTATTCCTTGCTCCGCTTCTGGCACATTCGGTTTGTTGTCTCGAGGTGCTGCAGCCACCACATAATAGATCCATGCTGGCGCGTCACATATTACGTCCATTTTTACTCTAGGCGCAAACAAGCCAGCATCTCCATCTGCTCCTATGGCTACTGCTTCATCTGCGCCAACTCTGCGTATGTCAACTTGCAGCTCATCTAATTCAGCTAGTGCTTCGGGCTTACTGCTCAGGCTTCTTATCCATATGCCAGCTCTCCACTGGGTCACTACTCTTAACGCGTCATGTTTACCGGCTAAGTTGATTAGTGTCTCTTCTTGTGTCTCACTTTTTATCTCTTCACAGTGGATAGGCGTTTTTCCCCATGTCTTGACTTCCATCTCCGCGTAGAGTGCCAGTGCGTCGCCACCTCCTTTCTGCCATCTGGTTACCGTTTGCCTTAGGAAGGTGTGTCGAATCGCCTCAAAGAAGAACGCTTTGCGCTGTGTGTAGTCCTCTTGCTGCTGGGCCTGCTGCTTGGTGCGCTCCGACTTATGGCAGGCCACGCCTGGCAACTCAGTTGGTGGCTCGCGGAGTAGACCCGCTAGGAGTTCATCATCCATCCCCACCTCTATGCGCATGTGGTGTAGAAAATCAGACATAAGCGAGTGCGACCCGCGATCTTCGGGAGGAAGTGCTGAATCCTTCTCCGTACTTGCTAGGAACACGTCTCGGCCATCGCTCTCCTCTGCTCTCGGCGGTAGTGCCTGACCCTGTAGCATAGCCTTCTCAAGTGTCATCCGCTTAGACCTCATGATATGCGCAACATGGCGCGCTTGATGGTACGAGATGAAAGCCCTTAGCGGTGACAACCTCATCCACCTCAGCAGTACTGCATCCGATACGTCGTCCCACCTTCTTCTCCATACCGGCACACCTGCCATCATTGCTAACATTGATAGCTCCGCCTCCTCCATCAGTCTGCAATGCTTGACCGAGACAGACATCGTCTGTGTGCCATAGGCTAGCACTGACCTCGCGGTGGCAGAGACTAGGTTGCCCCTCCTCTCATTGGTCACCCCTGCTAGCCCGGCTACCTTTGACCTCATGGCATGAAACGATCGCCATGCCTTCTGTATCTTAAACGCTGTGTCTCCTTCGGGATCGGTCTGGACACCCAGATTTCTCGTTGCGATGCTCGCTGCGTCACCCTGTATCCTCTTTTTCTCGTTCTCGGCCATGGCTGCATCCTCCAGTACACTTGCTAGGATTTCAACTTGTCTAATCGGCTTGGGCGCTCTGTCCTGTTTCCTTGATTCCACCATGTCCTGTTCAATTTCAGCCATCTTGGACTCCTTAACCAACCCAAACAACGTTGCATCATCCGCAAACAGGATCTGCGATAACTCAACTACCACTGGATCGGTAGCCGCTAGACCCGTCGCCGTTGATGGCATCGGAGTGTGCATTGATCTCTGGTCTCCCGGCGCGAAGATCCACTTTTTAAGCCTCTGCTCCCTCGTCCAAGTCCATGTGTCTGGTGCAGTCAGGACCATAACTCCCCCCGCATTCTGTTCCGCGCCTACCCTCTTCGCGTAGACCCTCACGACCATGGAGTATACCAGCACAAAAACGATGAAGTATTATGATTTCAACTAGCGCACGATGAAGTGTTATGATGTCAACTAGGGAGCAATTGCAGAAAGAGTCAAGTTGTAAACAAAATACTTATGTAGAAGCTGCATCTATAGACCTATAGCTAGTGCATCAAGAACAATCAACATAACAAAGATTTCTGTATTTCCCCTGCCCGCTCATGTCAACTGCTGTAAACGAGACACCGTTTTTCGAAAAAGTCTCCTCATTTTAGAGCAGTTGATGTTGATCTCGATGGCATATTAAATATTAAAAGTCTCCTCATTTCAGCGCATATTAAATGATTTGGACGTTGTAAGTCAATGGGACACCTGAGCCAGTAAAAATCTACATTGATTTGCCATTCCTTATCTGATAAGGACTGTATGCAATATTTTTATGCCTTAATCATTGTACCCCACCGTCGGAACCGTGTTCATGCTCGCCTGAGCCAATGAGACACGGATGGTCAGTATTGAGAGCGAGATGAATGTTGGTTGTAAATCTTATTCTCAATAAAATTATATATGTACCAGGGAGGGAGGCCCCCCCCCCGGTGGATGGATCGGGGGGGGACCACGCCAGAGGGGTCCAGCCTGGCAACCTTTGCGCGGTCTGTATGGTTGGCCACATGCAGCACGCCAAGAGGGTGGGTCCCGCCGTGCCTCCTCTGCCAGCTCTGTCGGGTACCGCAACACGCCAGAGGGCGCCAGCCTTGCCATCTTTGCCAGGTCGGTAGGGTACAGGCAACAAGGCAGCGGGGTCCCGCCTTGCCTCCTCTGCCAGCTCTGTCGGGTACCGCAATACGCCAGAGGGCGCCAGCCTTGCCATCTTTGCCAGGTCTGTAGGGTACAGGCAACAGGGCAGCGGGGTCCCGCCTTGCCTCCTCTGCCAGCTCTGTCGGGTACCGCAATACGCCAGAGGGCGCCAGGCTTGCCATCTTTGCCAGGTCTGTAGGGTACAGGCAACAAGGCAGCGGGGCCCTGCCTTTGCCACCTTTGCCAGGTCTGTAGGGTACAGGCCAGGTCTGTAGGGTACATGCAGCAAGGCGGGAAGGGGTCAGAAGTGGGCGCTTTGAGGCCTTCCCGCCCGGCAGCCCCTCGAAAAGAGGGGCCGGGGCTGGCAGGCCCCCCCCCTCAAAAAGTTAGATCGGGGGGGGGGGCCTCCAGCCCTGAGCCCTGGAAAATATATATATAATAGTATTCATTGATCCTGTTAGTAGATTCGGTTATTTGATTGTGCTTCTGATTTATCATTGAACTATCAGAATCGGTTGAAGATGACTGACAACTGCTCTATGATTTGTTACAATAGGGGGAGGTATGTCTACAACTTGAGATATTACGTTTAGACTCTGAGCGAAAACAATATCATCGTAGTACCTTCTTCGGCTTCATAACATTCAGAATTGTCGTCTTTCCGCTGTTGTCGAGCCCAACCAATAGCAGCTTCACCTTGCTCCCCTCAAAAAATCCGCCAAAAAGTCGCTTGAAGATCCCCATCGTATGACGTCCTTTGGCTTCGAAAAGTCAACATGTTAGAGGTATTAGGAATTCATCTCACGGATCATCTTCTAGCTCCATTCTTCATCTTGTCTTTTTTCTTCCAGATGACTTTGGAGATGGATTCCCTGTACCCATAAACTTGAATTGAATGATTAGACGTGTAGTTGTAGTGGATGGATGTTGTGGTAGTCTTGACACAGTACTCTTCTCCTTTTAGATCAGCATGACCGCGTGTCGTTTCACCCACTTCTGTTCCACAATCGCGACTTGCGTAGTCGTGAGATGCATTTGTTTACAGAATTGAGGTTGTAGCTAAAAATGCGTGGTTGTACAGGATGAAGTTCAAAACTTCCTCACCAGTCTATCGTCGATATTCACGACTCAAAAGTGTAGGTGCGCACTCTCGACCGAGAAGTGTAGGTCACCTACGCAAAGCTAGAGGCTTCACCCGAAGCCTTCACAATTCGAAGTTGCTTTCCTTTGTCCTCCGTCATGTAGAAGAAGGTAGTCCCTTCCATTTTCAAAAAGTTTGATCTTCACATTATCCCTACATTTTATAACAGACACCTACTTGATTTCTATTTTGGTGCGTAAAACTAAAAGGCCGCTGATTATCTTGGTCGGTACCAAAAAGATGTCCTTGTCTTTGCAATTTCTTCATGTCATAT
Source organism: Amoebophrya sp. A25 (assembly GCA_905178165.1). Taxonomy (NCBI): domain Eukaryota; class Dinophyceae; order Syndiniales; family Amoebophryaceae; genus Amoebophrya; species Amoebophrya sp. A25. The sequence goes on along the minus strand of CAJINU010000025.1, from coordinate 222,948 downwards.
TTGCTCTACTTTCCTACTGTCACTTCTATTTACAATCTTCTTAGTTTTGTGCATTTTTTTCCTTTTTCAACCTACTTTTGTTCGAGTTCGTCGGTTTTGATGGTTCTTTCGTCAGCAGATTCAATCTCTCTCTCTCTCTTGCACAACTATCCACGCCCCGTACTATGAGAGATAGAAGTAACCACGAAAAGCATCACTCTTTCCAAAGGTATTATAGTCAGACTTTAGACCGTATGGTGCTGATTTTTCCTTTTCTGTTCTCTACTCAAATAACTCCAAGGTATTAGTAAGAAGTCAGTACTACTATACGTATACATAGCATTCGCTTGTCCTCTGCTTTCATTGATTTCTGCGGAGATGTGGAAAAAAATGGTTATCTTCGAATGTCGCTACATTCACAAGAGTGATAGTATCTTCAGTGCTTTCTGTACATGATAATGATAGAGTTCCGTCGTGACAATCTTCGAACTTTTCATTTCGGAGATTTTGGAGTAATGAAAAAAAAAAAGTCAATCCATTCTAGAAAGTCTTCACAAAGTAGTTGTACTGCATCTATTTCATTCTATCGTAATCCACCTAGCATTCTTTGCACTGTGGCGACGACTTTCTTGCCGCCGATGGCATTCGTCAGCGACCTCACGGCATCATTCGCACGACCCTCGATCTTTCCTTGATCCCAGCCATGGCTTAGAAGATAGAAGGTTGAAAGTTTCTGAAACTTCTTCGAACAAGTGTTTTATCATCGTGCATCTCTATCGCGATCGGTAGTTCCCCGGGAAAAATCAAGTGTGTCTTCGCGTATGAAATGTAAAGTTTTTATCAAGTAGTATGACCTAATTTATTAGAGCTGTCCGTAATTCATCTTTCAAGTGCATCCTCGAAAAGTATGGGAAAGCATTCCCTTAGGATACTCCTCCATACGTTTCTAGGATGCGCCCAAAGAAGTATTAGGTACTACAGCCTTAACTACTAATTACACAACCTCATCTACCAATTGAATAGCATCTACAGGCTACAGCACAACCAGTTGTACCATAAACATATTCAACTATGCCATTGATTGATTGATTGATTGATATGCCTGGCAAGAGGTTGTTGTTTGAGAACTTTTAGTTCATAAAGTGCTCTTAGCAAGTGCTCGTGCGCTTTCTTGGTACTCCTCGCTATCCATCTCGTCCTCTCCCTCTTCTTCGCGCATGTACTCTTTGAAAGGATCGTCTGCGGAGGAGGCTGTTTTGAAGTTGAGTGACAAAGCAGGTGGTCTTTTGTATGGTTCTGGTATTTGGTAACCTGAGTTTGATCCTAAGGGTTCTCTTCTTGTTTTCCCTTAGGATCAAATTCACGTTACCAAATACCAGAACCATTCATCTTTTTGATTATCATCGATTGTCAAGAACTAGTAACATGTTATGTAGTAAAAAAAAATGTAGGGACTCACAACCCTGAAATTTTGGAAACGTGTCTCTTCTCGTCTACAGAACGCGGATGAAGATCCAAGAGCATCCATATCCTTCCTCGTCCTAGATACAAAATAGTTCTTCATGATTTGGTATGAATGATCACTTTCAATATGATCCGTGATTACCTGCTTCTTCGTCTGCTCTTTGTTGCAATTCCATACGTGCACGTTGGCGAGCAACTGTTGCTGCTTCTTCCTGCTCGTCGACGCCGGTCGCTGTTGGGCGAACCTGGCTAGAAGTAGTAGGTCGTGGCTTTGATGTCTCCTCGTCTACATGACGATGCTGTTGAGTTTCTGCCTCTACTTCGGTGTGCAGCGAGCCAGGTTCGCTTTCGCTACTGCGTGTAGTTACTGCCTCCTCTACTGCTGTGTTCTGTTTCTGTGTTTTTGGAGCAAACTATGAAGATGCCCCTTCACCAGCCACGTGACATTTACAACCCTCTACGAAGTCAACATCATCCTTTTCGCAAAAGTCTAGCTCTACTAGGTGTCCGTTCCTGTTGCTTATTCCTGTTGCTTCTAGTAGTTGTAGGCGTTAGTACGGCTACGGTCACTGATGAATCCTCTCTCACCCTTAACTTTTTCTTTCGCCTCAACAGGTCACGGACCCGCTTCAGGTCCTTGGCCACGACGCCTCTAGTTTGCGCCAGCGAAGCCATCTCCTCATCGAGTGAGCTCAGTCGAGCTTCATCGCCCTCCTCTTCCTCTGGGTATTAGAAAAAAAACTTTCCATTTCAGTGACTGAAGATTCACTGAACGAAAACGATGCAAGCAACTTCTAAGCTACTTACGCCGTAATGAAGAGAGCTCTCCCTAGGGTCCAGGTGCTTCGCGCCTCCATCCGTCGTCTGCTGTAGTGTACTGGCATAGGTGGTTGTCACTGCAACAAGCAAGCAAAGAGCTTTTCGCCGTTTTTTTCGCGCTGATAAAATGCAGTTTTGGTAACCCGCCGACATGATTTTCTACTTATAGTACCTACGTATTTCTATTTGAAGTGGATTCTAGTAAAAAATCTGGATTCTAGTAATGGACAAGGACAGCTGCTTCATCAAGCAATAGCATTCGATCTTCCAGTGATAGTGCTCTCATCGACGCAGACGCAGTACATCATTTTTCTCAAGTACTGATCTTCAACGTCTCTCCCCTCTCTCTTGACGTCATCTGATTTTTTCTCGGAGATTTTCTTACAGATGCTAAAGAACATCGTGATACTAGAAAGGTGCGATGCTGCAAGGTAAAGTGGAGTGTTCTTCACATCTAGTGTATATTGAAACTGGTCAAGACCTTCGGGTAGAGTCGAGAGCTCTTTTTTCCATGGGACTACATTTTTGAGGTAAAGTGGAGTGTTCTTTTCATTTTCATACTAGGGGAAGGTAGTTCATAGATTAAGTCGTAATACATAGTAGTAGTGTACCCTCCATTCTTGAGATATAAAAGAATTTAACTAGCAATAGCATTTAGTTGTCTCCTGGTTTTTCTAGTCCTCTTTTCTTTAGGTGGGGAGTCTCTAATTTGTCGCAGTCTGTCGCGGCCAACCTCCTGTTCGAACAGTTATTTCCTCGCCGCCAGCATTCGCAACAGCTGTTTGTCCGACAGGGTCTGCAAAAAACGAGAAGGTTGTTTAGGATTAATACCAGCCATAGCTTCTTTCACGCTCGCTACCCAGGCCTCATCTTCAGCGGGTGCTTCTTCACAACTAGTTGTAGTGGCAGGAGTGGCCCATTCTTCGTCTGCTCCTGTGGTCCTTAGCGCGTCTTGTGCTCTGGTGCTTCCTCTGGGATTTTTTGGTGGACCCGGGATTTTTTGGCTCTCCCATTCACCTTGGTCATCAGTCTCACTGCTTGCGGAATGAAAACCTCCCCAAAAGTCTGTATCAAAATCAGAAGTAGGTGCACATGCACCACCCTTCCATGATGAAGATGAAGATGAACCTTGTTGTAGTTTATCAGGCCTGCTCGTCCTTTCAACACCTAGACCTACTTCACCAGTGTTTTTGCTATCACTAACACGACTATTGTTGTTCATCATCTGCTCTTCAAACTGAAAGAAATCTCCTCGACGTGGTATTTCACCTTCAGCCGCAAGTAGATCTGGCGTTGCCTCCAATGTAGAACCTGTGCCACTCAGGACATCTCCGTCTCCTGTCTCTGCCTCGTCGTCGTCGGAAGAGTCTCCACCCAATAAAGGCGCATAATCAACATTTTGATGTCCGAAATCTTCTTCTTCACCTCGTCCACCTTGTTGATGATGGTCGAAATCTTCTTCTTCATCTTCCGCCAGAGAGCAGCCATCATCTTCTGTTGGCTTCCTTCCAGCTACCTTTGCGTACTCCAAATCTAATTTGCGCAATTGACGCGCAACTATTCGATCCACCTCGTCCGGACTTAGTCTCCTTGTTGAAGTTCTTGAAGGACTTCTACTTGATGAAGTAGTCCTAGTACAACTACTAGTAGATAATATAATTAGCAGTTATGAAAGTTGCTCTAGCTCGCATATCTAATATAATGGCTTTCCTACTTGAAGAAGCCATAAGGATGCTCTTAGATGATAGGTCAACCTTCAACCCTTAATAATATAGTACATGTAGCCGTGTGGTCCTCCGTATCCACGACCTTGTCTTCGGCTGCATCTTGATGTGGAGCATCTTGTTGTTGTTCTGCTCCAGGAGTGCTGCTAGATTTCAATAGTGCGGACAGAGATATTAAAGGACCTTGTTCAGCATCAGGTGGTGCGATGAACGAACGCGAAGCAGAAGATGTACCTTGATCTATTTCGGGTGCAGGAGCTGGTGCCCCTTCATCTTCATGTTCGTTGTAGTCTAGCTTCATTTTGTTGCTCACTACCTTCTGTAGTTTTACGACGACGGACACGACTTATTTGTTCTAATATGTACAACGCGTGTATTAAAAATCAGCAGCATTTGATCATTATCGTAATATGTCATTGTCACAGCTGATCATTATCATAATATAGCATCAAATTCAATGTCCGGGCGACTCCCTCCCATTCCAATCGAAATTTTTTGTCGGGTAAGTATCTTCTCTGGAGTAGAATTCAAACTGAATGGGTGAGTGAATGAATGAATGTACCCACTCCAGGAGTAGAAACTGAAACTGATCCTCGCTTACGATTTTCAAGTAGTGACTGAGCCTCCTACTAGATGAAGATGAACGGTAGTAGGGAGAGTGAAATTGCTTCATGAGATCAGGATCCTCAAGAGTTCTTCTTCTCCATAAGGTATTCAACATGACAATTTTCCAATTTCAATTTCTAAGTTTTCGGCCAAAGGGCCAGCGCACCAGCTTGGGTGAGCGCAGAGAAGTCTTACATTTCACGGACGATGCGCCGGCCCGCCATATGGTCGCATATTTTTGAGGACGTCTCTGTCATCTGGCAACATCTGCAGCTCACACCTGGATTTAGTGGATTCTGTTTTTTGTTTTTTTCAATAACTTCATTCACCCATGTGCAACCACCGCCGCATTTTCTTTTTTTTGTTACCTGTGTCTACAAATTCCCGCGCTACGAACATCCAATTACCCAGCGGGAAGCCTGAAGCACGACGGCCAGGCGCTAAAACTACGCAAACAGTTAAGCACGACGGCAACCGCTGTGAACAGCCTACAGCGATAAAAGAGCAACCACGATGGGCGCAATCTGATGTACCCCGAAAGCACAAAACTGCACCCTGTGAATCGAACACGTGATACGCTAGATCAGTGGGGAGGCCTCTTCTAACTCACTCTAATTGATCACGCGCATGATGCGCGGGGGAACTCACGGTGCGAAAAGCGGACCCGCTAATTTAAATAGGCCCAAACGCTTTAGGGTAAGCCGGCCCACGAAGAATCTCTAAGCATTCTCCAGCCATATCATCATATTGATGGAGCTACACTAAACTAGGGCCTCCAAGCTTCGCCCCGTGCACCATCCTCAACCGCGTTCCGCTTCCGCAATCGCCAAAAATTAACCAAAAAGGAAAACAGAAGCCGGAGGGCCTACGCCAGCCAAAGGGGCTACCTTATGCCTGAAAGCCACAACTCTGCTAAGAGCGGCCGGGCGGGAGATAAAAGGAGCGGCGAGAGAGAGCGATGGGACGCGCTCCCCCTTTTAACAAATAGCATAGAATCTGCCTGGAATCTTACAACAATGAGAACACGCCTCTACGCTCTGGAAGTCGGGCACCCGTGTAATTTCGCGCCACGCCTCACGTTCGTGCTAGCTTCGTATCAAGAAAGCGCCCCACTCAACACAAGCTAACTCACCCTCGCAAAGGACAGAAAAACACTCTAGAGATATGCTTTGGGTTCCAACGGGCTCCCAGCTTATCTCAGTTCCCAAGACCGAGGCAGAATCCAGGTAGGCAGGTCCACGTCGTTCAGAGAGACATCCGCTCAACAGAAACTCACTCAGAATGAGAATGCCATTGCCTTACGTTTTAAGAAGACAATGCAAATAAGGACGGCCTCATTCTTTTTGTTGCCTGCTGGGTCTACAATTCTCGGGCCTACATTTATTTATTTCCACCCCGCGAGAAGCCTGAAGCACAAAGGCCAGGCACCTAAAACTGCGCAAACGATTAGACACGACGAGGCCAGCGACAGGAGCCCCTTCTACGGGGTGCGCTGATTGATTGGCTGACGTGCCTCTTTCAATCATTCATTATGTGCTCGCAAAAAGATCTTTTTTTTTGGTACCTGGCGTTGACTCCACAGTGTGCTAATTGTGCATTTAGTTGTTCGGGCCATATGCCTGCGAGACTGAGAGATGAGTAACTGAACATCAACACAAACGGAAAACCACTTCTATGTGTGTGTCGATTCACGGGGAACGTCCCGGAGGTGGACTGTTCGACAGGAGACAGATTTGGGAAGGAAGGGGCCAACTAAACAGTTTAGTTGTACGATGGCTCGTGGTTCATGAAGATCAAAGCTTTAGTCTTTTTCTTCACAGGCGTTCTAGAAGTAACAAGAACATCCTACCATGACGACGACTAGTATATTCAAGCAACATCTTCCTCTTCAAAGAACGATGAGTTGTATATCAAATAAGTGGATGTTGTTATTGTTGTTGATGATGAGAGAGTACATCCTATCGAATATCTCGAGGCTACATACTTACCCTTTTCGCTTCACATTTGAAGGATTACAAAAGGAGGTGGAGGTGGAGGTTGTTCTTTCCATCTTTCTTCTAGGGAGTTTTTCCTGCCATGACGAGGATGGCCGGTTTAGGATCGAAAAGCCGTCATCATATACTTGCTCCAGGGGCCAAGGGTCCCCGCGATCTAACTTTTCACGGTGGGGAGGGCCTCCCGCCCCTGACCCTTGTTTTTCCTGAGGGACAGCCGGGCCGGAAGGCCTCCAAAAGCCTACCTGCGACCCCTTCCCGCTTCTTGCCTGGACCCTACAGGGCCCATCCCTGTGGCCGTTGAAGCAACGAAGGCCGGGGGTGCAAGGCTTCCGAAGGTGGCAAAGGCCAGACGCGGCTTGTTGCGTGTACCCGACAGGCCTCCAGGGTGCGGGTTCCTCACTGGGCGGAGGAGTCTCTTGGGAGGTGAAAGGCCTCCGGGGGAAGCAGGTGGCAAGGCTTGACCCCTTTCGCCGTGCTGCATGTATCCGACAGAACCCCGGCGGGCACGCCTTGCTCCCACTCCTCCCGCCTTTGGTCCTCAACCCCCCGGGCGTTTGGTGGTGGCGGACGAGGGCCAAAGGGGCCAGGCCTCGCGACCGTGGCCGCCTTCTTCTCCCCGAGGCCGTCCCCCTGATAAGGTCCAAGAGTCGGCACACGCGGAGAGCCGCCAGGAGCCTCTGGCTCCGCCTTTTGAGGCCTTGGCCCCCGAAGGCCCTTACATGTCACAACCGCGGAAAAAAGGGCGCGCGGCCGCCACCACCGCTCCATCCACAGGCGGGGGACCCTCCACCCCTGGAACATACTTCAACTTCAACATCTTTATACATCGTAATTTTAGTTGAAATTATACACAATCGATTTCGATCATAAGTTTAATTTTTTCGGAGTTTTTATTATTTTTACTCAGAGACGTTTATCGAGAGAGAGTAGAGAGTCAAAATATACTTCAACTTCAACATTTTTAAATTGAAATTATACACGATCGATTTCGATCATAAAGTTAATCTTTTAGAAGTTTTTATCATTTTTACTAAGAGACCTTTATCGAGAGAGAGTAGAGAGTATGGTTCTTTTTGTCAGTGAATCAGAGTAGGCCAGCGACTGGTCGTGGCGCAGTAGAAGCTCAAGCTTGATACGCGAGAAGCTAGTAGCATTAGTTCAGAAAAATTTCCTTAAATGTTACTTCTTCAAACTCGAACTGCCTACTTTTTACTTCTAGTTGAATGATGTTGAAACTGGTTCATGGCAATGAGCTCAGAGCTCACGACGCCCGCTTTTTTCGTTTCCCTGTTGGTATAGAAGATACGCAACAAGAGAGACCTTCGTGAGGATGGTCGTGATGGTGATGAGGCTTCTCCATTCTGTGCGCCTACGTTCTTGCTGTTGCTCAAATGTGAAGGCTACACTATCGCTAGCGGCGTATCTTCTAGCAGATGAGGGCAAAGCTGGACTGCTCGCCTTGCATTCCATCTAACCACTTAGCGCGTAAGAGGTTCTTTTTAGTGGCGTACCCGTCGGCGACCCCATCGGTGCGCCTTTAACTTGACGCCAGCAGGTTCCTAGTACTCTAGCATCACAATGCTTTACATCATGCTCAAGAATTGGTCGGGTTTCATCTATCAACGGATAACCATAGAAAACTAGAGTCGGGAGTCAGGTTGGCAACATGTGTAGGCCGGCTATCTGTTTAAGGCGCTTGGCCTCTTCCCTCTCTGCACAACAAAGCCCTACCACGCAGATAGCTGATGTGTGATAGGGTTGAGAGCCTTCGCCGCCCTATATACCATGGCGCACCTTGGGTGCCTAGTAAGTAGTAGTAGTGTGCAGGGCCACCTGCTGGTGCGTCATGTCGAAGAAAAACTACTAAAAACTGACTCAGACTCAGTAAATTACTCTTACTCATACTCACCTTTTTATAAGTAGCTAGCCTCCTCCTCCAGTATATTCTCGTCATAGGCCACAATGATTGAGGAGAATCTGTTTACTCATCGCACACCACGACAGGTGGCATGGCGTGAGGGTCTCACATAGTCCTACACATACTATCTAGGAGACTAAAAGTTTTAGTCATCATCACACATCAACACTTAAGTTGATTTCCACATTTAAGTTAAGTCGTCACACAACACTTCGTAAGTCACACAGTCGCGATGTACGGCTCGCCACGACCGCCGCACCTTTGTACAGTAGGTACTTGTATCGAACTGTATGAACATAAATATTCAAGTTGGCATTTTACTAAAAAGGAGTCTGTCGCAATATAACAGCATAATCAGCACCAAAAAACCTAATCTTCTGCCTTCTGTGAAGACCCGCCGGTCCGTCCCACTCCAAGTAATGGCACGATCGTCTTCATTTCACTTACTTCAGCCGACCCTTTTACGGCTTATCTCTTAACCTATCATCTTGTTGCAACAGAAAAAAGGAACCACCTAGACATTCCAACTTTCTATCTTTATTTGGCGACCAACATGCCGAAGCCCATGATGCGCCTACTTATGTATAATATAATAGTTAGGTGGTGTGAGGAGTCCAGGAACTTCCCCGACGAGGACACAGAACGAAGGAGTGAATTTGCCTAGGATGATTGATGTTGAGGTGATACAATATATCTTTATACTGCATCATGAAGGAATACACTTAAGAATAGAGGAAAAAACGAACCGAGGCGATACAACATATACTTGATGTGATTGTGCTGTAAGTGTGGTCGCGACGACTAAAGGGTGGTAGTATGCGGTGAAATCGATCCCCTGTGATCTAGATGAATCCAGAGGACGCCAACTCTCCTTATGATGAAAGCACTCCAGCATTTCGAAAAAAATGCGCGAAAGTAGTCAGATTTTAGACCTAACGGTGCTGATTTTTCCTTTCTTGTTTTCGGTGTCTCTTCGCAACTCACATGACTCCACTCTCTCCCCAGCGCAAATAAATGGCGCTCACATTTTCACCAATACAAAATGGTTAGCGAAGCAAAGTGTGAAACAGAAAATACAAATATTCACTATCAACTAAACTGTTATAATCATTATTTTCGGCCCGCAGCTGCACCTAGAAACTCCAACAATACCTAGAAACTCCCGGTCTCGCTCATCCCTGCTGGTGCCTCCTAACATTGTTGATATATCTACTCGACCTCCTCTAGTATTCATTGGTTAGGTTTGGGTATCTGAACCTTGTGACCGGCACAATCGTGATAAGTAAGTAGGTCATAGCATACGTATTCCACACCTACTTGGAGTGGGAGCGGGAGTCTGCTTCTCATCCCGCAGCAGGTCAACGACATAGAACTCGTGGTCGTCCTGGAGTTGACTCCGAAGTAGTCGCCCCTTTGAATGTTGACTCCGAAGGCGTATCGTTGCAGCTGAGAAGAGAAAAGGGCCCAGAAGATAGTGAGGCCGCTCTTGGCTGCTTCTCAGGTTTCACGTTCCTAACATTGACGCCAAGAGATGACTCTAATGTATAAACACAGGACTCGTCGTTCCAATTCCCCTGCTCCGCAAATGATGACGATGATGCTAGTCGATTCGGATTGGACCTACGACTTCCGTGAAAGATGATAAGCCCCGCAAATAATAAGAAGAAGAAGACGGCGACGAGGGTGATGACCCTAGTCATATTATGAGCACGAACATCACCAGGATGGGGATGATGGTGATCATTGTAGTCCCATGGTGATAATGATCACAGCACTACAATCCTACTCCGATGATGTGGCCCCCTATGGTGTTACACAGGAGCAAGAAGGCCCAGACATTTGACAACTTTGCCACCGCATGAGAAACATGCCAGACCTTTACACTTTGCACATTTGAAACAGGCAGCCAGGCACTTGTATAAAAAACGCAGCACCTTAAGAATGCAAACTTGCGGTCCTAGCGTTCACAAACAATTACGTCCGATCACTTCAAGAACATCCTCAATAATAGCTCCAACTTCATTCATTTACCTAGCATGAGGCACCGGCACGAGTTAAGACTTAATTAGGATGCACAAGAAAGAAGCGAACAAGAGACGAAAAGAGGAACAAGATGGAAATTTGTCTCTTTTTAGTTGGTTCATTTTTTCTTTACACGAATACTTTGTTGTATTTTTTACTGCTGTATCAACGAGCTTATAAAACGCACAGTACTTCTCCTTCATCTTCGACGTCAACCTCAATGTTCTCGACCACGACCTTACCTCCATATTATTCTTTAACAATAACAGCAGTCACCCTATGAAATAGGCAATACTTCAACATTAAGAGTTATCATCAGGAATCATGACAAATGGCACCCAGATCTTCGATGAGCGACGTATGCTCAGAGGAAGATTAGATTTAGCGGGGCTTCCGCCTCAGGAGCCCTTTTTTTCTGTATTGCATCCGCACAGCACTTTCTTCACAGTATGACGAATGCGAGGTATCTTCTATACATAGTACCTTGTTCCCTCTAGCTCTACTCCCGTCACAGGCTAGATCATTTCTAAGCTAAAACATTTCACATGATGAAGATCAGGTGACGTAGCCAAACCAAATCGACCTCACAAAATACCCCTTAAACTGATGAACTGAAGTCCTCGAACACAATTACAGCTACATAAGCTAGAAAGTACTCAACACAAATGCAACAAGTTAACAAATAAAATGTCCCGACTGATTTTTATCCCATCCCAGCCTCTCCAGATTGTGGCTTCTGTGGATTTTGGTGCCTTTTTTTAACAGCTAAACACGACCAGGCTACGCCTCAGAAGTTCTTAATATCGTGGGTGCCTACTATTACAACTACTACCACTACTGCTACACTACTGATATGTATCCCGTCGAGCACGTCGTGGACAGTTTTGGAATACTGTGCAGGGCTGCGTCGTTCGTCACGATGGAAGGCAAGGTGATGAGTTTAGGTAGACGTGCTCCAAGAATTTAGGTATATGGTTTCATCCCCACAGGGAGGTCGAGAAGATGCCACAGGACGGGCGAGATGCCACGGGCGGAACGGCCGAAGTACATCGAGGACCTAGTTGGGAACAAGATAGACGGGTGGCAATTTGGTATTAGAAGTATTTGGTATTATGAGATGGATTCATTGATTTAGGATCCAGCAAAAGAGGGAGGGAAACAGGCGCACAATAAGGGAGAAGGCCCAGCAAGTTGCTGATTAGAGAAGCGGGCCCACCCGTGGCCTTCTCTTATGTGGGCGGCGCTATGTCTCCACGCTCTGAATCGAGAACCGAGCCCACCCATAGGAGGAACACCAGGGGAAGCCGCCCCCCGATTCAGGGCGCTGGATTCAGACGAGGCACCAGCTCCCTGAGATGTAGGAGGAACACCAGGGGAGGCCGCGGCTCGGTGCAGGGTTCAGGATTCAGATCGAAACTGCTACGGCTACTGGTATGGGTGTCCTCTAAACGGGTTGGATCCTGCACTTAAACTGCTAAACACCTCTAGGACTTTCTTACTCTCGTGGGTGCCTAGTAGTAGTGGTATTAGTACTAGTAGTAGCATTAGTCGTAGTAGTATTAGTAGTAGTAGATATGAAGACTCCGCCCGACTGTCTCCTCGAACGCCCAAGCTTCCCGAATCGAATCAATCTGATTCTGGTGAACCCTGTACACATGAGATGAAACAATCCCGAACACATTATTTTGATTGATTGATTTACGTATTCTGGAGGTATAGGTAATTATACTTATTTTTGCAAGAAAGTTGTGAGGACACCGAAAAAAAAATAAAAAATACTAGGACTATTACGCTTCACACTAGCAAACGAACGCAATGAGACTCCGTCGCTAGAAGAAGAGCTGAAGCTCTATTTATTAGAGAAGATGCCCATAATCTCGAAGAACATCAATGCTCGAAGAACAACAGTATCACAGCAGTATATGAGTCGCATCATACTCGGTGATAGTACAGATACTGTTCCCCCAGGGACGATGATCGGAGATGAATTATCAGCCTTAATGCCACGACGGTCTCTATTCCGTTCTGGATTGCTGGCTTCAGCGTAACTTAAACATGTTTCTTCACCTACGTGTACCAGATCCACGAGACTACACTACATTACAACTTTTGTCTCTTCTCCTCATACTAGGTGGTCTAAGAAGTTCTTGAACAAGATGAAAATCATACGGTTATAAACAACACATAATTAGCAAGATGACTGACTCGAACTTGCTCAACAACACCAACCTGGGGATTACTACAACTACACAACTCGAAGAACAACCAACAGAACTAGTACTATTGACTGCTAATATAGAACCACTTTTACATTCTGACTTTGCATGTCGTAGGTATAACTATGGCGGAGCAGACCTACTTAACTAGAAAAAGGAAAGACCAGAGGAAGATAGAAAAGAGATAAGGGTAGCTATCAGCAAGCGTCCCCCTATTTGCGCCGGCGCTATCGTCGTCCTGTCAGCCCCATAGGTCTCACCTTCGAAGGCAGGGCGGAGCCCTGCGCAACGCCTCCGGCGAGTGCTCAGCTCTCTGGTTGTGTGCGCAGGTTCGTTTATTCGCTATGGGGTAGTGGTTCACCAAATAAAACCACAATCAGAGAAAAGGGCCCTAGGTATAACTTAAATCAAGGCCGTTCTCCTGCTTCATCATCGAAAGAGGAAGTCACAACATGCCCACTCAGTCAGTAGAAGTTGCCATAAAAAGCGTAGTCCTCCCAGTCAAATAATGCTTGTGCCAACTACTAACTTGTACTGACTTGTACCTTGTTGCTGTACTACTTCTGTTGAAAGTAGCTCTAGCTACTTATCAAAAATAAAAAGTTGGGAGTAACTAATGCCAGCTCAACATTCGTACGATCAAGCCTTCTTCTATCACTCGATGATTCTGCTCTTGCTTGTTTGAAGTTCTCTTGCTTGTTTGAAGTTTACTAAGTGAAAAGGTGAAAATCTTACGGAAAGACATATTGAGGTTTGAAACATCGATTAAAAGCTAGTATCTATACTAGCTATTCTGATACTAGTATTAAATGGTAATATAATGGTAAACGTAGTAGTTCTTTTGGTCGTTTTGGTATTAAGATTATATTTAATATAGGTAGTCGCTGTTCTTTGGAGCTGCTGGAGAGCCGCTCGTAGAACAGGAGAGAGCAGGCAAACTCTCGTTGAAAAACGTTTTCCGCCACGAGAGTAGAGCTCGTCGAAGTTCTGCGTCACGAGGTGCTTTGTTGAGTACCTTGTTGCAGTTGTTATGCGAGTCGGAAATAGGGGGAACAAGAAATCCTAAAAACAGCTCCTAAAAGAGTCGGACAAGCTCCTAAAAAGTAAAGCTCCTAAAAAGTCAAAACTAATCTGGGTTGAATAATAATATTCACTGTATGTGAATAGTACTTCCCCCGGGCGCAGTCGCGGACGTCTTCTCAACAACCTCCAACGTAGGACTAGTCTTCTCAGCAACCTCCGACGACGCGGTCTTTGCAGCTTCTAAGCGCCAGTACTTGACATTAGCGTGCATCGCAACCCTGCGGTCTTCCAGCAGAGGATACAAGTCAACGATCGTTTCCCAGAATGGAACGGCCTGTTGTACGAGAGGAGACTTGTACTCGGAGGATAGAGAGGAGAGGGGAGAGTGTCCCTACTTCTACCGGGTTTTGTACTCGGAGGATAGAGAGGAGAGGGGAGAGTGTCCCTACTTCTACCGGGTTTTGTACTCGGAGGATAGAGAGGAGAGGGGAGAGTGTCCCTACTTCTACCGGGTTTCTTGTGCCTGTAGCTAGTTACAAAAACAACAAAGGTATAATCTTCAATACAATGAAATCAAGAAAGCCCAGTTGGAATTTCGCAAGTTTAGTGCTATCCCCAGGATTCACCTCCATCGCGAACGACTCGAAGCTACTCTTTTGTCCTTTTGCTTAGAGAAATTTGAGGTTCAGATAGTTTGCTTATATGGCCTTAAGTAGCTTGGGTTTTCTGAAGCTGGTAAAGCTGCTATTTTTCCAGTATGTTATCCTGCTTCTACTTCTCAACATTGTAATCTAAGTTCACAGTGTATGATCATTTGCCGTAATTTTCGTATTCGCACTGCAGATGATTCTCCATGAAGATGCGTTCGCTGTTTGGAGTAGGATGTCAAAAAACGAGTCAGTTGTATCATGGATAACTACAAGAAGATCATCGTAGAGTAAGTAGAAAATGCTAGAACTACTGGATTCATGTAAAGATACACATACTAGCCACGAACGCGATTTATTGATAATTGTAAATAACAGTAAATGATCTACCATTTGAGGTAACAACTGACTGTCTAAACTTAGAGAAAAAACTTCATCAAGTACGCCCACTGTGTGTAGCTTCCAAGTGGTTGAACGCAATTTCCAAGGTCGGCTGCGTGGACGATAATTTTTTTCATTACTTCCGCGTCGTGGTTGAAGCGTTTCTCATCCAAAATTGGCTTCTCCTGAAGCTCTTCTGCGTCGCGTGCATTCTTCACTTGTGTCAGACTTTTCGTCCTTAGAAGAAGTAGTACTTTTCTTCTAAGCTCTTGCCAGTGATGTCAAGCTTTTCGTTCTTACAAGCCAGTACTTTTCTTGCCTTAGCTCAGATTCTTGGAGACCATGATGATCGGTTAACAACTACAACAATACATCAGTAGAACTAAAAAAAAACAAAGCCTTAACATCAAATCGAAATGCACAGTCATCGCCGTTCCCATGATCGCTGTGGTTGCAACTGCACGAAACTGAGCCTGTTCTGCAGCCGAGAACTCCTCCAGTAGTTAACGGGAGGCAATCAGTATCCTTGGTGGAGTGGATTACATTGCTACTTCAAAAGCCCAGAACAAGTAAGATAATAATAAATAAGCCATCTTTCAAGACTTGAAAGATTGATAATAATATTAATAAATAATTATAAGTGGCCGCCTTAAAAAAGATTGCATCCCGGGAGCTCGAGAATGGTGTACATCGTGTAGGCGTGCATGTTTTCCAGAACCGCAAGATTGTTGTACGTTCGCGCCAATCGATGTCCTTGATTAACAAAATGTTCATTTGTCAATCCCGGATGTCCTAGGTCGTGGCAAAGGGCCGCAACCATTAAGGCAAAGATATCCACGTCGTCGGCGTAGTCGTGCCAGCCGTCACGAAGAAGTATCCCCGTCGTCGCAAAGACATTCCAAGCGTGCGCCCAGTTGTGGTACGGATTCTTCTCATAGTTTCGCGCTACCACGGCAACAAAATTCCTGACCGTATGCTCACGTGGTCTGATGGGCTTGCGGCAACCTCGTCTAGTGCCCACAGCAGGGGCGGGTGTACTTCGGACTTGGTCCTCTTCGGTGATATCCCTGAGTGTGTCGGGGAAGACGACACGAAAATTAGAGGCGGGATATCGACCGATGATCAACATCTTCAAGTAGCAGTAATAGTAGTGATAGTAGTCGTGTACCCAATCGTGGGGTATAAGTGCTATGCTAGATTATTCTAGGAGAGAATAGACCTACTAGAGTATAAGTACTAAGACCATGGAAAGTAGCAACGGATACTTAGACCAGAAGATGATCGGATTACTAGTACCAAGCTTCGACTCTCTGTTTCGCTTTCAAAGTCTCTGCTCGCGCCGTGGCAACTGCGACTGCATCACCTGACTGATCGGCGTCACCCGCTAGAATTTTTGGAGAGGACGCAGGAATAAATCAATGGACGGTGGTCAGAAGAAGGTTTAGGGGGCAGGCTAGTTTTGCTTGTGGGGGAGAATCATGTGAATGTCCCTAGTAGATATAATTTTAATTAGGAAACGATTTCACTGGTCAGTCCCACATAATGAAAAAATGTATGCAACGTCGTGACTACAAGTCAACAACAAGCCTATAATCCTGATCAACAACAAGTCAACAACAACACTTTCTTCTTCATAAAGAACTCATATCCGGATCGCGGTTCCACGGATCGCGGTTCCACGGACAGTAGAAATTCGTCGTAGCGAGCAAAAGGCATGCGAAGTTCTCTAGTTCCTCACTGCTGTATTGCAGGGGATCGAAGTCCCAGCTCAGGAGCTTCAGGTATTAGAAATATGTCATGTCATGCTCGTGGTGCCTCGCCCTTATATACTAGCATTTCGCGTCTATATGTGAGCCAATTCAGTGTAGAGGTACCTCCAATGGAGAGCCTCCACCCCGATTTAATTTTTACCATATAGTAGTAGTAGTAGTGTACCCAATCGTGGGGTATGTACGACACTTTAATTAGTTTGTTGCATGGAACTTTCTTTTTCCTCCGTCGTCTCCATCTTTTTTCCCTTTTCCTTTTCCTTGATTGATGCCGTCACTATTTCCGCCCTTTGCATTTCAGAAGATGAGATCTATGGTAGTCGGCTCGCTTTGCTTGTTGTCTGAGGGTCATTCTTTTTTGACATAGCTCGATCTGCCATTTTTGACACTTTTGACACTTCTTATAGATACTTATTTCTATTGACCTTCTAGATCTAGAAGTAGTAGATGAACTCGCGTCGATCCCCAAATTATGAATCATCTCAAGCATGAGCATGAAGATCATCCTACCAGTACGGAAATCAACAACTTAGAGATTTACGAACATCATGATCAAGGAAACAACAGAAACAAGAAAATCATAACGACAGCAACACGAAGATCAACACCATCAGGATCAACAACATCATCAACAACAACAACAAGATCAAAGTCTTAAGGTCTTAAACGTGTGCAGCAAGTAACAAGTTGATGAGTTAAATAGTTGGTCCGGATCTAGTTAGCTTAGGCAGATGAAAGGCACTAAGCCCCAGGGATCTTCGTACTTAAAAACAACAAAAGCCAAATATTTTGTCTTCTCAAAATTATCCTGTGCTTGTGCAGATTAGCACTAGTTCACAGGACAGGGGCGACATCGCTAGAATGATGAACTACATCATTCAAATCCGTAGCCATTGGGCTACCTTAAGGTTTATCTAATTTTGATGTTCTCCTGGCCACAACATTCTAGTGCTAATCTTGAGCTTTTCTAGTTGTATCCACACACTGAAAACATTAGAATTTTTTTGGTTATAGATAATTGAACTTTACACGAAACAGAATTTTTAAATCTGTTACGTGTAAGAAATTTGCTATATCTTTCCTTGTGCTGTAGTGCTGACTGACGTAAGTCCTGAATGAGAAAATAAAAATGACCGACCACGAACCACGAGCAGCATACAGCTCGAAAAATTTTCTGTTGAGAGCTAAACAATCTGTTGCACGACGAGAAACCTACGAGGATACCAAGCATCACGAGAAAAAATACGATGCGGCTACTCTGTTCGAATCTTCTGGTGAGATCTGAAAGCACGACGAGGAGCACGAGGGCGAGCACGGTAGTAAAATTTTGATTGATTTAACTGGTACAATTTGACCAACGAACTCCTAGCCCTATGCTACTACAAAAACCCCACAGGGAAAATTTTAAGGTGACCCATTTTCCCAGTATTCTAGTGGCATAAAATTCCAAGCAATAATGCAGTTGATCTAGACGATAGTGGAATAGTTAATCTTTATTAGGTCCATAACTAACACAACTCTAATACACCCGAACATTCCTAATCTAGTGGCATAAAATTCCAAGCAATAAGTAAATCAATCAATCAACAAGTCAATCAATCACGCAGTTACTCAATAAATAAATCAAGAAGTAACTAACTAACTAACTCAATCAATCAATAACTAAGTCAATCAGTCAGTTAATCAAATAAGGAAGTCAAAAATTCCTAGTGGGTTAAACAATCAAGACCTTCACAAAAATAAAATCATCCTTACACGAGCACACCGACGAAATTCGGCGGACCTTTCTGGTTGACGCGATAGGGATACGGTTGCGCAAGCTGTTGGAAGTTACTCCCTTGACGGTTTTCAAAGTGGCCAAGGGAGCAAAACAAGAAAACTCTGAACGGCAAGGGTCTAGTGGTGTAGAAAAATTTCTAGTGGGTATCTAGTGGCATCACCAAGCTGAAAGTTTAAAAATTCCTGGTGACGTTAAAGCAAAGGATCCAGCTGCTTGGAAGTTTACCTGGCTGTTGTATTGGAGCCAGAGCAAAAAGCGAAAATGCCGCCGCTGGTAGTGCAATGCCAAGACCTCCTCGATCGTGGGGTAGCAGCTATCCTCCTTGTGCGAGGAGTACCTCCGGGGAGCCTATACGACGGGGGAGGAAATACCAAGTCGCGCCCCGAAATGTATCAGGCAGCAATCCAGAATAACTACCATTGTACTCCGCTGACAACGGTGACGTCTACGCTAACTGTGCCGGAGGTCAGTCAGTTGCTCAATACGTATTTTCTGGATACCACTGGCACGAAAGCAGAAAAGATTCTACGCTTCAAGGATTTCATCAATGGTCATCAGTTTGCACCACAGCAGCAGCCTCCAGCAGCAGGAGGAGGAGCAGCGCAGAGCAGTGCTCCACAACCGCAAAAGCCTGTCAAGTTTACGTGCGAACTAAAAACGTATACGGACAGGAGACATTTTGAAATCTTCATCGATGAGATCTTCGACACTTGTAAGCTACTACGCATTCGCGACCAGTTTCAAGCCCGCTACATACCTCAAGCAGGAGTAGTTTTGCCAGCGTTATCGGAACAGGAAGAAGCATCGTTTGCGGTTTTGACCAAGGCGATCAAGGATGCTCTATCCATCGGTATTCGCGTCGCGGTGCTCGAAGAGATTCGTCAACAGCGCATGACTGACACGGCCTGGGATATCGTGAAATATATCCAGAAGCAAGTGAACAGTCTGGGCGCAGCGCAAGAAGATGTGGAGTTTGAAGAGTATAACCGATCTAACTGGAAACAGTACGGTGGTCCGCTACGTGATTACGCAGCAGAACTGAGACGCATGCTAGGTCAGTTGTCTACTCGGTTTCCCGCGGGGCCGCCGTTCGAAATGGAACTTCGACGCAAGATCATCAAGCAGATTGATACTTCGCATACCGAGATCAGGATGGTTGTAGATCAAGTTCAAAATCGTGCAGTCACGCATGCTGAAGGTTCCGTCGAGTTCCTCATCACTGATCTTACCCGCCGTATGGTGCGCACTGCTGGAGATTCGGAAAAACAGTGCGAAACTTACGCTGCTTTGGACGATGAGCAGAAGCAGCAGCAAGCTGTCCAGCAGGCTTTTGTCACTGGCAAATCGTTCGGAAAAGGAAAAAGTACGTGGCAAGGCGGTAAGTCAAGTTCCAAGGGGGGCAAAGGTGGTTACAAGCAGCAGCAGGAGGAAAAGTTTTGCAAGAAGTGTTTTGATCACTACAAGTCAATCGGCAAACAGCATGAAAAAGCTGCAGCTATCCGCTCACACAATGTGAAAGATTGCAATCAACCTTGGAAGACGCCGATGAAGGTCGCCAACCACAAGGGAAAGAACAAGCTCAACAAGAAAGGCGGAAAGCACGACAAAGGAAAAGGCGCGAAGAAGTCTGATCCTAAGCACAAGCAGAATCAGTGACTAACTTCTTCTAATGATAGTAATTCTAGTAGTGAAAAAGAAGGAGTGAAGATGGATGTAGCAAAGAAAGTAAGTTGGTGGTCGAACTACATTCCATCTTGGGTAAGTGACAGCACCCGAGGTGTTATAAAAGCTGTTATCAAACGGGAGCAACAATGCAAGCAAAGGACGAAGAAGATGAAGATGAAAATGAAGGCGAAGATGGATTTAAAGCCAGCATTTGAAGAAGTTGAAGATGGTTTTGAAGTGTTTTTACAAGGTCAGTTTTCCAATGGAGCGATCATCGACTCCGGGTCAAAGTTTCACATCTCTCGAATCGAGTCGGACTTCGACACACTCGAGGAAGAATCCAGAGTCAAGATTCAAGGCGTTGGTGGTATTGTTCCAGGCCGATTCGGCACCCTCAAGCCGAACGTGCTCGGAAGTCATTTAAAAGCGATTTTTGCCAAGGATTTACCCGTAGACCGACTGATAAGCGTCGGCGGTCTGAACTCAGCCGGATGGAGAGTAGTATTCGGAGCGGTTCCTGAAGGTTCTCACTTTGATCACAAGTATCTTCGTGTGCCTCGGGTGAATTTGCAGAAATCCGCAGGAGGTTTGCCATATTTACAAGATTTGTGCTTCGAAGACAATAGTGCAAGTAGCTCGTTTGTAATCGACGAGTGCTATTCTGAGGATGAGCTTTTCTGTCCAGAAGTAGAGACTACAGATTGCGCCATCAATCAGCCTCCCATCGAAGCACTCTTAACGAGAAAACTGTCTGAGCGAGAAAAGTATCTCGAGCACCTTCGCAATTGCCATCTGTATGACGAGAGGCTCGGCAAAGTCGATTGCCCGCACTGCTCGATGCAAAAAGCGAAAGCTGTGAGTCACAAGAAGGAACGACCTGAAGAATTCCATAATCCGCCATTTTTGGTAACAGCGTGCGACTTCTTCGGTCCAGTAGAGCCAACTTCCATCAGAGGAGCGCGATTAGCTTTGATATTTGTTGACGACGCATCCAAGTACGCAGTTGGTCGAGGAATTTCTTCGAATGATTTGGCTCCGAAAGTTCTGAAGGAGATCATTGAGGACCTTCGAACGAAGTTGGGCGCGAAAGGCACGAACATGACTCCAAGTGGGAAGATCATCGTTGCAGGTATCAGGTCGGATAACGAAAGCGTACTCCGTTCCACCGAGTGGCGATCGACAGCAAGCAAACTACAACTGAACGAGCTTCACAGTATTCCTTATAAGCCACAAGGCAACTCCGTCGTAGAGCGGTTAGTGGGGACACTAAAGTCGAACTTGCGAGCCAGCATGGCCGGCGTCGACTTACGATTGTGGTGTTGGTGCCTTGAGTACCTTATAATAATTTACAACATGATCCCCAGGGACATGAAGCGAATTCCACAGAAAATTATCAGTGATGGAAGAAAGAAACGCTTGGCGCTTACTGGGGGCAACTCGAAGTCCAACGAGCTAAGCAACTCAGGGCGTCAGCGCGCGGTAAAAGCTAGCCCTCTGGAGATCCTCTTGAATTTTTCAGAGGACCCAATCACGATGATGAGATCTGCAGAAGGGAAACTGAAACACAGGCGCCGCTTCGGTTGTCTAGTGTTCTTCAAGGTCCACCCTACTCCTACGAAAGTCTTTGCAGACCGGCGCAAGCCAGGGGTGTTTTTGGGTTTCAGTTCGGTCAACTCCGCTTGGATAGTAGGAGGGATTGTTTCTGATGGCAGGACCAAGACGGGTTTTAAGTTCAACGTCTACGAAACGATCGACGTACAATTCCACGAGAATATATTGGTCGCTAAGATCGAGGACTTGCTCCAGGTTCCGGAGATTACTAAGTTGGAAGATGATTCGTCCGCTTGCATGCCGGAATATGATCCTTCTCGACCCTTGTCGCTGACGGGCGTGCTTGGTGAAAAGTATGGCAGCTTGAAGGGTTCTAAGTACGAGTTAGTCATCTGGGAGCCTGAAACTAAAGGCAAGGAGCCTGTTACCGCGGGACAGATCGAGGCATGGGATCCAGTTAAAAAGGAACCGGCCCGATTTAAAAGAAGTAAGTCAACCACGACCGAGGAAAAAGCTCAAACTAAGTTCAGGAAAGTAGTGACATTTGGAGCAGTTACGAAGATAGCATACGATCCAGCAATAGCAGCAGACGATCAAGATCGTTCCGTACCACAAGAATCTAGTAGAGAGAAGTCTTCCTCCAGTAAAGATGTTCCGCAGTACATCCCTCCAGCACCTTCCTTAGCATCTAGTAGCGCGCAGCAGTCAGCTCCGCTAGAACGTTGTGACGCATACCAGACGACGCCGATCACTATGCCGCAGCACAGGTTTAAGAAACCCCGGTGGAAGAAGAGCAAGAACACTTCCGCTACGTTAGCTACTGCTGTTTTCATTCTGGATCAGCTACAATTCGCAGCATCGTACGTGGCTACGCAAGAAGCTTGTCGTCAGCTAGAATAAGAAGAAGAAGAAGAAGGCGAGTTTCTTGGTGCTGAGATCATGCTAGCTGCACAGGATGAAGATGGTTTCATAGGATCGGTTCCACCTAAGGTCGCCATGAATCCGCAAAGCCCTCACTACCAGAAGTGGATAGAAGCGGATGACTTGGAAAGGACGAAGCTGGAAGCGTATCGTTGTTGGAGGAAACTAAGCGAGGACGAGGAAAAAGACTGGATGGAGGGACGCCTCAAGGCAACCCCGACGGCGATTCTGTATAACCGCAAGCGGGACGGTAGATTCAAAGCTCGGTTAGTCGTTCTAGGTGACCGATGGGATCCTGGTGGCTATCAAGAGTTATACAGTCCTACGGTTTCGCAAGTTGGTAATCGTCTTGTTCTTATCGAAGCAGCACGTCGAGGATGGGACATCATTCCGTATGACGTCGGAAACGCATTCATTCGAGCTTCTATAGATCGCACAGTTCTAATATCTCTGCCGAAGCAGTGGCGCGATGGACAGGAAGACCATGGCGTTAGGAGTTTACTTCGGGCGCTTTATGGATTACCGATGTCACCTCGCTTATGGCAGAAACAGTACGCCAAGGACCTACAGGAGATGGGATTCGAAGAGAGCCTACTCAATCCCGGCATTTGGACTATGCGGGATTCTTCTGGTGAACTCATTGCGATGCTGAGTGTTTACGTGGATGATTGCATTCTAGCCGCGAAGGACAAGGAGCTTACTAACGATTTGATCGATAAGCTACATGCTCTGCACCCGTTATCCAAGATTAAAATGGATGAAGTTACCGATAAGGATGGCACTTGGCTTCATTTCGACATGCTTGGGGCAGACGTATTCTACAATGCTCAAAAGAAGTCGGCGAAGATCACGATGGAGACTTACCCCAAGAAGATGCTCAAGACGTTCGGTATGGAGAATTGCAGCAGCTTACCGACTCCAGCCTTCGACGAAGCACTTCTTTACCAAGATTCGCCTCAGATCGAGTTCAACATTCGGCAGGTAACCGGCTCCCTACAGTGGGCAGCTACGGTGGCCAGACCCGATTTAGCTCAAGTGACGAATTGTCTAGCGCGGGCGGCAAACCGTCCGCCAACCAAAGCAATCGCTGCAGCGTGTAAGCGTGTACTACGATACGTTAGAGGATCTTTGGGCGAAGGATTAGTTTATAGTCCCCATCAAGAGCAGGAGTTCCAGAACCTATTCAAGGACCTCTATCGCCATCCGGAGAACATTCAGATCAACGAAATGACTGAACAGGAGAAGAAGTTCGAGCCGAAGTCCTTTCACCCCATCCAGAGTTTTGGCGATGCAAGTTTTGCTTCTACACTCGAATTCAAATCGGTTTCCGGTGTAGTCGTATACTACTATGGCTGTCCAGTTGTGTGGAAATCCACGGCCCAGACGGTACGAAGTGGATCTACGTGCGAGTCCGAAATTGTGGCCCAGTCGGACCTTCTCAAAGTCTCGGAAGACATCCATGCAATTCGCCGCTTTCTTCGAGGTGTACCCGAAACCGGAGAAGGAGACAAGGATAAAGGACCTTTGTACTGTGATAGTCGTAGCGCTATAATTAGCTTAAAGAAAACCAACCTTAGTGACGTACCTAAAAAGAGTAGACACGTAGCCTTACGCTACATGCAAGTGCGGGACGACGCGCAGCGTCTTTGTTACGTTCCAACGGGCATGCAGAGGAGTGATGGTTTGACTAAGAGTTCGACCAATGGCCTGCTTTACAAAAACGTCTTCCATGTTCAAAACATGAAGAGAGATGCTAACCTTCCTACTTATTGTTTTCTGGCCTATGCAATTCCATACTAGGAAGGCATGTCTTACATCTTCAAAGTCATTCAAATCGCATGCAACAAACTCCATCTTTTGCCAAGTTTCACATCTTCAACACCAACGTCCGCGCTTGTATTATAACATTTTCCACTTTCTCAAAATTAACTTTTGCTACATTTTCCTAGCTTAGTCTGTATTAGCTAACAGCAAGAAACACACAGTACGACAAGCCAAAAATAATTAATGAAGAAATAACTAAACAGCTAAAGCAATAAAAGCAAGAAACTACCGACAAACAAAGAAGTAAAACCACAAAAGTGAACTACTTAAACTTTACCTTAAGCCACTGGCTAAGTATACTCACTCGGCAAAGTGTAAAGTTTAGAGTATCTAGCCTTGGTAGGATTGTTTTTCCTTCTTTCGTCTTCTGCTCGGTCGCTTCAGTTTGGTGGAGGGCGTTACCTCTAACCCGTTGCGCATCGTTCAGTTTGCGTTTGAAGGGGGGAATGTCGATCCCCAAATTATGAATCATCTCAAGCATGAGCATGAAGATCATCCTACCAGTACGGAAATCAACAACTTAGAGATTTACGAACATCATGATCAAGGAAACAACAGAAACAAGAAAATCATAACGACAGCAACACGAAGATCAACACCATCAGGATCAACAACATCATCAACAACAACAACAAGATCAAAGTCTTAAGGTCTTAAACGTGTGCAGCAAGTAACAAGTTGATGAGTTAAATAGTTGGTCCGGATCTAGTTAGCTTAGGCAGATGAAAGGCACTAAGCCCCAGGGATCTTCGTACTTAAAAACAACAAAAGCCAAATATTTTGTCTTCTCAAAATTATCCTGTGCTTGTGCAGATTAGCACTAGTTCACAGGACAGGGGCGACATCGCTAGAATGATGAACTACATCATTCAAATCCGTAGCCATTGGGCTACCTTAAGGTTTATCTAATTTTGATGTTCTCCTGGCCACAACAACTCGACCACCCGGAGATCATCAGATGCAGATCATGATTCTGTTCATAATCTATTTCTTGAGAGCGCCAAAATTCCCTTTCTTCGTCCTCGTTGTGCACAAGCCGGCTTTTCATGTCCGGTCTACTCAGGTTGTCTTCTTGTTGCAGTCCGTTCTCCGCGTCGTGCTCGCTTTTGCTTCCTGGAGCGGGTGGCGCTTGAAGATCACCTTGTTGGCGCTTGGCCTCTCCTGCTAGGTGGACTTGTTGAGCTTTCGACAACTTGGCCTCTATTCGGAGGTTGTGGTGAATTAGAAATCAGGATCAGCGTAGGATACAAGAATCGTAAGTATTGCTCTCATCGAGAGGATCTTCACTACGAGTTTGACAACGGTTACTGAAGATCATCTACTTCTTCTTCTTCGTACGTAGTCTCAATTCTATTAATAAGTTTCCTCGCCTTACAGTTGTCTCCCGCCTCTCGTCGTACCCTGACTCTATTTCACTGTCGCGACAGAGAAATCGTGGTGTCGGATCTAGGTCTATAACCTCGACTACGCTATCCTCGTCCTCATCTATCTCAACCAAGGTGCTCGCAGATACTGCCGTTTTAAGAATTAGACGCACAAGAACAAGAAGGACTTTTGATATCGTTTGCTATAAATGTGTTGTGTCCTGAGTTGTGCTCGCTAAGCCTATTTGTTACAACAAAGAGATCATGAGTGAAAGATGAAAACTAAAAGCTCTAAGACGAGTAATCCGTTACATAAAGCGGGAAAACCGCATGGCGGAGTCGGTGTTCTCGTGCTTACAGACGTCGCAACTAAAGACGGAGCATTCCTACTGCTGCCTCCATGATCAACTACACGGGTAATTATATTATCATTTTGCCACCTAGTACTCTGTTCGGCATCATCCTTGATGTGAATGCCGCGTCTCCTGTCCACCTGCTTGTTCATGTTGTTGTTGTTCTGGCTGAAACTAGAAGTAGTAATATCTTGTGCACACTCCACCAGATGCCTCGAGGACTCTCTCCGGGGTGATCTAGTGCGTGACGTCGAAGTGTTCCTTCTCGAAGAGGTGCTGGACAAAGTTGGAAACAGAAATGTGCTCACATTAGAACGTTTTTTTTCCGCGACGACGGGGACGTTATTTTTACTAGTCTTCCTCGTCCCCGATGAAGATGAAGAGATGAACGATCCAGAAGATCCTACACGTCCAGGACGAGGCTTCTTTACTTGTGGACTCGGAGCGTCGGCGACTACGCTAGAGGCTGTAGTCGCAATCGCACTTGAAGCTCCTGAAGCTGTTCTCGTCCTTAGAACACTTGCAGGACTGTGACTACTACCGTATTGGGAGGCCTCAGAGGTTTGAAGACCCCTACTCAACATAGTCGATGTACCGTTCTTGCCACAACCTCCACTGGTTAGAACTCCTACGTCGACTTCTTTTACGTTCACGTTACTCGTATTGCCACGACTAGGGAGTACCACCGGAGGGACAAATGCTGCTGGCATACTCTGTGTCCGTGCTATTAGCATTTTGCGTTGCCGAGCCCCTGCGCCGCGTGCACGTTTCGATTTTTTCTTGTTCCTCTGCTTACTGCATCTACTTCCATTCTGCTGTTGTAGTTGTTCTTCCTGGAGGTGCCTGATGCTTGACGTGCTCGCACTACGCTCCAATGTTGTAGCCGCGAAACCTCCTGCAGCACAAGAAACACTAGTCACATTACTAGAGCTATTCTTGTTATCGACCAGTTGCATCAACGGGGTTGATGTACAGCTAGTAGAGTCGCTCTCAGGAGGTGGTAGCAAGTGGTCACCGTCTTGTGCTGTGGTGCTACATCTCGCAGTTGACGAAGAGTTCGATCTTGTGCTGTGGTTACGTTGATATTGATGATGTCCTTGGTGTTCCATCATCAAATCTACAGGCTGAGCTTTACTACAACCCCCTGAAGAAGGATGCTGCAGGGTAGTCCTGGAAGTCGTCTGCTGTGTATTTGAATGTTGTGAAGGGTGCGAAGTAGAAGGCGTAGCCGTTGAAGGTGCCGCGCCTGCGACACAACTAATGTTGCTACTATTGTTACCGGCCGGCCAAGCATCAAAGCTTATCAAGTTGCCGAAAGCAGACGCTGCTTCGTCTACCACCGACGCACCGCTATGAGTTCCTGTCCCTCCTACAGGAAAATAGATGTCCGGATCATCGAGAGATGTTCCACGCGAGGAGACTGCGGGACGATCAGAGGTCGGCGCCTGCGTTGTACACTGCGACATCGTTTTATCCAGGGCAGTTGCAACAGCAGTGTGTTGTATAATGTTGTTGTCAACTTGATGATGTAGTTGACGTTGCCCTTGATGTTGGCCTCCACTTCTGACATATTTTGAAGAGGAAGTTTGACTGGAACATGCGCTAGTGTACTTCCTCGATATCCCTCCAGTAGTTGTGGATGCAGAAGAAGTGGCGTGATCACCTTGTTGTCCGCAGCCTGTTGCTACCAGTGAAGAACTTCCCCACGGGATGGCCGGAGACGCGGAAATTCTGTTTATAGAAGACTCACAACTTTTTCTGCTAAAAATATTTGCCGCGGCTCCTCCTGCACAAGAAGTAGAAGTCAGTGTTGACGCATCTTGCTTGCACCGTGGAAACTCTATGTGGAAGCGCGGGCCTCTATACAACTCTGTGCTGGAGGTGGAACTAGATGAACAGAAGTTGAAGGCCTGCTTCTGCCGGATGTTTCTTGTATTCGCAGTGGCTACTGCTGTATCGTTCCTCGTTGAGCAGTTTTTTACCTGATTCGTGTTCTCACCAGGACCAATTGCGCTACCTCCAGTAGTATGTCCTCTACTATGTTGTTGCTGATGCTCTCGCACAACTCGACGGTGGTCGGTCCGCGGAGTGGTCACTGCCGTGGTCGCGGATGTACACATATTAGCGGCTTGACTGATGTCGCTGCTCTGCGGACGCGCTGACTCAGGACTGCCTGACAACGAGGAAGAAACCTCAGTCGAACACGTTGCCGATGTGTTCTGAGACGCCATTAGAGGATGGTGAAACTCTCCTGTCGCAGCAGAACGTTGAGGCAACTGCGCGGGATGGCTGTAGTAGGTTGCTCCAGCACTAGAAGGTGCAGAATGATTTTGGTTTGCCGATGTCCGTCCATGATGCGCACCGACACCGCGAGCACCAGATCCTGACGTTGCACTAGTACCCTGTATGGTTGTCTGTCGCGAACCATGACGGCTTTGTCCTCGTCGCCCATTTACTCCACAGCGTGTTGCAGATTCTGCGCCTCCCCCGGCTGCTACTGCGCCAGCTTCTGTGCTTGTGTCAAGGATCATGCAAGAACATTCATCAAAGCGACTACTTGTTACTCTTTCTGCACAAATAATGAACTCATCGTCGCTTTCGATCATGTCCGACAAACGCGGCCGAAATCTGCGGCAGACCTCTAGGCTGTTGTCGGCTTCTTTTAGGGCAGCAGGATCGGCCCAATCACTATAACATATATGCTTTAGGGCTGCACGGTGCCCCCCCTCCCTGTGGTATGAATGATCTGTGGTGGCGCGCGCGCGCGCTTTTCCGCGCTGATTTTCGCGGATTCTAGTGGTGGAAGGCGTCAAAATTTGGCGCAGGCGGTCCCTTGCGCCTCTCTGCGTGCTCCTCAGGGAACTCCTGGCCCCTGCTGACCCTCGCAGGCAGGAGGCCTCCGCTGTGAAAGGCCGCCGAAGGCAGCCAAGGTCGCAAGAGCCAGCAAGCCGATGACCAAGGGCCCGGAGGGTACTGGCCGCACGGCTCACGGGGTCCAGCCTTTTGCCGCCTTCAGAGCCCTTCCACAACCGGCGCACTGCTGCGGCGGCGAAGTATATCGGAGGCACTTACGGCACAGGCAGGCACCTGGAAGGGGGCGCAGGCGGCCCCTTGGGCCCCTTTTGAAGCCAGCCACCTACATCGGAGACCTGTAAGGAACCGCCAGGCAGCTGGAAGGGAGCGGAGGAGGCCCCCGGGCCCCCTTTTGAGACGCCTTAGAAAGGGGTCCGGGGCGGCACGGTACCCCCCCGACGCCCTGCGCCCTGGATCATATATGTACCAGGGAGGGAGGCCCCCCCTCCCCCCCCTGTGGATGGATCGGGGGTGGACCACGCCAGGGGGGTCCAGCCCTGCCACCTTATTGGCCAGGCCTGTCGAGGGGCTGCCGGGCGGGAAGGCCTCAAAGCGCCCACTTCTGACCCCTTCCCTCTTCTTGCATGTACCCTACAGACCTGGCAAAGGTGGCAAAGGCAGGGCCCCGCTGCCTTGTTGCATGTACCCGACAGACCTGGCAAAGGTGGCAAAGGCAGGGCCCCGCTGGCTTGTTGCATGTACCCGACAGACCTGGAAAAGGTGGCAAAGGCAGGGCCCCGCTGCCTTGTTGCATGTATCCACAGACCTGGCAAAGGGGGCAAAGGCAGGGCCCCGCTGCCTTGTTGCGTGTACCCTACAGACCTGGCAAAGGGGGCAAAGGCAGGGCCCCGCTGCCTTGTTGCGTGTACCCTACAGACCTGGCAAAGGTGGCAAAGGCCGGGCCCCGCTGCCTTGTTGCATGTACCCTACAGACCTGGCAAAGGGGGCAAAGGCGGGAACTCACCCCCTTGGCGTAGGGTTGGGCACATGCAACACGCCAGAGGGGCCCAGCCTTGCCACCTTTGCCAGGTCTGTCGGGGACATGCAGCACGCCAAGGGGGTGGGTCCCGCCTTGCCTCCTCTGCCAGCTCTGTCGGGCACACGCAACACGACAAGAGGGCCCAGCCTTTGCCACCTTTGCCAGGTCTGTAGCGTACAGGCAAGAAGCGGGAAGGGGTCAGAAGTGGGCGCTTTGGGGCCTTTTCCCCCGGCAGCCCCTCGAAAAGAGGGGCCGGGGCGGGGAGGCCCCCCCCTTCAAAAAGTTAGATCGGGGGAGGGGGGGCCCCCCGCCCTGAGCCCTGGAACATATATAAAAACATGTTTCATGAATATGATGGAAGAGCCTGCAGAAAGATACTCAATGACAATGCGTTGTAAAAACTTTTCGTTAGTGCGTGCGCGACCATAAGTTTTCCTCTAGTATTTCTGCTTCATCTCGTCCATCCTCTATTCCTTCAACATGCCGCTGGCCCTGCATGGAACCTTTATTAAGAGATGAGGACAATGCACCCTCTTCATATTCCTTCCACTTGTCGACAGCATCAACATCAAGCCGTGATAGAGAGTTGCTCGTCATGTCGTAGCGTCGAGCACACAGTCGCATTCGAGTCTCAGGTGTTGGTATCTCCACACCAGAGTGTTCAAGTGGTGTAGATGTAGTACGAGGAATGTTAGAGAGGAGAGCTACTCTACGACGTGTTCTTCTTGGTACTAGTGCTTCGACAATAATGTTTCCCTACATCGACATGCAATTATATGTTGGAAATGATTTTGAAAAAATGCTGTTGAAGCAGACTACAAAATCACAAAAGGAAAAATCAAGCAAACAATCAAAATCATCTGCTCCATAATAGTGTCCCGACTGACTCCATGCCTGTAGTACCGAAACACTGGGATTTCAGCACTTCGCTTCCCATAGTGCTTTGGTGCTGTCAAGAGTACACGGAGGAGGTATGCTGGATCTTCAATGTTATTATCATCATGGTAACACATCACTCCATGAAAAATCCTAGTAGTCGTATCGAAATCTATGACTCACAAAAAGAAACCAACTGTTGAATCGAGCAAGTGAGGTAAATGAGAATCAGATAGGTACTATCTTCTATTCTTGTAGACTCTTCGTGACACGGTTTCTGTTCTGGTTCTCGTAGTGGCTCCAGAAACTCTGCGACCGTCAAAATAGGCCCTTCTACCTCGTCGAGTTCTTCTATTGTGTTTTCTTCTTCTAGTGGATGCGTGTCATCTTGCGTGTCATCTACTCCCACGAGGTCTTGTTTGTCGTGTTTCTCCTTGCCCACACCATCATCCGCATCCGCTTCAGAAGGCGAAGGCTTTGTAGTGCATGTTTTTACCACGTGTTCTTTATCATGATCTCCACTATCATCCACATTCCTTTCAGATGCAGCTGGAGGAGTTGCACAAGGAAGCTGCTCTTAAAGGTAGCTTTTCACTATCCCGAGACAAGTGTGTTGCACTCTTCGCCCATTAGTTTCCCCTCCAAATCCAGGAGGAGCCCACTGCCACTCGGCATAGTCCACATGGGATAGTGAAAAACTACCCTTAATGCCCATCACGTACCTTTCTTGTAACCCTACTTTCTTTCCTTTGCTGCTTTCTTCTCAGTATTGTTTGGTCCTCGCGATAGAAGCAGATTAGAGCTTAATGAAGACCTCCATCTTCTAGTTCATCTCTTTATCGCCTTTATCAACATCAACAATGATAAAAATGTCTATCACTATCGGCAGGCTATATTATAAAGAAAAAACAAGAAGTATGTAGAAGTAGATGCACATCCACAAGTATCTAGTATCGTGCCATACTCCTTCATCCTCGTCAGGGCGACCGCGGACGCATCTGAGATCAAGCAAGGCAGACAGCACATCCAAAAGGCTGTTCCTGCTAGGTTCCTGCTTCTCTTTCATGTCCTTGAATGCTCCTACTCGGCTCTGCTGAACAAGACCCTCTCGGTGTTCATGTGGCAATTGTGCACCACGATTCCGCCTATTAGTACTCGAAGTTGTCGTCGGCATTGTGATTGTGTACGCTGTGTGGAGGTGGTAACAAACGGCAACGGCAACGGGGACAAGAAGGAAGAAGTACAACTAGTAGTTGGACTACAACTAGTAGTTCATCTTAGTTTGACTACTAGTAGTTCTTGTTCATCTAGTTCGACTTCTACTAGGAGTTTGCGTTTCTAGAAGTACTAGTCAGAGTAGTAGGTGTCCGAGGAGGTTTCCTTGCGAGTTAGCCTCTCGCAGGAGAGGTAGGATGCTCGTCACAGGTCGCAGATCATCTTCGCAAACGACGCTTGCTCTATTTGATGTCCTCGGAGGCTCGACGAGCCTCCAAGAAGAGCTCGTCTCGTTCCTGGTCCTGAGACTTGTCCGCACCTACTACAGCTTCGGGCACTACTACCAGCACTTCGGATCTGGTGCGGAAGCACACTCGGATCACACCCCACGACACCTGTGACCCTTGAAGAAGCTCTCGAGAGAGGACAATGTGGATCAACCACTCGATGATCTTCTTCCTAGTTGTTCTTCATCTTCTTCCTAGTTGTTCTTCATCTTCTTCCTAGGATAGGATAGGAGTTGGCTCACCTGTGTTGAAGGGGTGAGCGTATAGGCAAGAGGCGCCATCAACTTGTAGTTGTGCTTCTTTTCCTCAGCCTCAACATCAGGAGTCTTCATTGATTATAGTAATTCATAGAAGTTCACAGCCACGCACTGAAAGCCCAAACTCCCTAAAGATAAGCCATGGTTAGGCTTTTTTACCAGATTGATATTAAGGTTATAATTTTTGATGTAGTTGATGTTCGAAAAAGAAGGAAATTTTTGATGAAGGTTTCGACGTAGGCTTCTTAGACTACAAGTACAAATTGCTTCTGATCACAAGAAAAATTCTTAATAGTTAGATTATAACGAACGTTTAAGTCCAGCTGTACCGACTAGAAGCTTATCTTTTAAAAGATGACTTGTGTAATACAGCTGATGAGACTCTAGATCTTCGACGCGAAACTAGTAGAAACATCCCCAGCTACCTTGAAGACTAATCTTAACGATCACACTACTGGGTTGGTTTGGAGGTGGTTGGGGAGCCACCCACGACACCACCCGCCTATACAGCTCTTTGAGCTAATTTTTTTGAAATTCATTCATTCATTCACTCATTCACCTTACCGCACTCACACAGCGCATCCAAAAGCTTTGCCCCTCCGTCACCCGCGGGTGAGGTAAGGGGAGTAATATTAGAAGCGAAATTGGGGAGTAATATTAGAAGTGTACACTTAACCTACAAGAGAAAGGGGACAGGTTGACTGTCCAACACCTTTCTCTCAGAATAATTGTGGTCAACAATTATCATATTCATAGGTGATAAAAACTTATTCTTGTTGGATAAAAAGAAGTATTTCTCAAAAACTATACACTCACTGAAAACGAATGGTAACGGTAATGGCGCGTCTTCCTGCATGTCGCCCCAGACCTCAGACCGGCTTTTTTTTTGAGTTACTTAGGGCTATTATATGCCACCGACCTTTTAAACAATGAAACACTACTATTATACACTTAAACAATTACATACTGGGGGAGCATGCCCGTCCTCTTCTCGGGTGCTCTTACCATTACATACCGGCGCTCTTCTCCCGGAGGCACAGAATAAATCTTGATGGAGTATTGATCTCCTTCGTAGGTTTTATGATCTAATAAATAGTATTCCACTTTTACCGCACAGAATAGATAATTACACAGACTTCTAAATGATGAATTCACGACGTCGATTGAAAATAAATAGAAGTCATACAACACAGTAGAAACAGTAGAGTGACGTAGATTCTTGACGTCCACCTCCCTCGTCTTCACACGGAAAATTTAAATCACACAGAGTAAGAGTTGTAGTAGACGTATAGAAAGTAGAATGACATTTCCAGTCAATGAGAAGAGTTCTTTTTGATCCACTGTCCAGTCAAAAATCAGACGGGATGTTTAGTCCTGTGAAGATGTGCAGGACCATGACCGCGGAACACAAAGGGACCAACATACAGCACCACGGTTGAGATGAGTAGAAGAGCAGGTAAGCAGCTGCTCCTCAATCTATTGAAATGAAGAGCTGCAGCTATATTCCAAATACCATTAACAAGCTTCAATTCTTTGACGTAGAATAAATCATGTCTATGGTCGCCAATCTTGATGCAAATAATTTGTTGTTTTGTACGTGTATGGCTATAATGTTGGTGGAGCATACCTAAGTAGAAAAGACAAAAACCGAAAAAATAAAAGTCAAGCAAGTACTTATCTACTACGAAATAAGCGCCGGCGCTGTCGTGGTCCTGTCAGCCCCAGAGGTCTCACCTTCGAAGGCAGGCCGGAGAGCCCTGCGCAACGCCTCCGGTGAGTGCTCAGTTCTATGGCTGTGTGCACAGGTTTACTCGCAATGGGGTACCGGTTCACCAAATACACCCACAACCACAGAAAAGGACACCATCTAATTCGTGCTACTGTTAACCTTAACATCCACGCACATAATCTTAGAAGGTAAGATGGGTAAGACCACGTCTGCTTCTCCTTTACATCTACTTCTACGAGAAAAAGATGACAGTCTCCAGATGTATAATAAAAGTGATCATTTCGCATCGCTCTCGGTTCTTCTTCGTTCTCTATTTTGGTATAAAGAACCGAGAGGCTGCTCGACAAGTGCTCGCTCTCAAGAGGATGGGTGGACCACGTAGTTACAGTACAGCAGGATAGCAAGGTGAAGACCACGGAGGCCAACGCCAGTTGGATAAAACGTAATAAATGGGGCAGAAGCTGAGCGAACGAAGAGGTTGGTAGACGTAGAGGTGCATGCTATTGCCCCTGTTGCCATCGTTCATGCTGGCCGTAGAAGAGACGTGGTCAGAAAGTATTGCAAAGATGCAGGCAGCTCATGACAAACCTTGAGATAAGCAAAAGTACAGGGGGCTGCTTCTACTCAAGCGGAGCTCAAGCAGGTGCCCACTGCCTACACTAACATCCAGGCCAATTCCTGATAACAATCCGTGCGTGGCACGAGGAGATGACGTCTTGTATAAATATAAGATTGTTGGGGATGTCCTAGCTCTCCCTTTATACTTGTCCTCGGGCCAGTTCATGTCCACGCAACGACAGAGCAAATTGCTAGGTCTGCGAGAGAGGAAACTGCATTTTTAAGACTTTAGTCTACTTATTTAGCTCATTAGAATGGAAAGCACTGAAGTATTTTTTGAGAGTCGGGTGGGGCGAGGGACGCTTCATGAGGTAGAAGGAACCGACTTGGTAATAACAGTATCTTTGTTATTTCGTTTCAAAAGACCGAGAGACTCATCTCAATGACGTCTTGTATAAATATTATAAGAATAAACTTTTATGCCTTGTCCTTACTTCTCGGACAAAAACAAGCATTGGAACATTATTCCTTGAGGAAGTGCAGCCATTGACAGAGTGACGGGTGACGGAGGTAAAATGAGGCAAAGTGAATGCGTCTGCCACGCCGTCACTAACACTACGTGGCCACTACGCTGGTGCTGCGCACTGCAGGAGTTGTTGTAGTGGTAGAAAAAGCAAGAAATAATCTCGAGAGACTTAGAATGCGAGTAGTGACGATCTTTCTAACTAACAAAAAACGAAAGATATTTTGTATCTTTTGATAACTCAATGCTCCTCTCCTTCTGCTGCGTCTGCGAGAGGACATTTTTATGAATGTGTGTTTTCATTCCCTAAAGGTGTTGTCGGAAAAGCAAGAAATAAGAAGGGTGACGAATTATTTAGATTGTAGGTGCTTTCATTAGTTAGTCATTAAATAAGCGGGTAAACCTTAGATAGTCAAAAAAGTTCCACATGAGACGAAACAATCCCGAAAACAGGACATTGCTGCAGTATGCGTCTGGACGTCATTTTTGGTTTGTGTGTGTGTGGAGTTGTCCTATATTTTGATTGGAGGTGTATTGGTATGATGTTGAAGTATACTATAGTCTAAGAAGGTAAAAAGGTCAACTAATTGCTAAGAATAGCTTCATAACTAAGTTACTCATGAAGGGTTTGGTTAATTGATTATAATTAGAGCGCTCGTAGTAAAACTTCCTGACTTCAGCCACGTAAGGTCCTACCTGAGAAGAGGAGAAAGGTAGGTGCTCGCAATGAGATCGGAACGGCATAGTTGGCCTTGCTTATGGGTGCTAGCTCACCAAGGCCAACTTCCGAAAGCATTCGTCAGGAACTAATACTCATCTATCATTATGCTTAATTTGTCTCCCGTCCTTGAGTCTATGCGCTGGTGGTTTTCTTTTTGTGCGGTCGTGTCTATTGTTCGTACTACTGACGACGTTTGTGTAAATTGTCGTGTCTATTGTTCGCACTTGCTAGACTCGTCCTGAGAAGATATCTCTGTCTTGTCGAAGTCGACAGTAGGGACTCTGTTCAGAAACCAATTTCCGAAGGGGACCGTTCTTCAGTAGAGGGAGAAGGTGGGGATAAGGTGGCGGTGGGAACAAGGAGGTGAGGGCAGGGAGGTGGGAATAAGGAGGTGGGAATAAGGAGGTGGGGGAGAGGAGGTGAGGGCAGGGAGGTGAGGGCAGGGAGGCGAGGGCAGGGAGGTGAGGGCAGGGAGGTGAGGGCAGGGAGGTGAGGGCAGGGAGGTGAGGGCAGGGAGGTGAGGGCAGGGAGGTGAGGGCGAGGAGGTGGGGGCAGGGAGGGAGGTGGAAGCAGGGAGGTGTAGACAAGCAAATGGAGGCAAGGGAGTGGAGGCAAGGAAGGTGAACGCAAGCAATGACATGAAGGCAGCGAAGTGGAACAAAAGGGGCGACAGCCACAGCAAACGTGAAGGGCTACGGCATGGGAAAGAAGGCGCAGGGCTTTGGCAAAATGGGAGCGAAGCCAAGAGCGAGTTAATTGAGTATGAGCAAGTCAGCAGGATAATCATTCCATCTGGTCGACAGTTCTTGAACTTGATGCGCTATTTCCACTATATGCGCTAATTGAGTATCCTCAGCAGACGCAGATCGTGGAGATACACCGTGCTGAGTCTCGTCCGGCTGAGGAAAAAAATAACTGGCGTGATACAACTCTAGCAGCGCCCTTTTTGACCATGCGCGTGAGACGAGAAATTGCACTGAACAGGGAGCAACGTCAGAGGAACCTGTAGTACTTCGATGGTGAACATCCTGGAAGCTCGCATGAAAATCCAAACGGCTAACGATGAGGTCTTGGTGTCGCGATTACATGCGGGGCACATCAAACGAATCGTGGGAAAAAGCATGAGGCTGAGAGAATCAGATAGGTCGTATTTTGAGCTCTTTACCATATCATCTTCAACATAGTTTGGTGTTCAAGTTCATGGAGAATTGTTTCAACACATCAAGTTCATCAGAATGATAATATTCTTTCATGATCTCCCCCCGTACCTCCTACATCACTTCCCCTCAGCTCCCACGCCGTACCACCAACCACCCCCATCAGCACCAGCCAGTCACCCTATCCAAACCCAATAAGTTCTTGTGTTTGCGCACTGCGATGATCTCTGCCCAACCGGCTGTAGATGTAAAAATGGAGAGCATCGTACCCCATGCCCGTAGTATTCAGCCAGGACAACTGGTCTGCAAATTCTCGGTACACTTCGGCGTATTGGTGTTAGAGAAGGAGGGGGGGGCGGTACTTTGGTTGGAGGGGCGACTAACCTAGGATCTTCTATGAGGGAAAATTAGAGAAGGAGGAGCAGGGGACAATACTCTCAAAGAAAGGAAAACACGAAATAAGGTTAGGTTAGGTTGGGGATCCTTCAGATTGAGCCCCCCGGACTCCTAGCTCGACTCCGAGCAGGATGGGCGGCTTGAGTAAAGTCAGGAGGATGGATATTTATCACATGATCGCCGTCCTTTCTTGCGCTTTCGACACATGATCACAGGGCGTTCTCTCTTCTTTGTTCAGACTTTACTTTCTTGTGCAGAGGCGCTGGCGCAAATTATACATAGTATCAAAATTTCTATCAGATCATTTTAGACCACCTTAATATGGTGCTCATTTTTTCCTCTTCTGTAATTTCGGTTGTAAGTATCTCTTCCATAATTTCTAGTCAACGCTGCTTCTCCGTCTGTCTCCTCCTTCGCTACCCGTACACTACCTTCCTGTCTCGCCATCTCGAGAACTAGGTCCGCGTCATAATCCGCCAGAGCCAATTTCAAATTCTTCTGGGCTTGCCGGACGGCTACCTGAAGAGATGAAATTCATCAGGTTGTCGCGGCCAGCTGGTAGGGGCCCAAGCATCAGCCCCCACGACCGGGTCGCTGGGATCGCTGCGGAACACCCAACATGCCCTACAATGAACTCAGCGGCCGTCTGGGTCCGATCGATATTGATCATGAGGGTTGTATTCCTCATGAGGACCTTGATGTCTACAAAAAAGTAGAAGAACTACCTCTTGTCTATTCCTTGCCTTCTGTCTCTGCTGTTTCTTGAGTAACTTTTCTATCACCACAGCATCAAATTCCGCAGGTAGGCCGACTTTTCTTAGTTGAAAATCCACCATAGTGAAATGTCCGTCGCCTTCACCTGCAAAAATCTGCGTCACTTCCGTTCTAAGCTTGTTTGCCAGGACGATTCTGTGTTGATCATGTGGAAACATCATACAGAGGACACAGTTAATGTGTCTTATATGAAGAGATTCTTTCATCAAACACGCATCGATTCCTTCTGTGACAAAATAAAACTATCCTGCACCAGAAACGAAAAGAACCTGTTTTCATCGTCCATGCGTTACAAATCTGTGAGAACAAACCTACTAAGTAAAAGATTGCGGAAGAACAACTACTAGTACCTCTTCTCGAAGAAATCCAGTGTATGAAAGGTCACTGAAATTTCTTTTATCCTTTTCTCGACGATCATTCTTAGCCAGTCGCGCCACTGCAACCCCCATGAATAGTAGAGATGCGGAAGTTTGTCCTTGATAAGTCGGATCTGCAAGGATATCTGAGGTGGTTCGTTTAGCAGTGTAGTTGTAATATAGTTCTCTCCGATAGTTGTAGTCTTTGGCCGTTGTGATACGGTTTTCTTGCTCCCCCGGTATGTAAGTTTTCAAATGGGGTTATTTAAGTAGTTGAATGGGAGGCAGCATGTAGTCCTATGGAAAAAAACTTTACAAAAAGGGCCAGGTCGTGGTTCAAGTTCAAGTTCAAGAGCCTCAATCAAGCCTGGACTTTTTTTTTTTTTTTTTTCCATAGGACTACATGCCGCCTCCCATTCAACTACTTAAACAATCCATTTACAAAACTTACATACCGGGGGAGCAAGAAGACCGTATCACAACGGCCAAAACCTACGACTATCGGAGGGAACTATATTACAATAGCCCCTGTAGAACAACTAAGGCACAACCTAACAGTGTAGGGCCCTGAAAGCAAGTGTTACAACCTGCAAGGGTATGACATGCCTGCCCATCGAAAAGTGACTTACTGGAGAAGAGCCTAAACAACCAGGAGATTAAATAATTAACAAGGCTATCAACAGCGAAGATCATGTGAGCAGGCCTCACTAAGACTAATTTTTCTTTCAGTAAAAACTGAATTAAAGCAGTTGCTGCGACCGCTTGATATCTTGTTTTCTTAATTAGGTTAATTAAAAAGGTGCATTCTATTCAACCAATTTACGAAATCTTGTGGGACTTAGCAGTGTAGTGAATCGGCCTGATGAATGTTTTGCTGTTGGCAATAAGTGCCGGCCTAACAATTTAAAAAGCTATTTTTCTGCTTGTTCTTGTGCTTCAGCTCAAAACGCAGTCGCCATTTCCTTTTCACTCTAGCATCTGCTTGCTTTTTCCTTGTCCGCCTCACCTTCCTCCTCTATATTTTTTTTTTCCATAGGACTACATGCTGCCTCCCATTCAACTACGTGCGTCGGAGTCATGAGATGTGACGTGGATTGGCACTAGTGAGAAATGCAATTCGGAAATCCTTAACTATTGTACTAGCAATAGAAGGAGACCAGCTAAATTGTTGTGAATGTTCAGTTTAGTTGGGATAATTATGAACCATAGCATTGCCTACCCCCGGCGCAACCTCGATTACATCTTCAAGGACGATGAAAGCATCAAAAGCAATTTTTGCTCAATGTGAAGAATCTCGTACGACAAAAAATTTACATTTTTTTTACAACTACAGCCTGTACATTTATAAGAAGCTTCATCTATGTCAAAAGAGGAGGACTATGTAAAAATACGTCCAAAAAAACGCTCTGTCCATTACTGGTCCATACGCTCATAGAACCGCCGTCCTCCCCACCTGGCATCCATGACATCACAACAAGACTCAATGGGTAGGATAAGACACTCGTTGTTTAGAGCTTGGAGACAGGTAGCCTAGGAGGTAGAAGTAACGTGCTTGGTAGAAGAAACAACTTCCAATGTGTGACCTATTCTCGTCCTTGGCTTAGGTGGAGAATAGGTTACTTATGCTATAGGGGGATGCCGTTGGGGCAGTTGCCTTAACTCCCAAGGCCGATTAGGAATCGGCCGCTATCATCCTGGGCGTCTCTCCTTACGTCAGTGCTACTCACAGTTGCCGTTAGAGGGGGTTGATGGAAGCGACGCAAAGGTGGAGCGAAAATTTGAAATAAATACCTGTATCATTTTGTAGACAACGTAAAAGGAAAGGTGATAGATAATTGTACTTCAAGTACAATCACGGATTTTGAGAGCAACGTCTATCTAATCCATGCAGTAGAGAGAAAATAACCCCTTTCCTCATAACTTAAACGTATCGTCATACACCAAACCGTAGTAGCGCGGCTCCAAAACATCGAAACTGCAAGCGAAGAGGACAATCGACGTAACGAACACTGCTAGACAGCAGGTTCCTGCCATAGGAAAGTCGAATTCCTCGTAGCCACTCATCCTGTTTCAAGTTCTTGTAAAAGTTGTAGTTGTTGATTTTGAGACGTTTGTTGTGAGACAACTACGTAGTTAGAATCAGGTACTTAACTAAAGCAAAAACTACTGTAGAACAAGGCCATTAGAAGTACTTAAGCGACGAGCAAGTCTTACCCAGAATAACGGGCACAAGGGTGGACTGAAAATGAACAGACAAAAACGTAGACATGGTTTTGTCCATGACCTTGGGAAAGTGCTCATTGCATGGTGTGTATGTGCTATCCTTGAATTAGTGAGAACTCCCGTCTCGCTACCAGTAGACTCCAGGGGACACTGCAGTTGGTACTACTGTTGTAAGGAGTTTCACTCCTTTCTTCACATATACTCATCGTCGCACGTGTACTCACTACAAATACTTTTCTCTGGCTCTGCGTCTCATTTCACTCCTACTATTCACACTCGGACTCGCTTTTTACAACAGTTGACGAACTAGCAATAGCAATAGCACACTCTCGCACTTATTGCGACGACTACCGAACGACGCGGCGCATCGTTTCTCTGACTCATATCTTCAATCACAACAGTCTAAGTATTTTTTTTTTGCCTACTTGTCTACAACTGCACCAACATTTACTTGCGTGACTTGAATCGGGAACGTGGCCCGAACCTACAGACCAAGAGAAGAGCCGGGACGTGGCCTGCCTTGTACAAGAGCTAGCGCGGGTTCACAGAACCGCATAAGTATGATGATGATGATGATTTACCCAGTAGATTATTGTCTACGGGTGTGCATGTGTTAATTTACAGCCTTCCCTGCTGTTTTTTTACTTTTTCTCCTCTATCACCTCTTGTCTTCAGAACATGTCTTCAGAAGATGACTCCGAATTTTCCTCGAACTTCCAAGTTGATAAGCTGCGTGTTTGACTCCAACGACAAGCCGGAATAAGAATACCCTATTCGACAGTCACTCAAATAATGTGTTTGGACTAGACGGTGATTTTTAATCATGATGAGACTAACACTAGTCCTGCGTAGAAGACAGTGGGTGCTGTGAAAATAATAAACGACCCTGCGTAAAAACCAAGTAATAAACGACCCTGCGTAGAAGTGAGTGCTGTAGTCGGCGTTACACTAGTCAGTTTGGACTTGGAGTAGAAGTGAGTGCTGTACTAGTCGGCGTGCCACCTGAAACAATTCTCTTTGGTTACAGTTACCAAATTCTTTAGGGGTGTATATCAAGCTCCAGCACCTGTCCAATCGAGGACTTCGGAACCTCAACATTGTTCTTCAGTTGTATCAATTTCTTCGTCGCCTCGGGGTCTTCGACGTATTTACGTCTACTTTAGAATTAGAAATAATGCCTCCCGAAGATATTCATCTTTCAGACGTATCTGATACAGGAGTCGTCCTGAAGTAGGATGAGTGTTGAGATGAACCTTATGAACCTTAATGACCGCAATACAGATGCTGGAAGTACTCTTCATCGTCAGATATTCTGGATTCCAAGCGACGAGGAACCAACGACTTTGGTACAACGAAGACGAAGAACAGTGGCAAGATGAAGAGCCCACCAATTATTAGAACGCACCCTGGTCCATCTCGAAGTCCACCCTCAGGCCGTTTTCTTCTGGAAAACGTCCTGAAGAGGCGACCGAAGATGGCTCCGTCCTCAGGGGAAGAAGCCCTAAAATTAGCGAACAGTAGCCGAGCACGCTTGGCAGCAGGGTTGCGTTGGGATGAAAGAACGCGCCGCAAGCTATTCCAGCAAGAGCTCCGCCGATGTGACCACGCACGTCAATGCCAGGCAAGAGGCTTATCGCCACGAAGAAGATGGAATTAACAATGTAGAACTGAAGCGCGAATCTCAGCTGGGTGTAGTACGACACACAGAAAACGAAGTAACTCTGTTAGAGCAGCAGGAGGTGCGGCCTCAGTCCTCACATGCTCATGTCGTAAATAGAGCACAACAAGCACCAGGTCGTTCCTGATGTTCCGATAATAGATTATACCGTGGTGCGGTCATATAGACATCTTATTTCAGCCAATGCTCGGGACAACAACTACACTCTTGACTTCTTCTTCCTCTTATTTCCTACAACCAGTGCAGCAAAAGAAGCCAGAGGCAGAAGGTCAAGAAATTATGATATAAGTAATAGAGACCTGCTATCACTTGTCAATAAGCTTAACTCAATACTCCGAAGATGCCACAACTAGCGCCGACGGAACCAGGGTACCCACTCGCAGACATCAGATACGCATCGCCAGGACTGCTCGGTTTTATGACCATTATTTCCTGAGGCTTCACATGTTGATTTAGAGAGTCGCTGAGGCAGTAACTGCGTGTTCTAACACTACCTATAAATATGTATGGAAATACCAAAAAAGACCTAGTATCACAAAGGCATGATGCTCAGACGAGAAAGAGGTCAAAATGGAGGGAACGGGAGGGAGAATGAAAAGCGGTTGTAGCTGGCCACTTTTTTCCTGGCCATAATCGATGCGGAATATGATTCTTGCCATTTTCGGGTTCGAGAATCGTTACTTCTGTAGCTGCTGTTTTATATTCCACTTTTTCGGTCCAGAATAGAGCGCCAACGCCGTAGATATAACGATAGCAAAAACTGCGACCTCCCTCAGCTTCTTAGAGCTCACGACCTAGAGGTCCATCTCGAGAGGTCCATCTCGAGAAATGCTACGAAATTTTTTCCATGAGAAAGCAGCTTCTCAAGATGATGCTCGTGAACAAGATGAATTTAATTATAGGGGATGAATCCTTAATCTTCATCGTTTTCACCAGGAGAAGGATTCTGAGGATTTTCTTGCCAAGCTTGCGGAAACGCTCCTTCCAGCTGGTATTGCTCGTTTCCATTTTGCTGGAGATGGTCTATAACTTTTAGACGAGATTGATAAACGACTTTGTATCTTCGGAAGTACGAAGAGAAGCGATTTACTCTACTGAAACTGTCGTTGATGTTGTAATTGTGAAAAATACTAGACTGAACCTGAAAAAGTCGTGCTAGTAGTGCTTAACTTGTTCAATTTTCGCAGTTGATTTCCTTCACGCTCCCACCGTTTGTCACGACGATGCATGCAAGAACGGCACAGAAAGCGAGATGGGAATGCGAGAAAAGCGAGAGTGCCAGCATTAGACCTCTCATCTGTAACTCATCTTGTTCTCACTGCGTCCTATACTTGAAGAGTATTTCTAAGGAAAAGAAAACTTTTCAAGGATGCGCCAGTATGTCAAAGATGAATTATCTATAGCCTTAACAGCAAATGCAGCTATAAAGAAAACAGCAAAGGGATGCCACATCGTCAATCCACAATCCCGTTTAAAATTGGCAAGGATAGCCGTATTCCATATCATTAAATTGCCCAATGCATAACAGTTGAGACCTAGATGAAACAGGCTCACGTGTCACATTAGAAACGGATCTTTAGGATGAACTAGTTGTACGATAAAATTTTAACAGAAAAC
The DNA here is from genome assembly GCA_905178165.1 of Amoebophrya sp. A25. Taxonomy (NCBI): domain Eukaryota; class Dinophyceae; order Syndiniales; family Amoebophryaceae; genus Amoebophrya; species Amoebophrya sp. A25. The sequence goes on along the minus strand of CAJINU010000025.1, from coordinate 178,726 downwards.
AGTGGACCACAGGAAGATGACTTCTACAAGAACATGTCAAATACTATAAATATATCGCTCGGCCACCTCCGCTTTCTAGAATAGATGAGAAAAATGAGAAAAATTGCTTTCCTAGTAAAAGCATCAGGATCAGGATGAACAAAACTTTAATAAAATGCTGGCTGTAGTAGAGGCTTGCTGTAAAATTTGATTTTGCGGAACAATAGGTGGTGTTCAACTACAGCTAATGCACTTCTTAACAAAAAAGCCGGAGCAGGCAGAAATCTGCGCATTTCGAGGAAGCAATAGGCGCTTCCAGAGCGACAACCTCGGACAATCGGCTCCCAGCAGGCAGACCCTGCACGAAGCAACCACAAATGATAGCGTTCCGCATATAAGCTTGTAGACGAGGGACCACCAAGAATAATCGCTGAAAAGGTTGCTGCCCCATCGGTAAAAGAACTCGGATGTGTTGCCTTGTCCTTCTTCTCCATGTGTTAGAACTATAACGGTGGCACTGATTCATTTTTTGGAAATCAATTGGAATTGTCCATATTACCGTTTTTCCATTTCCCCTTTGTTCATCTTCTGCAAATTGAAAGTACTCAATTGTCCATATTACCGTTTTTCCATTTCCCCTTTGTTCATCTTCTGCAAATTGAAAGTACTCGTGCATAACATAATGCCTTAATTGTTCACTGCAATCAGCGTCATGATGATGCCAGCGATGTGGACCAGGACGAAGGAGCACAGTAGAAGCAAACCCGGAAGGAGATCCAGGTACTCCCATGTCCAGACTGGTGTGATTTGGATTCCTATCATTTTTCTGTAATATCTATGAGAAAACAGATCAATGAAACACTTATAAAAAAGGGGAAGAAAATGGAGATCAGATGGGGTTGGGGATGAGATAAAAACCGCATGTTAATATGGTACAAGACCTGGTAGCAGTGGACGTAATTACCGAAGGAATTGACACAAAGAAAAATGATCAAGGAACAATATTTCGTGTGTTTAGCGTAAATTCAATTCAAGGTCGTTCAAGAAAAATGTTGACTCTAGTACCCAAGTGGGATATGATAGATAAGAATGCTTTCGTCTTTTTAGAAGCCTGTCTTATAGAAAAACTTCCTAGATGAATTCGACGCCCATGTCCAGACTGGTGTGATTTGGATTCCTATCATTTTTCTGTAATATCTATGAGAAAACAGATCAATGAAACACTTATAAAAAAGGGGAAGAAAATGGAGATCAGATGGGGTTGGGGATGAGATAAAAACCGCATGTTAATATGGTACAAGACCTGGTAGCAGTGGACGTAATTACCGAAGGAATTGACACAAAGAAAAATGATCAAGGAACAATATTTCGTGTGTTTAGCGTAAATTCAATTCAAGGTCGTTCAAGAAAAATGTTGACTCTAGTACCCAAGTGGGATATGATAGATAAGAATGCTTTCGTCTTTTTAGAAGCCTGTCTTATAGAAAAACTTCCTAGATGAATTCGACGCCCATGTCCAGACTGGTGTGATTTGGATTCCTATCATTTTTCTGTAATATCTATGAGAAAACAGATCAATGAAACACTTATAAAAAAGGGGAAGAAAATGGAGATCAGATGGGGTTGGGGATGAGATAAAAACCGCATGTTAATATGGTACAAGACCTGGTAGCAGTGGACGTAATTACCGAAGGAATTGACACAAAGAAAAATGATCAAGGAACAATATTTCGTGTGTTTAGCGTAAATTCAATTCAAGGTCGTTCAAGAAAAATGTTGACTCTAGTACCCAAGTGGGATATGATAGATAAGAATGCTTTCGTCTTTTTAGAAGCCTGTCTTATAGAAAAACTTCCTAGATGAATTCGACGATGTTCGTACTTGTCACGACGATGAAAATCTCATGAGAAGACAATCCTCTATCATTACTTTTTTCACCTTGTAAAGGACTTTGGATTGAGGTGATAAACAATAAAGGAACGACCAAATGAACCGAAACTCGGAAGAGAAACAGCGTGAAGACTGAGACAACATTCTCGCCGATATATCATATGGCAGATTTGTTTCACAGCATGAAATCTGACCCAGTTCCCCTGTTCCGCAAATGTATAAAGTAAGAAGATGGGGACGATGATCCGAGTAAGTAAGGTCATAAGTACGAAGATCATCAAGGGCATGAACGTGATGGAAATCATTGCAGTCCCATAGTGACAAAGATCACAGCACTGGAGTACCATGCTAATGATGTGGATCCTGAGGGTGATACATATGACCAAGAAGGTCCACACATTTGACAACTTTGCAACCGCATGAGAATCATGCAAAACCTTCACGATTTGCACAACTGAAACAGGCCGGGAATTATATAAGAAAACGCATCACCTTGAGGGTGAAAATAAGCAGTCCTAGTGTTCGCATGTAGTAATGTCAACGGGTGGCGCAGCACGCTGAGCCATACCAACCCGAAGACAGCGCTTCCTCCAATCAGACACAGAAAGATGTGGCTGCATGAAAGTCGGCATGTTATTGGAAAAGGAATCACAATGTTGAAAGTAGGCCTTAGTTTCTTGAAAACAACAACACATGCGCATGCTTTCAATTTCGGAAATCATTTTAAACTTTTCATCAGTTGATGTTTGGAGTTTCTCCATCAATTTCCTTCAATTTTTCTTGTATCACTTTCCACAATGCATAGCCTAGTTTTTTACCTCCAGCCACACTAGGTTCGACACGAGCGACATAGTCACGCGTATCTTTACCATCTAAGGTCTCAAACAACGGCACTGCTAGAACTGGAATTTCTGTGGCTGGATCATTCGGAGTGTCCCTACTGGTGTTAACTCGGATGTTCTTCGTGCCTTCTTTGGAGATTAGATGACATCAAGATCGGCATGATCATATTAAAGCCTAGAAAGTACAAGAAAATGCAGATGATTCAATCAGGGTCATGGTCTAGAATCTGAACGTGGTCCAGGAAGAAAAAATACTACGACCATAAGAAGCAGTATCGTATGAAATTCTGGAGCATGGTCGGATCGATATTATACCGGAGAAAACTCAACGTTGCGTTAGCCCAGCTGTACTGTGAACTGTCCTCATCCAGGAAGTAAAGCATGCAGACCACGATCAATTTCGGTTTTATTGTGGAGCATCCTCCACCTTCGCCGCAAGCGTTAGAGTCGTGGGAACTGGAAAAGTCGTGGGAACTGGGGACATCCACGGACAACTACAGGAACTGGAAAAAGTCGTGGGAACTGGGGACATCCACGGACAACTACAGGAACTGGAAAAGTCGTGGGAACTGGGGACATCCACGGACAACTACAGTCGAGAAAAGGAAATAAAGGATGCTGACAGCAACCAAATAAGCATAACTGAACTCCACACCACATTCTGGATGAAATCCTTCGTCTGCTTGCCAAACAGCTCAGCGAAATGCGTCAGTCCTGGGGTGTACCCGTCTTCTCGACTGCCAAAGAGGCTCGCACAGAAAACCGCAGATGCGATATTGATAATGGTGCTTAAGCCAGGAGCTCCCCTTAGAGGAAGGCCCGCTTCGTTTTAGTAAAATAGGCTAGAGGTAAAGCACTTTTTTATAAGGGCGGGAATAAAACGACTTCCATTTGAGTGGTATACGTATAGCGTTCATGACTTCGGGAAACGGAAACTACTACAAATAAGCTAATTTTAAGGCTTCAGGAAATCCATCTCCAAAGGGAAAAAGCAATACCAGGATGACTCTGAAGATGGATTGCGGGAAGCTCTGATAATAGTAATACTCTTACTCACCCTTTCTTAACAACGCAATATCGTTTCCCCCACATGAAAATAGCAGAATATCCTCTTTACCGAATGCGTCTGCGACAAACTTGTCATGTGGCAAAAGTCCCCTACGTCTCTGCCCCAAAGTACTCTCTTCTACTGCAGCATTGACTGCGATGTAGTGGGGAAGTGGAGCTGAGCTATCACTACTACGACGTGAAGGTGACGCTCGACTCGAGTCCGCAATGGCTCGATTTAGCCAGTAAGCAACATCCGGGATCGATCGCTGAGGCCTTGAGAGAATTTGCTCGTAGCCGTTACAAGCTGGCAGTCCGTCACGAACGAGAGTGTCGGGTATGTCTTTCATGGAAACGTTGGGGGCTTAGAGCAGTGAGGGAAAAGAAGCGCGGAATGAATGAAACGCTGTTGTCGTGGTAGCCATTAGTTCGAAGCACCGCGCGATATCTATGTATTCATCCGCAGAGGTAACCAAGATATCGATCTACTCATAGCTGATCCACACAGTATAATCATAAGAGTAGAGCCAGTGCTTGTTGTCCAACGTTGAGTCGCCTAGCAGGTAAATGAATCCGCCCTTCTTGTCCCCAGGTCTAGGATCTTCTCGGGATTGGTTCTTTAGAGGTCTACAAAACTCATTCTTGTCGCGAATACTTCCACCAGCTGATATCTATGCGAGTCAAAGAGCAATATTCTGCAAGCCCATGATGCTGAGGTCCAAGAAAGTGATGTGGGAGTATACGGAGAGAGATGAATGCAGATGTCAGCCCCCTTAATCTCTCAGGCCAGTAGAGCTCTGTCAGTAGAGTCTTCGTCCGAACCAGATGCTGCACCTGGTGACCATGATAATTCGCGTAATAAGCAGTATTCGAAATGCGTCCATCCACGCTGGAGGAGTTGCGACTTGACCGTGATGGCGGCATGGTTTTGCTGTTCCTTCGGTCGTGAAAGAAATCTTACATATAACGTTAATTCTTATTAGATGGTCGTAATAGCAGTGGCTTTGGAGGGAACCAAGAAGCACTTTCCTGATGAAAACGAAAAACTAAGAATTATTCTACCATCGACCAGTAGGATGGAAAAGTCGACGATCAATGGGGCGTTTGTCTCACTTATGGGGGTAGGGCGCGCACAAGGAAAAATTGTCCTGCTATTTGGATCGATACTGAAACATAGCAACGCTTGTTTTTTTTGTGTTTATAGGGTTCGTAGGCGAAGCTGGAGTCTCCATCTTCGCCTACAATGGACGAGTCTATCCGGAGAAGGTACGAGGAGCATCAACACTTCTTTTTTCGCACAATAGGATCTTTCGCTCCTTTGCTTTTCTTTGGCATCAAGACTAAAAATTTTGAGTAGCGCAGGTCAGGCAGAAGACGCAAGGCCATCAATCGCCTGTGTATGCGTGGCAGATGGTTGGAAGTCATCAAAAAATTCAAGTCGGTCTTCTCGGAGAAGAGAGTCCCAGAGACATGTTGAAAGAGAAGTAGGAAGTGTGCTGCCCTTCCAGGTAGTTGTAATTTTCTTAGCGTGAAGTACATGTCGGAGGTGAAGTTCAGAAGCGAGAGCGTGTGAAGAGACTGACGCGAATCGTGTCCCTCCCTCGCTCTGTGCCCAAAAGGAAAAACAGCCAAGATTCAACTAAGTCGTATCAAGATGAAGCTTCTCAGGAACTGGAGCTAACATCTTCAAGTAAACAAAGAACATCAATAATAACATCAGATATATTTCGATCCTCTCCGTCCCGACACTTCCTGTGCTTTTTTCTGGCTTTGCAAAACGCGTCTGGCCAGGTCAAGAAGCCCGATATTAGCAAAGAAACTAGCGATCAGATCCGCATTCTCAACTGCCGAAAACATCAGGACGAATAGACCTAGTGTTCGTTGTGTAGATTGATTGATTGACTGATGTGCCTGAGAGGATAGTTCTTGAGGAGTGTTGATGTAGTGCGCATTTGGTGACGCAATCCTACTCCAGCATTGTCCTAGTTTCTTCAACTGTTTATGATGGCGCGAATCCCTTTGGCAATCTGCCTAAGATTTCCCTAACGACTTCTTCAACTGCATATATTATAATTAAAAGTAAAGCCGATATTATCCACAACCGCAACGATAGTTTCAACTGCGTATAATTAAAGGTAAAGCCGATATTACAAAAACCGCAATGATAGTTTCAACTGCGTCGAATTAAAGTGTAAAGCCGATATTACCCAAAACCGCAAAGACGAGGCCCAACATCAGCAGCCACCCGCTGGTTCGCGATGCCTTTGTTAGAGTATATACAACATGGTTTTTAAGGGTAAGGACAAGTGGGACAAAAAACTGTAATGAGAGGAACTTAGTTCTTACTGGTTCGATTCACTAAAAAAATCAAAATGAAAATGAATTATCGTCCCCATCCAATTTGAGCCTTATTTCTTCTTCTTTCTTGTGTGACCGCGCATGGCAATCGATCGGCGCGCACAGCTTTCTGCGCAACTCGACGCTCATTTTTCTGAAGACTGCGTCTACACCAGCAACAGGAAAGCACTGCAACAAGGTGTCTTCACACTGTTGTCGAGCGGCAGCGAGATGCATGCATTTGTGCTTGTCATCTTCCGTCTTGGCGTCGCCTCCTTCTGCAAGGCTTTTGGCGTCTGCTGCTCCAGTTGTTCCGGCCGAAGGAAATTAGAGTCATTTTTAGGATCTAGCAAAAGAAAACTACATAGGCATCGTCGTCATCGAACTTCTACTCTCACTGTCGTGAGTGATTGAAGTTGAACGACCACAGAGATACTAAATCATAACTCGACGAAGATGACGAACTGCTCGGCGTCGATGCTATCTTTAGCAAGTTTTCCGCGTTCCAAGTTTTCTTGTGATCTGGTGGGCAGATCTCGAAGAGGTCGCAGTAATCCGCGCTACAGCTCCTCGCGGACCCGGCAACAGCAGTGAGAATATAAAAGCAACATGTCTGTCTGGGTGGGGAGGCTAACAACTACAAAGAAATAATGCATCTAGTGAGTACTACAAGCAAAACTTCCTCGGTACGGAGTTCAATTAAAAAAATGTGAATCTCAATCTCTTCATTTCGAAATGAAACAACGGATTAAATCAAAATCACCAAACTACAATTATTTCTTCATACCACCTTTAGCCACCTTAACCCCTGCTCCGACATTCGTTGTAGAATTCCTGGTAGCAAATTCCTCCATATGCACCCTCTCCATGTGGAGGTCTATGTAATGCTCCGACCTAAACTTTTTCCCACAAATCAAGCACTCCCAATTTGCATATGGCGCTTTCCCAGCAGTTCGGAGTCTTTTTTTGAACTTCTCTTGCTCCGAATAAAGGTCGTTCATGAAAGCGCAGCTGGCTGGGAAGGTGTAACCGGCTTTCAGGGCGGGCTGAGATTGATAAATTGCTTGGTATCATTATAAATATAAATATATATTTATAAGGACCAACAGCTTATCTGCGTACTTGTGTGCAGACGGGGTACTTTACAAAATACATAGGAGGTTTTATACTGACTACCAAAATCCACATTGTAGTCGTAGATGAGTACTTACCTGAAGAATCTGTTTCTCGATTTCAAACCGCACGCGACGCGACACAACTCGACTGCAGGGATGCTGCAGCTGTGTCCGCTCAGGCGTTGGCTGTGGCGGCGCTGGAGCCGCTTCGGCACCCTGTTGCCACATGGTGCAAGGCACGTTACCACATTGGTATTGGAGAAACGACACTGCACACGTAGCAAACCAAGAACGCTTTCCTCGACCTCTTACTCGAAGGTGGATCACCTTTCTTCTTCTAGCACTAGAATGTCGTGTCTTATCATCGTCCTCATGAGCGGCCTCTCGAGGACGTCTTCTGCGTCGAGCCACCAAGCTACGGCTGATTCCCGCCATAATTCTTCACTTCTTACACTTACTGGTGCTTGACGAGGACGAGTACGAGTAGTTCCGTTGAAGTTCATGCAACAACGGGAGAAATGAAAGAATTAGTCTTTACGATTTAATGTGAAAATTCGATCAGCATTGAGTAGAGTTTGAAAAAGTAGAGGGAAAATCGTATGGGCAACGTCACCAACTTTCTTTTCAAGTTCAACACCACGTGCTTAAGTAGTATAAATATTTCAAGAATAGAGGACACTGCTATTTGCATCGCTCATCTCGTTGGGCACTCAGCATCATGCAGCTAACATGTCTCATTCAGAAGCCAGTCTGCTCTCGTGTCTTATTTGCGCTTACCTGTTTTCATCCACTCAACACGTAACCAGTGGTCTCACATTTCAGTACAACGCGTACGAATCCAAATCGACATTTCCTCTACGTGGAAAGAACGAACGGAACCGTGTGTTGCACTGAGATTTCATCGTCGAAGTTCTTCTAGTTCTCGTCAAAACAAATCCACATCATGTGTAAATTGTAATCAAGCATTGCAAGCCAACATTTGGCTGCCAACTCATCAAAACAAATGTGCATGTACTGTTTTGGTTACACTTCGCAGAAATATTCAACCAAATCAATGAATGTTGTTCTTGCAAGCACCTTAATGAAAGTATGGGAGAACATAAGAACTCTTAAAAAGTAATAGATACCACTGTGAAATACAAGTCGAAAACATCGCACCAGGTGATGTAAATCTAAATGCCTTCGTAGAACTCATGTAGCTGGTGCAGGTGCAGTCGTGATCCGTGCTTAAGTACACATCAAGCTCTATTTTCAACGACTGCATAAACCTTGAAACCTATCTCTCACAGGCAAGAGTAGATCACACGTTCTTAATTCGCATGTCTCACTAGTCCACCTTCACATACACAAATACATGTGTACAAATCTCCCTAATCCACCTTCACATTCACAAGATAACATACACAAATAAGGGAAGATCCAATCATACTAGACAACATCTTGAGCTTGTGTCGCAAAGGCAAAACGTCCTCAAGATGTATCATGCCAGGCGGGTAGATTTCTCCTATGAAAATAATCTGAGGGTTTTTGAGGATACCACTTACAACAGCTTGCAACACCTTCACAGTTTCTACACAAATCGATTATGAAACTCATGAAAAGGCTGTTTACCTTTGTTCTAGGCATAAGCCTACCATTAGAAGTTTATGATGCTGAAAACTCCTTTAGCTGTTATAAACTTCAATACCGTGGTGAAACACGCTGCTCAGCAATAGTTTTCTTTCAACATTCATCGCTTATAATGACACATTCATCGCTCTGCTCCTGTTGATACTAATTGATCCCCTTCATCTCATCTTATAGCCTCCTCGCCTCTGCACCTGTTGATACTAATTGATCCCCTTCATCTCATCTTCTAGCCTCCTCATCTCTGTTGGTGTTGCCCATGCCTTTGTTCTGGATACTAAATCTAGACTCCTAAAACTAATTGGCTGCTTAAATGACGAGCTATTTCGGTCTTCCAGGCGTGTGCAACTAGACCAGTTGCAGTGGTCATGGCTCGAGCAGCCAGCGGGGGACCACTTCTGCTTTCGACGTCTAGTAACATCACACCCATCTTCGTTCAGTGTCTTCTTCCTCCAATTCTTGTTCTAGTACGCAGTGGATAGTCCTAGACCTATCGTGGAAAATCTAATGCATTTGCATGAACATAATGTTCATAGCTCAGTGTAATACAACTACAATTCCAGAAAAATATACCCCTATGGAAAATATGATACGACAGCAACAGCTAAATACGCTAGTACACCTCTCTGTTCTTACGAAGATGAAGATTATCCTATAATCATTATATGCTTCTCTGAAAAAGTAAGTTCGTAGCACCAAAGAAGGCGCGAATACCACCACCAGTTTTCTGGTAGTTTCACTTTGAAAAAATTAGACTTAACCGGATGACTAGCACTACACGTTCACCTCCATGAGGACAACGAACAACACATCTTTAGTACATCAAATCGTGAACAACTTTCCTGTTATGCATGTAATTCTATAATCCGAACCTCTTCTAACATCATCATGCAAGAATCTAAACCTATGGTACGATCTCCTATCTTCCATCCACAAAAGTCGCATACTCCAAAAGTCTGCCTTCGCACACCTGCACCCCTGCTTACGCACGATATTCGTTAGAACAGTTATTTGCGTCACTACTGCAAAAGAATCAGTAGATTCATCAATCTATCACGACTGTCTTACTTCGCTGTACAATCAATAAGCATAAGTAGAACGTGACCAGTCACTCTTTAAAAAGATTGATTCTTCTTAAGAGAGATGTTGAAATAAAAAAGGGAAACCATAAAAGAAACATGCAAGTTTTCCAACGCCTCCCGAAGCGAGGCAACCGTGCTCGACACCACAGACTCGAACGCAGTGTACGAAGCGAGCTCCAGAAAGCGCTCCTCTGATACAATAATGGAGTTGCTCTGATCCAGTTGTGTCAAAGTCTGTGTTAGAGCTCTAAGTCTAAAAATTCATCTTCTTGTCTACCTTCATGGTCAGTCTCAGATTGCCCAGGGACGACAGCTTCACTCAGACTAATGTAATGAATTATAATGAGTAACCTGTATACCTCCAGTGAAGATGATTTGAATTAAGGAAGAATTATCTTTAGACCCCTTAACTGTTTCACCATGTCTAGCTCTCTCAGACACACTTGCTCTGCCGTTTCTGCTGGCAGCGGATTAGGGGCAAAGAGAGGCCGCAACGACTCATAGCAGGCATCTCGAAGCGAAGCGGTAGAAGGAACCACGACGACAACACGGTGAGCGCTAGAGATTTGATCACGCACAGATGAATCATCGACATTGCGAGACGTAAGCCGAACAACAACCTTTTGAATTTTGATTTTATTGTAGCTAGTGTAGAAAATATATGCTTATAGTAACTATTATATGGTGGATTTTTATTACTCCAAGCACAGCATAATGTGAAACTTACTTGAGGTCATTTGCCCTCTGTATCTTTTCTCAAGGTCTTCCTTTAATCGATTCATTGCTATCATTTTGCAGTACCATCCCATCCTTCTCGTCGCACGAGTTGTTTCCTGCCTCGCAGCCTGGAGGAGAAGATGTTGCTTTTAGTTTTTCCGCTTTACTCTGCGCACTATGCGTAAAGGTTAGCACGACAACCGCCCCATGTTCTTGTCCGTCCCTGATTACTTTATCTTGCTGGTCCACGACTACAACAGACGCAGTCGGTAGAGGGTCGCCATCCTCGAGTATAATGAAAGGTGGAAAACGTGTTGTACTCATAGTTAGCATGCTCCGTTTCAGAAAAATGCAAGCACTCTATACTCATAGTATCCTAGCGAGTTTCCTACCCAAGAAATTAGAGAGCAGGATTTACGTAGGAAAGTACAACTAGTATGATTAAGGATCAGTCTATAAGGTTAAGGTCAAGGTTACAACTAGCATCCATGAGGTTAAGGTTGAGGTTAAGGTTACAACTAGCATCCATGAGGTTAAGGTTAAGGTTACAACTAGCGTACAACTAGCTAAAAACGAAAGTAGGAAGTACAATTAGGTTAAGAATGAGTACGCTTTTTCCTGTCATAAACATCTCTGATGAAACGAATCGCCTCAGCAAATTCATCGGCGGGGTGGATATTGATCCTGGCGTCCATGGAGTGCTAGATGCAGGCGTCATGGTGGTGGATTAGAGGTGGTAGTGGTAGATGCAGGTTTCATGGTGGAGGAATAGAGGTGGTACAGAGTAGTGGAGGCTTCGTCGCTTGATTCACGGGAGCTAGTGGCAACAGCTGGAGCTCCTAGATATTTCTAAGCATGATGAGCAATGCGACCAGTACTACTAGGGTGTACATTATTGTTGTCAAGGCGAAACCACTCTCACCGAACCAGAAGATAATCAGGCTAAGTCCTTGCCATAAGATAGAGTGCTCTGAGAGTCAGTCCGAGTCCTCTTCCTCAAAGTCGGCAGTTTTTTAGTACCTTGTGTACTGCCCTCCTCCATATCATCCTCTCCACCTTCGAGTCCACCTGTTTCCTGTGTGGCAGCAGCTTTCTGTTGTCCATCTTTTTCTATTTCCGACAGTACTGTACCAAGAACGGCCGACATGTGAAGGGTACCACGTGGAGAAGCCTGCGGGGATGATGCAGGATTGGTGTAGTGGCCAGAAACCCTATCATTCTCAGCACCTCTCCACCCCCTCGAGTCTGCCGCCGCATAAGGATCACCTGACAAGACCCACTCATCTCCCACGCGAACGAACGGGGTGCCTAAACGAGTTGGACCACGTACAACATTTGCTGTGTCCTCCACAAGCGAAGAAGAAGTTTCCTTCTGCGCAGGAACCGACGCTTCTTCAGTTCCGTTAAGACGTCTGCGAGTTGTCCTTGCAGTGCCACTGCGTTCGTCTTCGAGTTCTTGCCATTTCTCATCACTAATGCTGCGACTGAGTGCTTCCTTCAAAGCCGGATTGCAACTTCTTGATCGAGGATTAGAACATCCAAGAAAAATTATCCTGAAGAACTTTTAAACATGAACATCTAAGATAACCCGTTTTTCATAATCTTATCTGGTTTCCCGTGAACAGTGACAACATGTGGTCCATCCTCAACAGCGCAGGCAGCCGGCGGAAGCGTCAGCCGAGGCACTACAGTACCTACCGGAGGTTGCTGATACAGCAAACGGATACTTGGTTGTCTCCCCTCTCTACCACCTTCTTCAGTCGAAGCTCCTGGAAATTCTCCTCCACTAAACAAGGCAGCTGAAGCTCGACCAGGATACATTTGTCTTTCCTGTTCCGCTTCTGTGAGGTGGTCGTCAATCCTGTCCGCTTCATCTCCATAGAAGGTAGCACTGCTACGGACACAAAGGACCTCCAAACGCATAAAGACGACGACCCAAAAGCAGGTGCGACGAAAAGAAGAAGTGGAGAAAGTGGAGAAAGGCAACATGGTGGACGTCAAAGTAGCGCTAAACCAGGTGGACGTAGAGGACGTGGACGACGAGGAAGTAGAGGCCATGTGCCTTTAATAGTTGTAGTAGTTACTCTTAGTTACCTGCCTTTTTTAATAGTTGTAGTAGTTAGTCTTAGTTAACTACTCGGGTTTGTAAACAGGAGGAAAGATGTTGTTGATGTTGTAGTTGAATTATAGTCAAAAAGAACAATATTCTTGTTATAATTGCCTCGTAGATGAAGAACAAATGAAGTAGTACTATAAACGAATACAAGAACTAGATTAATGATACAAGTGGTGAACAAAAAAACAAGTACAAAACACGTTCTTCTTCTTTATTCAAAAAATGCAATGATTTGTTCTCACAATACGTAGTTGCATAAAAGATCCTATTGAAGTTTTTGTGAATGTAGGTCTGGAGTGTCAGATATCATCTTCAGTGATCCCTACTATATCTCAGAGGACAGAGCAGCGCTCTTCATGCAGCCTGAACGAGGCAAACACTCCGTCATCTTCAGATCCTTTTTAGCATGCATGTCCATGATGTACTTTTACTAGTGTAAGGATGAGCAGAACAACAAGCACATTTTCACGTATCCGTGCAGATGAGCACAGTCATTCGTCCTCTAATATCGAGGTTTCAAGAAAAAACACAGTCTGCACATCATCATCTTTTTCTTTGCGGTGGTCATGATTTGCTGTACAGGTCCAGTGGTCATGATGTCGCAAGGCCACTATACAACCGGATCAACGTCTTCTTCTGAAGATAATTTTGATTTTATTGATGTTGTGCTAGTACAAAATTTTCCTGTTTTTACGAAACGATACAATTTGAGATCGAAAATCCTCTTTCAAACATGTCTGTGTGCTTTGATATGTACGCAAAAATAAAAGTCTGCCGTCGTGATTTAAAGAAACCCACTGCGGGAGCTACATCGGACTGGAATGCTCTGCTGTAAGTAAAATGATAATGAATTAAGGCTTACAGGAAACAAATGAATGTTGCGAATTTAGTTTATGTTCTTGTGATGATCTAAATGTAGATCTGTCTATCATGTCGAATTCTCTACGAAACAGCAAAAAGTACGATAATGAGCATAAAAGGCGTCATATTTCTTGGAAATTTCTAGGTTTATACTGAATGTTCAATGAATATTAGTAGTCAAAATGTGCAACTCCCACGATGTTTGTCAAACTGTACATCATACTCGTTGCTTCTTCGAAGATGACCTCCTGAGCTGTACCTGCCGAAGTAGTTGTAGTTCTTGTTCGTAGCATTCTTCAACTATTCACACCTTAATTCGATGCGCATCAGATCCTAGACGGTGGCATTTGGACTCGCTCTCCATCTACCTCGGCCGGTCAAATTTGAGACTGCATTCGGAAATTCTCAACGATCGACAGCCAGATGTAATGCAATCGAAATCTCTACCTGTACGTACAGTGTGCACCTACTACTAGAAATCAACTCATACTACTTACAGTTACAACTTCTTTCACGACGAAAACCAAATAAAACGAATATCAAATGATAGATATTTATACGGATAAGATGGAGGAAAAAGGAAATAGAAATACTCAGAAACTATACAATGAGATTAGCCTGATTTTGACGTCCTGCGAAACAAAATTGTATTTCGAAACATCTTCTGTGCAACCTAGTAAGCTAGGTCGTCCAATTTAACCAAAATCACGATAGTGCTTCTGAAAAACATCACATTTGACGTGACAACGAACTTCATTTTTCATGATGAATTAAGTTGAAACTACTAAAAAATGTATTCGTTTAGTACACTAGCTACATCAAGTTCAATGTCGCAAAATCTACTATGCAAAACTACTTCTCAGCTTTCATTACGATCATAGTTCTAGTGCGTCTTTTTTTCTATGTATGAAGTATAATACGTTCTTCTCCCCGACGTACTTCAAAACTATAACTGTATCTTCTATCTCCTTCAGTTATGAAATCAAACACGAACTATAGCTCAAACACTGTTTCTCCTGTCACCTTGCGGTGTTGGTGGTGTCAAGGGACACCCATTTCGGATGGACCTCCTGCCGGGACTACTCTGCAACAGGTGGTCTGCGGTATAGACCGACGCTCGTGCGATACTAGACACTGATCCGCGTGCGCCATAACTGCAGTGAGAAGAATGCGAGTTCCTGGCTGGACCGCCTAGTTGAGTAGATCGTCTAGGGTTGACATTGGACCTTGTAGAGATCGATCTTGGTGAGAATCTCAGTGACCGTCTTCCCTTGCCAAACTAACGGGACTGAGATGCTGGGGAAGATAGATTTCCTCAAGCCTTAATGATAGTTCCAGAGTGACGTGGCCCAGGAGCACCCCCTGTTAAGGAAGTGTTGGACTGACGAGCACCTACAAATAGTCCTCCAGTCGTTGAATGTCTTGGACACGGCTTGTTCGCCTTACTGTTCGTAGGTTGGACAAACGGTTGTAGACACATATCCCCGCAAGTGAGGAGTGGCAGCTCGCCGTCAACAACTGCGACATTGTTGTAGGTTCCAGGAGATTGTTGTTGTTCACTTCCTTGTTGATGAGTTTGTTGAGCGGTTGGCATGTTCAGAGGAGGTGTTTTAGCAGATCCTTCCAGTGGATGTGGAAGCGGAAACGGAGCAGTGACGCCGAAAACTGAGGTTGTATTAGTTCCGAGTTGATGACTGCAAGTAAGATCTGGGCAAGTAACAAGATCTGGAGAGGACGCTGATGCATGAGCAGGGAACGTAATACCAGTTGTACCAGATGCGCCAGGAGCACCGGTACCTGCAGATGCGAAATCCTGAAAGAAGGATCCACAATGGGCTGCTCCTTGTCCTCCTGCTAAACCTCCAGAAAAAGAATTGGTACTGTAACCCCCAGAACAAGTGGAGTCGAAGTTGAAAGCACCAGAACAAGTGGAGTCGAAGTTGAAAGCAGGAAGTGGTGGAACTGGCACAGTGTGACCGTTGAAGCCTAGTGTTGGTAAGGACGTCCCCATGCCACCAGCAGGCTTCAACCCCATACCCACAGATGCTGATGCGTTAGTGCAACCTCCGAACAAGAATGTACTGCTCGATGGGCCTCCTAACACCGTTGTAGGGCCTGTGATTGGTGGAGGCAAATCTGGGGCAATCGGTGGGCCACCCGCACCAGAAAAAAATGGCGATTGAAGAGCAGCGTTGGATGTCATGATGGAGTTGATGAACCCACGACCTCCATGACTAGTAGCAGCTGCGTTCGCGTTGTTTGGAACTCCAAGAGGTGGATATCCTCCAGACATGGGTGAAGGTGGAGGTGGCAGAAGTGTACTATTGTCCGCACCCATGATGGTCTGCTGTTCTGACCCAGCCAAAGGCAGAAACGAACCAAAAGAGCTCTGTTGAGGCATGGATCTGGCCATTAGTACTCCTGGTGCGGAGGTTGTACCACTAAAGTTCCCACAACTGCTGTAGTCATTGTAACTAGTACTGTTATTCTGATTGTAATTGATACTAGGTGCTAACAACTGTTGAGACGACAGTTGGTTAAGGCACGCGCTCTGGGGAACCACGCTAGACGACACGGTAGGAAAAAGCGATGGCGTCGCCATAATCCCACAAGAAGACGGATTCTGATTCATTATCGCACTACAACTCGTACTGTCAAGCGCATCGGGCGGCGGCGACATTAATCCGATACTACTGCCACTTGATGCCAGCAGCTGATGGTTTAACGAAGATGTAGCATTATTGCTCGCAGAAGATGAGTTGCAGGTTGGGAACAATGATGTTGCAGGCTGCATTGGATTTCCTAATGTAGTTCCGGATGTTGTTCCTTGTTGAAGATGTGTTGAGCTTGAGAGAATACCTCCACCACTACCAGAGGAAGAAACGATATTGATGAAATTGACGTTGTTATTGTTGTTGAATCCCGAAGTGGATAATCCTAACCCAGAACAAGCGGATGTAGTGATGCTACTAGTATTTTTATCGCCAAAGTTCGCAACAGGGTACAACGTGTTCGCGGTTGATTCAACGCTTTGCATCGAAATCGTCGGAAACAAAAGGTCGGCAACTGCCTGTGGCTGTGCTGCTGGAAGAGGAGGTGGCAGAATTGTTGTACTTGTGCTGCTGGACATATTAATATTGTTCACTGTTGCAGAAAAGCTGCTTAAGCCTGACGATTGAGCTGCTGAAGACGCCGTAGGAAATGCGCTGCTGTTGCTGTACGGTTCTCCATTTGGTGGGATAGAGGAGAAACTAGCACCGGGTGCTGGCTGCGACAGCGACGACAATGGCAGCAATGCAGGAACGCCTAGCGAAGGAGAAGGCCCGCCATAGCCCGTCGCCGGGTGCCGGGAGCTGCCGAGGAGCGCAGGTGTGGAACCTTTGAGACCGCCATTAGAGGTGTAGGGGATTCATCTGAGGGATCATCTGAGCGCGTTTTTTTTCCCTTGTCTTGTTCTTCCAGATGACTTTGGAGATGAATTCCCTACACCCATAACGCCAACAGGTGTCATCCACTTGTGATTTGCTGATGTGCCGGAAGCTGAAGAGGACATCAACATGGGCTGTTGCGACATACCAGAAGGATCATCCCCGCTAGGTGCTGTAGGAGGTACGTTCAGCAAGCTGTTCGATAGCTCATTATCAGAGCGCAGAGGTGGTAGAGGCTGTACAGGAGGAGGTGGCTGGAGCAGCGATGTCGATGTTGTGTCCTTCCGCATGTTGCCAAGATGATTGCCATGCTGATAGCTGTCCACCTGCGGGAACGAAGGACGAGAGCCGTATCCCGTTTGTTGATTGTGGTAGGCGGAAGACGCACCACCGTAACTGTTGGAACTGTTAGAGCCACGACCACCAGTAGAAAGGCCTTGATTATATGCAGCACTAGACGAGGTGCCAGGTCCCGTGCTAGTATAATTGTTGTTGTTACTACTTGCGCCGCCAGCATTGAAACTCGTTGTATTCTTACCGCCGTTAGCTTTCGCTCCGCTGTAGCGCCCACTTGCTGAAGAAGAAAAAAGCCCACCAGAAAACGGTCCTTCACGTCCTCCACTAGCTTTTCCATTTCCTCCAAGTGATGAATGCGAATTGTTCACGTCGTTCTTGTACTTGTTTGAGTAATTGTTTCCCATTGAGTTCAACGTTGTCGTGGACGCACCAGTACCAGATGAAGTTGAATTTTTAGAAGTAGACACAGCTGCCCCTCCAGCATTTGAACCACTGTTTTTGCCGCTGCTTTTGCTCCTTTTGTTTTGTTGGTAGCTATTGCCACTCGTCGACGCACCACCAAGCGGACCATTCCCAGCAGCCCCAAAAGCGCCCATAGTACCAAAACCTGCCTTGTTGTGCGGGGTTTGTCCCCAAGAGCCTAGACCAGTCGGTGACGCGCCACTCACTAGCGCAGTTGGAGTTGTCGGTGGCAGTGTAGCACTGAGTGTCCCAGCTCCTGCTAGCGGTCCTTTGCCATAGATGTTAGAATTATCAAAGATTATACGCCCAGTGGGAAAGGCCCCTTCTTCTCCCTGACAGAGCAAAATGAATGAACTCTTACAAGAAATGAAGTATCACCAAGGCGACCTGCCTTAATCTTATTCGAGATCCGACCCGGAGGAAACTTACTGTTCGTGCTTCCAAACAAGGCTGTGTCGAAGCCAGGTAAGACGCCCAGCGAACGAGGATAAGAATCAGAAACACCAACATCGCCCTCCGCAGCCGTCCTCTGGAGAGCTGCGGCAGCACCTGGATTCAGATATACAGCCATACTCGATGGATGACTCAAAAACTGTCTGTCGAATTCACTGTGCTAGGTGTAGGTGGGCCTGCACATTCAAATTCATCAGACAAAAGTTATATTATAAGGGAAAAATTGAAACAAAAAACTGCACCAACACAGTCACAGCACTGCCTTCAAGTGAAGTCCGCGACTTTTTAGTCTTTCCAGTTCCACCCTCCGCATACCTGTGGCACACGGTTCAGCTGGCGTGTTTTTTCCATTCCAATCCACTAAGCAGAGGCGGCGCAGCGAGCTCCGGGGCCTTCTCACGCTGCACCCGAGGGCCCGGGGCGAGGAGAGCCGAGGCCCGCCCCGGACGGCGTGGGGGGGTAAGTTGGATGGCCATGGCCTCCCGCGCTCAACCCTCTGAATTATTCAGCAGCAGCGCTGAGTTCTCTGCGGCCGTAAACCCACAGCTTCAGCGCAAGCGGTGAAAAGGGGGCGCCGACGTTTCCCTGTGCGTGCGCAGACATGGACTGGATCCGCCCGGCGTCAAGCTCGAAGCAGCGCGATGGCCTAGCTCGTCCTGCAGTGACTTGCTCCAAGTCCTGCCCGACCTCCAAATCAGCGGCCTCCCTTAGATACATAGTATGCCCAACCACGTCGGGCAAGGAGCTTCTTCGCCCTGTCTGCGGGCGTGGCGCTCGCGGCGAGGCTCTCCGGCCAGCCCGCTACTCGTGCTCCTTGCCCCCCCCTCTTCTATGAATGACCGAAGACAGCGCCAGGGCTGCTGCGCGGCCCGCTGTCCGTTGCTGCTGCGATGCGGGCACTTGGAGGGCCCTCCCCGCTTGCTGAGTGCTAACCCCTGGGGCCCCGCCACGGCCCAAGCCGACGGCACCCCGCCCGCCCGCGACCGGGGGGGACCTTGTCCGCAGTTGCTTTATTTTGGGGCCCTGGGCTGTGGGTGAATTTAATAGCCTACGGCCCCAGCAAAGTGCCGGACGCTTCCCGGCAGAGTGCGCACCCTTTCCGGCGAAGTGCCTGCCGCGCATTTTAACCCTCGCGTAAGGGCTGGCATTTTCGGCACACTCGCTAGCTTCCGCTCCAGTTCGGCCCGGCCCGCGGCTTCTCTCTGCGCCCTCAGTCTGGACCATCTCCTCTATGGGGCTCATTAGGGCTCTCGCGACTGCGTTGACGAACGGCTGCTCGCATCCATCCGCCTTCATGCCCTTGGCCCGCGGTCTCGCTAGCAAGCTAGACAACTGCTGCCGCCACTTTTGGCAAAGGTTCCCCCTTCGGACCGCCGAGAATGAAAGGGGGCGGCGAAAGATGAAGAGGGCCTGACGCATCCCCATCCAAAAACTCACAAAGTCTGCTCAGGCCCGAAACAATAAAACAAAAGTACCCATTTTCTGTTGCCAATTTTCGAAGCGGAGCTTTTTGTTCTCGAATAGCTGGCGCCGCAAATTCTTATTGCCCATTGGCGGCGGAGGCGGCGGCGGAATTATCTTCGATGTTGACTTCGGTCCGCCCGCAGTCGAATTTGTCTTGTTGTATCCACGCTGACCCTTCGTCACAGGCTTCTTTTGCTCTGATTCTTCGTTGCCCTTGTCTTTGCTGTCTGGTAGCATGTTGTCGGTAGTACTCTGGTCAAGAGGAGAGGCGTTTTTGGTAGTAGTATCAGCCTGCTCCCCGACCTCCTTTTTAGCAGCAGAAGTATCCGCTTCCTTCTCAGCAATCAGAGCAGCATCAGAGCTCTCTTCAGAAAATGGTAGCACGACAGAAGCCGTCTCTGCTGCTACGACGTGATCGGTAACGCAGAAGGAGGAGTCTACTTTCTTCTCCATATCAACAGCAACAGCATCATCACAAATCTGCGTTGTCTTCACCAGGTCTTCTGTTTCCTGGACTTTGCATTTGTCTTCTTCTTTCTCATCCTCATCCCCCTTGGCCTCAGCATGAGTGTCTGCAGCGAGGGCCTTCGTTTCCTCCTCGTGCACCTTCAGAGCCTCAGCCTCCTCCTTTTTCTCACCAACAACGTCATCTTCTGTGCGCATCGTCAACGTACTCTGTGCAACCATAGTCAAAGTGGACTGCGCAGCCATCGTCAAGGTAGACTGCGCAGCCATCGTCAGAGTTGATTGAGCAACTGTGGTCGGCAACCTTGTTTTAGAAGAGTTTCTTCATCCAAGAAATTGAAATTCAGTTCCTCAGTCAGTAATTGGGTATTCTTCACTAGTTTTTTTTCCGTTGTGAGAAGATGGAGGACCATTAAAAGTTCCTATTCGTTTTCAGCCTTAATTGTAGAAGCCAGCGACTCCATTGGCGTGTCTTTGATCAGCTTGCTGTCCGTACAGAATAACAGGTCAGGCAATGGCGCGTGGTCCAGCGTACTTTCAACACCATCGACAACATCAGTAGGAAGTACTTCTACATCATCAGAAGCGATCGTCGCGGCTGCTGGTATCTTCTCGTCTTGATGCTTTGGCTCTTGCTCTACCTGGTGTAACTCTTTCTTCACAGTGATGCTGTTGATCATGAATTCATCTTCCACGATCGCAGTGTTGTTCCAAGCTGCCTCCTTCGAATAAAGCTGTACTTCTTCAACCGCAGGAACCAAAGACGCAGAAAGCATCGGGTCTTCAATCTTCTTCATCGTAGTGGTCTTAGCTTCTTCCTCTTTCAGCAAGTTGGTATTGATCCTACTCGTCTCCACTTCTAGTTCCATACTAGAAATACTGCTCTCTTCTTTCTCCAGTTCCGTCTTCTGTACTTCACCAGCGTGTTCATCTTCCGCAGGAGCCTCGAGTACTACAGATCGACGCGGATCTACTTCTTCTTTCTCGTCATCTACGTCTTCACTCAAGACCATAGAACTCTCGGCATCTGCGTCTTCCGTTTCTTCAAGCATTAACAAAGCGTTTAGGATTTGCGCCGCCTTATTTTGTTGGTCTTCTTGTTGCACTAGTGCATGATTCTTCGTATCCTCATACACGGGAGTCGTGGTAGGAGCAGCAGTACGAGGTTTCTCATCATCCTCTTGGATAGCTTCTTGGATAGCTTCCTCGATATCGTCCTCTTGCAATCTGATGACGTCAAGTTGAACTTCTACGATTGGAGGATGCTCGTCTCTTGCCTTGCCTTCTTCATCCGCTAGCGCCGTCGTCTTATTTGCTACATCAACAGAAGTAGATTTAGAATCATGATCGCTGTCGTCAATCAGGAGACACGGTAGCAAGATGTTCGGAGATAAAGTCTTGCGTCCCTTGATGGCAACTGCACGATCTTCACTGTCTTCAGCGCAAACCGGTTCAGCAGTCTCGTTTTCATCCAACTCTAGTACCTGATTATCCGGCAATCCAGCATCATCATGATCCCCTTCCGCCTTCTCGGAAGCCGGAAAAATTTTCGAGTAGATTTTATCAAAACCGAGCAGTTTCAAGCGGGCTTCAGTCAGATATTCCCCTTGCTTTTCATCAGCAACCGGATAGCACATCAAATCGTCGTCATCGTCCTTGAGGCAGCTGGCATCGGACATGCGAGCGGTGCTCGTGCGAAGTTGCTGTCCGAAGTTCGGGACGTTCCTCTGCCGCGACTTACGAGGCAGAACGACTTGATAACGAAGCTCGTGGATCTGTTCTTGTGTAGAAGTTGTGATACTGGTAGAGAGGTAGTTGTGATACGAGAGAAGATGAAGCTCGTGGATCTGTTCTTGTGTAGAAGTTGTGATATATCATCACAAAAAAAAAACAGTAACAGTATACGTCATGAGCATATCGACAGTTCTGGCCGTAACTGCATCGAGCGGGATTATTGCACATCTTTGTTTTCACGAAAGCCTCAGTGCTCTGCAGCTCACCTTTATGATGTGCGTAGTTACACTCGACGTTACCACAGTAGCCCCACTTCAGGAGATGCGGACACATCGCGGTGCGGGACTGGAGAGGGTGGGAGAGAGGAGGAGCAGATTCAGGAATAAATGTGAAGCACCAATACCAGCAGAGAGAAGAAGTTAATACTCACGAACAATCGCGAAAGAAAACTATAACTTATACCAAATCCGGTTTCTGCCTCAGCTCCGACAACGAGTGCGCATGATGACAAGAACTTCCCCAACGACACTGGCCATTCAGGTGATAGTAGCACAAACACGTCTTGTACAACTCGGTATTCGCCTTGCCTCGCTTGCGGTTGCTGCGTCCGCCAGCAGGTGGCTTCGCAATGCGATCGGTCGGGATATCTAGAGAGCCCTCCAATAAAAGCCGTGAAGACAAGGTAGACAAGGCATCGTTCAACTTGTCAGAGGTTGAGGTATCGTTCTTGAGGTCTTTGTTGATGTCTTCGTTAAAGGTTGAAACATTTCATTTTTGGATAGCCGCGCTAGGGGAAAAAAGGCGTGTAGAAATGAAATGTTTCAACCCTTAACTTCGTCTTCAACGCCTAAGAGAGTTTGCACTGTGCTACGTCCCTTCAAGTCTGCATCTAGAATCGAAGTGATCGCACTCGTTCTCTTGGTGACACAAGAAAGACGCCTTTCGTCGAAAGCGCTGCTCTTCGGTCCGTCCTGACCTTTTCCTTTGCTCCCTTTGAATGAGTGCTGATCTGTTCGGCTTCCTTTGTGGATTAGCGCAGGGAGGTAGCAGAACTTATTCAATGTTGTTCGACAATCAATGTTGTACTTCTAAATAGTACCGCGTACTTGACGGTACTTGGCAATGTAATTCTAGACAGGGACCTATGGAAGACGACCTGCAGGAGCCGTAACTTTCCAGCAGAAGCGCCCAACCACGAAGGCTGCTTGGGAAGCCTTCGTGGTTGGGCGCTTCTGCTGAGGAGCAGAACTTATCAACAAATGTTGTTCGACAATCAATGTTGTACTTACTTCTAAATAGTACCGCGTACTTGACGGTACTTGGCAATGTAATTCTAGACAGGGACCTATGGACGACGACCTGCAGTAACTTTCCAGCAGAAGCGCCCAACCACGAAGGCTGCTTGGGAAGCCTTCGTGGTTGGGCGCTTCTGCTGAGGAGCAGAACTTATCAACAAATGTTGTTCGACAATCAATGTTGTACTTACTTCTAAATAGTACCGCGTACTTGACGGTACTTGGCAATGTAATTCTAGACAGGGACCTATGGACGACGACCTGCAGTAACTTTCCAGCAGAAGCGCCCAACCACGAAGGCTGCTTGGGAAGCCTTCGTGGTTGGGCGCTTCTGCTGAGGAGCAGAACTTATCAACAAATGTTGTTCGACAATCAATGTTGTACTTACTTCTGAATAGTACCGCGTACTTGGATTTTTGTACGCTACTTGGCAACGTAATTCTAGACAGGGACCTATGGAAGACGACCTGCAGGAGCCGTAACTTTCCAGCAGAAGCGCCCAACCACGAAGGCTTCCCAAGCAAGGGGTTCAGCGGTATTCCACCTTTATAGTTGTCCGTAAGCCCTTTCGTGTCATTGAATTTGTTGAACTTCCCACCTTGATTTTTTCCTCCAGTCTTGCCGTTCTCGCGATCGCGACCACCTCCTCCAATGGTGTCGTAGTTACAGGGTGTCGTGGTCAAAATTCCGGAACTTTTCAACCCTAAGTTGTAGTGGTAGTCGAAGTTGCTGGAGCGGTTGTGCATGATCTTGTTGAAGCTGGACCTAGTGCACCATGCAGCAGTATCGAAATCATCACGAGCAAATGGTTCTCCATCAACGAGAAGAGTCTTAGTGCCATTGATGTGAGTGGTGTCGAGGTTGATAGGAGGCGCAGATGTGCAAGTGGTTGGATTGGAACTGCCTTTGGTCCAATTATCAGTAGTTGTAGTGCTACTACCTTTCATTGTTGCTGTTCCGCGATGTTGACCTGCTGGGTGGGCACTGTTATCGCGACGACCGTAGCTGCTGTTGTAGTAATTGCTATTGCCGTTGGTGTTGTACGATGGACCATTATTGTAGGAATAGTCATTGTTTTTGTTTTTACCTTGGAAGTGTGTCGTTGTAGCACTACCTGTTGTACCATCGGCACGACCATAACCCGAATTATAGTGGTAGTTGTCATAATTTGCTGTGCCGCTTCGACTTCCGAATCCCCACGAGTCTCGCTGATCTGCGCCCTTGCCAACAGTGTTGTAATTCTCGTTATCATATTGCTCACGCCCGCAAAAGCTCGACGACTGCTGTTGATCACAACCCCCACAAGTTCCTCCAGCTGCACCTGAGGCTCGATTAGAATACCCACCTCCACCATGATAAGGCGTCTGCTTGTAATTCCCATCCACAGGAGCTGCAGAAGGATAGTTCGGAGTAGTCGAATATCCACCTGATGTTGCTCCAGGTTGCCGACCAGTCCAGCGAACTGGCGGTGGCGGAGGCACACGTGGTAGAAGAGAGGGATCCATTTCTTGGAAAATTTAACTGAAAATTGTTGATTCGAACTCGACGAAATAAACTATTTATTACTTAGATTGCTTCTAAGTTGTCCGTTGTTGATATACTTGTAGGAAAATGAAAATCACTTTAGAACGAAGATGACAATTTATTTATACATAGGTACTTATGTATTCTGATAGTGAAGTGGTTGGCTTTTGCTGGATGAAGAATATATTTTTCAGTCGTAGAACCGCACCTAGTTCATCATCATATTGATTCTAATCCGCTAAAGAACATCTGGATCTCACTCGGCACCATTTTCTACAGCACACCATTTTCTATAATCAACACTCTTTGCAAAATTTCTTGATGTCCGTGTCTTTGTTGACTATAGGCGTCTCTCATAGCTCCATTAAACTGCCCTACTTGTTTGCTTTGCAGCGGTTCGCTTCCCAGAACAATTTTTGAAGCGCAAGTGCCTCCCTTTTGTAGAGCTAGCCGTCTACTCACGCGTTCTGGTGGTTAATTGATACATACGTGAGCGTCACGGACACTTCATCTGAACGTTCAGAAATCCTGTACATTAAAAACCCATGCATCCCAGAAACAAAAAAATAGACACGTTTGGACATTCTGAAATATCGGAAAAGTACTCTACTAGTCAGTGGTTGTACTAAATTATGAAAAAGTGTAGTTGCTTGGTTGTCATTGTGAATTTTCAGATATCGTGTCGCACCCTTATCTTCAGGTGTCGTATTTTAAGCTCAAAGGCAAATGTCAAATGTGAAGGAACAACCTTCCTCGTAAAACTAAAAGCTCAAAAATCGGGACGGAAGGGTGGGCTTTCTATGTATCACAAGTCAATTATCGCTCTGACTACTTATATGAAGAACATATGCAGTTTCGTCGTGACTACTTTTCCTTTGAGTGGATGATGTTCATTGTCTTGTGCATGTTCTTACTGATGTTGATGTTGATAAGAAAGTGGTTATAAGACATTCAGTTTCAGACGGATTCCAAACATGATAGATGTATCAACAAGCCTCCCTGTGCAGCTGCTCAAGATGAGCAGCCTGTAGATGTAGCAGGTTCTACAAATTACCTGCCATTGTCAACAAAAAATAGATTACACAGGAGCTTTTAATAAGCTCAAAATCACACTATTATGCAAGCCAAAGCCAGAATACCATCTAACGATGGAAATATGTTAACTCGTCTTTAGTTATGCGGTAACAGACGCGTAGTCTATCTGTACAATGAGAATGATGACGATGACGGAAAATTTTTACCATCGTCGAAAACATTGTTTTATATATATAAATGTCATCATGTCTCATGCAAAATAGAAATTGAAATACTACTAGATATTTGCCCTGAAAAATATGTTGATGATGATGCGTAGAACTCGACGTCTACTAGTGATTTACTACAATCTTACCTCTTTACTACCCGCAGCCAGAAACCTGCCTACATAGACCTACTTCGACTCGCTCCTCTGATGTATGCGGTACCTGGCGTGGTAGAGGCACTCCTCCACCGTTAGGAGGACTTTTGGTTGATCCAGGTATTGCCCGAAGTGTTCCTCCATCACATCAAGGACCTCACCAGTCGCATCAGCCACTAGAATGTGCAACTTGCGCATTTTCCACACCTCCATAAGCTCTTTGAGTTCTTTCAATGCCGTCGCATCGATTGCATTTACTTGGGCAGATTAGAAGTGGCTGTAGGTAGTTTTGTTGTTTCTTCTCTGTTTGTTGACCACGTCGACCACATGGCTTTATCTCTTAGCTTGCATATCTGCACGTGAGCCAGCTACAAGTCTACAGATGATACTTACGCAGCTGCGCGTACTCAAAAAGTATGTGCGTCTCAGAATTCGCAAACATTCATAACTAAAGATCAGCAGCACCACCTTGATCTTTCGCAACTTGCTCTCCTTTGAGAGCATTCGTTCCATTTCGTCCTTGATAAAATCGATGTTGGCGAAAAACATGCTCGCGCCGATCCCAAACATCATGACGCCTTCAAACTGATGACACATGATGTCCTGCGCGCGCGCCCGACCAACGTCGTACAGAGAAGAGTGCTGTTCAGGTGTGTCAAAATCAAAAAAAAATCAAGGCCAGCTTCACAACAAATTCAAAGCAAATCTGAGTAGATGTTGTAGTAAGCGAGTAAGTACCTCATCCAGTTTTCCCATTTGGAACACCTTAGGAAATACGACGTCGGCTAAAAGGATAAACAGCGAGAGCCCGACTGCCAAAGCGACTCCCTGAAGAACGCCGAGTAAAATCGTAGCTATGGATTAGAGCTTGATGTCAGGTATGTAGTCAAAGTCATCGACGTTTTCAATGGTACCGATAGATCCTAGTTGTACTAGCAGGTGACCCAGAAGAAGTACTTCCAGTAAAATACTCTCAAGAACTAGTAACTTCATCAGCCATAAGTAAACGCCAATAACCATACTGCGATATCGCGGTACAGTCCCACTACAGCTGTATTCGGTAGCTCTTCAATTGCGTCCTGTATCTTCCGGAGAGGCTGCTCTGTGCCCACGATATTTGCTAATCCGCCGGGACGTAACTTAGAAGCTGAACTTTTACAACAAGAAAGGTAATGAAACAACCATGAAGTCGACAAAAGTAAACTTTTGCCCATAACATTTCCTTCTTCTTCAGACGATGGCGGTATGACCTGGACAGCTGGCACCACCAAGGGGCCACTGGTATTTCCAGTGCCAACGCTGGGTTGAGAAGGTACAACCGGAACTGGACCGCTAGGTGGTGATACCTGAACTCCGTAGGATGGCGCTCCACTACTTGTCGTTGCTCTTGGTGCTATGGTAGGAGGAAGTTTAGAATTTTCTATAAGGCAATTCACTATCACCCTTCGTAGTAAATTGCGATCAACATGATAGACGAGGGAAGACATCTCAATCTGAATCTTGCAGCACACTCATTCTCATAGTCATTAAATATCATGTTCTTGAAATAAGTAGTCAAATAGGCCTTAGAATCTTAGAGATGTGTCTTGTCCTCATGTTGAAATACAGCTAAAGATATTCACTCTCGTCATCATAAAAGCAACCGCTTCCTCGTTTACTACTCCTAGCCTGCCGTTAGCAGGTGGCGACGCATCTAGTGAAAGACGCCCTTCTTAGAGGTAGGGTTTTGGTGTTTCTGTTTCCCATTTGCTGTGCCTTGCAGCTCCCTCAGGAGGGGCACAACAAACGGTAACAGGGTCACCTTTAATGTTGTACCCTTAACCTTCTGTGTAATCCGACCCACCTGGACTTTGGCCTCCACCTATCCTCGGATTCCATCCACTGCCACCTGTCTGCCCTGGACTAATGGGACTTGGATTAGAAGGGTTCATCATGTGGTAGACTGCCATGAACATGATCTTCATGATGCGAGTAGGAAAATACGCTTTGAAGCGGAGAGAACAGTGCTTGCAATGAGTGAAGACTACACCTAGAAGTAAAGAACCTGAACCCGTTCTTTAAGAAAACAGAGACAGAGAAAGGCACAAGGAAAAGTAAAAGAATTGAAATTGAAACGCGGCCATGCTTGCATAATAAGACTGCCTCCACCTGCTCCTCCGTTTTGCATTTGGAAAAAGTTACTGCTACTGACCCCGTTCCCAGGCAAACTTAACAAGTTCTGTGAGCTAAGCGTATTTGCCAAGCCTCCTCTACTTGCCACTCGCGAGAGACTAGGCACTTGTTTGATTTCATGTTCTGCGAAAGCCCTCGATAACTCCGCGAAGTCACTGTCCACTTCACGCCCAGTAAGTTCTCCAAGACTGTTATAGTCCTTATGCGCTTGATTTAGAAATTTAAAGCTAATCCATCTCGTGGAGAGTATTTCGATGCCTCTCTTCCCTGGAGCATGGAGGAAGTGGAGGATGGATTTGTTGTCGGGGAAGTGGAAGATGGATTTGTTGTAGCCGTAATTGGTGTGATCCTGCAGTGGGCGTCGGTGGCACTAAGCCTGTGCCACTCGCTGCTACTGGCAAGGAGCTAATGCCAGTTGCTGGTTCTTCGCCAAACCCTGCTGAGGAAGGGTAGCAACGAGAGGAGGGGTAGCTCTGCGGAATGAAGAGGGTAAAATAGAAATGTCGCTGATTCTACTTCTAGTAGAGCTAGAGTTCAAGACCAAGGGGGCGGTACAAATGAAAACGATACCAAAAATCTGATAATGATGAGATTGTCAAAGTCACAAACGAGATAATTGGTTCTAAATATTTATGTCATAAGAGTAGCTGGCGGCAGATAACCGGTCTGCTCTGTGACACCCGTACTAGAAGTGCCTCCGGTTGTTACAGCAGATGTTGGTACGCTAGCGACATCCACCCGTCCCTCAAGAAGAGGCTGTCGCAAAACATCTGTGGAAAAAGACAGATTTAATTTGGTCTATGACAAACACGGTGCTCCACTACCGTGTAAATTACCTTCAAATTGGTCAGTAGAGCTGAAAAACATTGACCTCCCTGTATATCTTCGAATGTAGAAACCAGAAGACACCAACCTGTCTCCTCTTGCACCACGCCGAGTGCGCCGTTGCTTCCTTTGGCAAGAGCAGCAGGAAATAGCACAGCATTCACGCTCTCCCGACTGACTGAGGCTGCACGTCGCAAGCTCTCTTGAGATGAAAGTGATGATGGAATTCATGTCATGGAACTCATGTCCTCATAGAATCATATTTACTTAGTTTCTGGAATTCATGTCATGGAATCATCTATAATGCGCCATCTCATTGGAGGTAAAGAGAGGAAGTAACAGTGAAGCGGTTCGTTCTGGATTAATGGAAGTTGCAGAGATCCCACGATATATGCCATACGCTTGACACCATGGCCTTTTGCTTTAGTCGTTCGCCGATCTTGCTCGTCTTGACTAGCCAAGCCAGGTACGGGAAGTCTTGCAATGACGTACAAGCGAGCATGATAATCCCCGCCAAGGTGCACTTGGGAATCGGAGATTAGCGGTACAGGCAAAGACCTAGATGAAAAGGCGTTAAGTTGAGAAATTCCTGCCAAGCCGAAATTGAGCGACTAGGTGAAAACGAACAGGAGACTCTCGCTAAATCCTGTTGAGCTAAATCCTGTTGAGAATCAAACTACGTATGATCTATCATATCCTATCCCACTCTTAACAGTAAATTGCCTCTGAGAAGAACGCAAGGCCCATCGCTACGACGCCGCTTGCTACTAGGCCACCGATCTGACTGTTAATCCCCACAATAGGCAGTAAGGCGGCGCGAGAAAGAGAACCCGAAACTGGAAATGTCTGGAAAAATCTGAAAGAAGGATCATAGAAGTTAGAGGTCTTGCTTTTGATTTTGTCCATCTCATCCTTTCTATTATTTCTACGTTTCGAAGTCACTCTAGTACTATCATAAGCAAGCTCCGTTGTTATTTTTCAGTACAAGGGATGGGGAATTAAATTAGAATTACCCTCCAGCAATTCCTGAGAGACCCAAAGCGATGGCTTCTTGTGAAGGCTTTATGCTATAGCCCTGCTGCAGAGCGACGCGCCTGCTCGATGAAAAGGTCGTGATATAACTCGTTAATGCAATCAGCAGGGAACCTGGAGGTATAGATTGGATTATTAAGGATTGTTGACTAGTATGTATCTATCGATAAGACTTTGATCATTGACAACATTATCTAAATGCAAACTCTAGAACATCAGTCGTAAACACGCAAATCTATTTGGCGAAAGTACGTCGGTGATTGCAAGGTCTGAAGCCTCTCGGTTGAGAGTCGGTAGAGTGAGAAGTATACAAATTGATTCTAGAACATCAGTCGTAAACACGCAAATCCCTCTACTAGGGTTTAGGGGTTTAGGGTTTAGGGTAGGGTTTAGGGTCTACCTGGCAACAAGCTCGCAAAGGTGACTTCTTCCGGCACGTTGTTCCATGGTGGTTCGAATGCTGGCACACCCTGTGGCACAGGGCCGACTACGTTGACAATAAGACCGTTTTCTTGTCCAAGATTAGAGGTAGGTTTTTGGTGCTCGCGGGTTCCCCCGCTTGTTATGCCCCCTTTCTCTCTCCCTTAGGATGAGAGAGGCATAAAAAGCGGTATAAGAAAAGCACCTTAAAGGTGTACCCTTAACAAGATTCTCGGCACCAGGAGTCCGTAGTATGAATACCAAACCTCCGGAGAGCAAAACAACGATAAGCTCTTTGAAATCCACGCACTGCAATGAAATTTTGGCCCAAAACTCTTTTCGTTTTTTCAGGAGCGGTTTCAGCTGGGGAGTTCAGATAGGAAGAGTAAGAAGTGTCCGTTAGTTCGTACTAGAAGTGTCGTACTTAAGAAGTGTCCGTCGACACTCGTATATGGAACGTAAAAAACTACTCACACTCTAAAACGTGAAATTTTTTGAGCCATATTGAGCAAAGAGTGAGCAAACGCATTAGGCTCTGCTGCACACGCTTGGCGGTGCGCACTAATCTCCAGAGTGGGCCCGCTCTGCTCCAGCCGCCAAATAGGCTCACGCGGCTAGGGAAGCAGAGCCCCACCTTCTGCCAAGTTGCTTAAAATTTGCTGTGTCTGCGCACGCAGCTACGGGTAGAATGGCCTTTGCCTCCCTTCCATTCGGCCTGTGCCTCCGAGTTTGGATTTGGCCAGGGCTGGCCAGAATGGTCGTGAGGTGGGGCCTGCCGAAATCGTTTAGAGTAGGTTTTTCGGAGTTTGCAAAAACAGGCCTCCCCTGCCCGACAATCCAGCGAAAAAGGCCTTCACAAAAAACCTACTCTAACCCTTTCAGGGGTCCCTTTGGGTGAGGGGTCGGAATCGGTTTAGAGTAGGTTTTTTGGAGTTTGCCAAGGGCTCCGCAGTCTTGGGCGCCCTGTCGTGCTGAGCAGCCCCAGAAAAAGGCGCAAGAGTAGGCCGTGCCAGTGGTGCTCTGTGGCTGCCACTTCAGATCCCGGCCCCTTGGCCCGTCCGAAAGCCGCTCAACCCGAAGCAGAGAGTGCGCACGATCTCGCCAAGAGTTGCGCACACGCGGCGCCACGTGCCTGCGTGCAGATGCTTACTGAATAACTCTCAAAAAAATTCATGTTTTAGAGTGTGAGTAGGTATTTACGTATCATATCGTAGATAGTGCTGATAGTGTTTAAGTAGTACATTTGCATTTCTGATAAGCAGCGGTCACATCATTCAACGCATGTTAGTACATGGAGATGAGAGGAGTAGTTCTCACAGGAGCCAAGCAGTCACACTGAGAAGCAGTACCTGTTTCGCGAAGTGCAGCGCTAGACTCACAGCAACTCCTATTCCGACTGCTACCCAGTTAATGCTTGTGAAATTCACGAAAGTGCCCTTCAGGATGGGCACGACACCCTTCGCGTCGTATAGATGCTTGTCTAGTCCGGTCAGCTGTTTGCTCTGCGTGCAGGCGATGATCAAGGAAGCGCCGGTGATGAATCCGCTCAGCGTTGGCTGCGACAAAAAACGCACCAGGGAGATGAAGACTAGAGAAGGGATGCGTCGGACGTTACGTATTCAGCGTCTTAAATTGAGAAAGCATCTACTACTGACTCAATTAACGAAGATGAAGAGCTCATATTTATTCATACTCACACAAACGGTTTGTCTTCATAAGAAAAGTCAACTTCGTTAGCCCGAAGAAGAGATTCAAGAGTCCTGTAACAAGAGCGTAGTAGCTCGCTACTCGTGTTCGGGTTTCAATGTCACCAAACTTGCTCAGCTGATCTGCGATCAGCACTGCAGCCACTGCACCACTGCTAATACTCGCATGCGGTGATGTGCCGAAGATGGCGTAGAAAATTAGAGTTGACGAGGTGAGACGTTGTCGTTCCGGAAGTGGAAAACCTCATCACACTTTGTTCTAGGCTCCAGTTACAGTAGACTCCAGTTACAGTCGTGTCTCTGTTTCAGGACATCCTTCATAAAACAACAGCCGGAAAAAGCGCGCAATAAGGCCCCTGCACTGTTACTGTGGTCGCAATCGCGGCATGGGCCATGGTCTGGCAGACTAGGATAAGTCCGATGATGAGGCCGCCTATGAGGTCGCCTTTGAGGCTTTTGCTGCACTCGTACTCTGGCAGCCATTTCGTTATTGGCACGTGGTCGTGCATAAATTTCGGCAGATTAGAAAAGTAAGAGTGTCGGCAAAAAGGGGTTGTTTTTAGTTCCTTCCTCAGACATGATATTCCGTTCTTCATCTCAGTATAGTGGAGGAGAGTAAGATAAGAGATGTGCATTCACGTCCTCAGAAATTTGCCATAATCACTCTAGCAGCCGACAGGCTTGCCTTCTTTCCTGCTCGCAGAGTATGTCTTGCTTCGTCTTCCACTGACTGCGAGACGAATTCCAGAGGCGGGGGATAGTAGGCAGGGTCCCGTGTTAGAAGGATTATAAACATTTATTAAGTTGTAGCTCTTTCTTATGAAGTAAGATTAAGAGCCACACACTTGCACTTCTTGTAGCCTATAATTGTTGTGGACCAGACCTAACTAAAAAAAAGAAAGCCCAGAGGAAGATGGAAAAGAGAAAAGTGTAGTTATAATATCAATTTTGTTGATACACGCCTAGTAAGTAGAAACAGACGAACAAAGTAGAACCAACTGTCGGTATTTTTTCACCACTCTTAACACCAAGCCCTGGCTGGTCGCTACAGCGGGATCGCTTCCCTCGTCACCATCTTCGACCCACCTATGACGCATGTGGTCATACTTACCATGGTGTGTCTCAACGTGCATCACCATCGTTGTGTTCGAAGGAGTAAAACTTCTTGTAGTTAGAGGTTACGGGGTTACTCTGCAGAACATCCTCGACCCTTTTCCTACTGGAAAAGGAGTGAATCTCAAGGGGTCGCCTCTTCGATCTCAGTGACCAACACCAATGACCAATGAAAGTTGAGCCTTAATAGAATGTGGCGTTGTGTTGGGACACTCGGTGAAGCGGTCGGGTTCAGTCGTCTTGCAACTGGAGGGCCGCTTTACTCCGCAAACAGCCTCGTATCTTGCGTGTAGGAGTAGGTTTACTAGGTCTAGGCTGTCCTCTTGCTCGTCCTCCACGCTCCTTGTAGTCGCAGCTGCGTCGCGAAATCAGGTATCCCGCGAAGGTTCACAGCTGTTTCGCTACACAGCTAGCGTCTACAGCGTTGTAGAGCTGCTCTTCTGGTGTCGTGACATGTAGTTGTAAGGTGTACGTGTACTTTTTTTTTCCATGATGTTGGAGAATGATGTTGAAGTTATATACAGTTACAGATCTACATTATTATGACAAGACCTTCCTCTACTTCCACCTGTGTGTCGTGGTCTAAAAGTTTTGGTAGATGATTACAGTTTCGACATGGTTCTCACTTTCTTTTTGTTCTTCATGAGGTTTCTGTCAGAAGATGTTTTCTCCTTACAGCGTGTTTTTCGACAGTTTTTCTTATCACAGCATGCCCCCCCCCGTTCCTTATACACATCAGCTTTGAAGAGCTGCCAGATGAATTTGCGGTATTTCTACCAGGCCCTTTCATTTTCAGCCTTCTTCTTAGCGGAAAACTCTTCTACAGTTGAAACGACGTACTTGAAAACATTGTTTGATCATCTGCAAGCATGTATAATGTCTCTGTCTCGCTTCTCGAATATCTTTTGTATCCGACAGAACTCAAGCTCAACATGAACATGATAGATACAAATCATGCGCACTCATCCCCAAAAATTTTCCCCTCCAATCGTCCTTCCCTTATCCTTATTTCCCGCTCATCAGCCTGTTCAACAGTGTCGTCTCAGCTGTCTTCGACGGACAACTTAGAGACCAAGGCAATCCAAATATCCTTAGTTCGCCGTCCACATTACCAGCCGCTAGTAAGCCACGCTGCGTCGGATTAAAACGGACTCGCGTTGCTTTTCTGCAAGGAACGGAAACCACCGCTTGATGTTTGCTACGCATCAAATCGTACACGAGGATAGCGCCACCAGCTTCGGGCGCAACCGCAAAGACCAAAGGTCTGGCGTGACTCCATGCGACGTCCGCTAAAGCGACACTTGAGGACGCTGTATTTACGCCGCTGATTAAGTTATTCCCACCATGGCCGCTCGCCGCCGCAGCAGTAGGGTAGAATACGTATAGAGGACGTTGTTGCAGGATGTCGAATAGCTTGACGCCACCATCCAATCCAGCGCTGAGAAGCATTTTCCTATGAAATGGCGAAAATCTAGCAGCGGTGATCGGGCCTGGGTGTGGCTCTGGAAGTTAGAAGAGAGGTGGTGGGGAGGTGGTGAACGGTGATAGATCAAGCTACGATTGAGGATTGTGGAACTCGCACTAAGACTCCTTACAAATTCTACCACAACCATGTCGGAGACGAATCTGCTAAAACCACCAGTCTTAAAAATCAGTTGTCTTCGGCTGCGGAAAGAGCAAATTAGCATCAGGCTTGGATCGGAATATCGTTTGGGCAGTTATCCCTTGATCTTTTTCCACCACTGACTTCTGCACATAGGCCTCCACATGATGCCTGATATTCATCCGCGAAGAAGCCGGCACAGCATCTAGAAAGCGTTTCGCAGACGTTTTCCATTTGGAAGCGTCAGCACCAGTGAGGGAGACCTTTTGGAAGAAGGGTTTCTTCTTGATGGTAACTATTAGCCTGTAATGGTTGACATGGGAAGCAATACTCATTGTCTTGGATCATAAAGACTGCAAGATAGGCGACAGAAAATAAAAATTGACCGGTTGTCATTCTTGAAAACATCATAATAGTCGAAATGCATAGCAGATGTACCGAAGAGCTATCTGCAACGACTTGTGGGCACATGCCTCGGATCAAGGCACCAGTTTCAGAGCCTAGAACAAAAAGCGACGAGTCAAACGGTGAGAAAGCGAGAGCACGGCCGCCGACCGTTCGCTTCTTCTGTAGGTGATTAGAAAGTAAGAGCAAGAGGCAGAGAAAGTCCCCGAGGGAGAAAGAAACAGCTAGACTGGAGTCCCGAATGAAGACCGGAGGACCACAGAAGTCGACTTTCCCCATCGTGAACATGATGATCATGGTTTCCGCCATTCGCTTACGTAACTACCACTAAGTAAATCGCAGTCTAGTATTACAAAAGCCATAAGTATAGAGAATCCCCGGCAAGGAAACTCGAGATTGTCTGTGATGTCCCACAACAGAATCCGTCCATCACCACTGATCGTAGCTAGCAAAAACTTCTTTTCCTGTTCGATCCAACTAACTTCGTGTATTGCCTCACGATGGAAGTAGTCGTCGATACCTGCGGTTGAAAACATAAGCAGCGGTCCAACGCATACGCGATGTTCTTAATTCACGCTTTAGTATGTATCTTCGAGCCTTCAACTTCTAGACGTAGTTGAAATTGGTTAGGCTAGGTTGAAATTCGCGAGTAGATGAAGAATACGAAAAAATACTCGACATCGCAATCTGTGGGTCGCTTGCAGTTTGGCTCGTGTCCCATAGAATCAGTTCCCCATTATAACTGCCACCAGCCAGTATACTTGGCAGCCTTGGATGAAATGCTAACGATAGCACTTCGCCTTGTACTTTGATTAGCGGCCTATCAAGTAGATCTACATGGTCTTCGTGAGACGAGATTGTACAGCTAGAGGACCAATCAAGTTCTTTGTGGTCTTACAGCTAACAGCTTATGATCTAGGAAGCAATACGTGTAAGAAACCGGAGCCTCGTCAGAGAGTATGTAATTCCAAGCCGAGATGAATACTTAGATGATTGCCATAGTTCTATCTTTACATCCGGACTCCGACCTTGGGATCCTGCTGCAGCGTCTGACGCGGTGTTTTTTGCCTGATGCCTGGAAAAGATGTTCCACACATGCACAACCGAATTGTACTCGCACCATCCTAAGGTGTTTAGCTTAGAATCTGCCCAATCCTTCATTTCTGAGTGAGCTTATCTTTGGCGTGTAGTCTTCCCTTGTTTGTAGAAAACGGGGTCAAAGGGCCAAGAATGCTTCTCAGGATATGATAAATTAGGGCAAGCCTTAATGAGATTACCGTAGCTGGCAGCGATGATATTTCCTGTACAGTTCCAGGCCAGGTCCAGAACAGAACAGCTAGCTGCGGGTGCGCCAGTGGTTGTTAGCAGTGAAGCTTAAAGTCGCCTAGTGGTGTAATATTCCCGTAGCTATCGCGTATAGTCTCTTGCCCTTTATCGTTGGATTTCGTTTTTTTGTATGTGTATCTACTCTAGGATACTGGCCATAAATTCGTTGGACCGTTGAGGAGGTGAATCACGCGTACATCTTCCCCACCCTCCTCTTCCCATCTTGGCTCGTAATTCGCAAAAGCCGGCTGTTCTACCTCAGAACTCTCCAATTCTGCTAGAGTATTAAAAAGGATTTTTGTCAAAGAAAGTACAGTACTTATGTTGGGAGTGTGTCTTAGCACTGTCCTCTGCGTGCAGAGGATGAATGTCCTCAAGTCCTCTAGTCTCCGCACAGGTACGTAGAGCCTCTCGAGGATATCTATCACTCACGCTTTGTATCTCAAAACTACCTGTAGCTAAAATAATCTCCCACTCGTAAGAGTAGTTTTAACTGCCTTTTTGAGGAACTGCAGCAAGGTTGCGTCCAATCCCGGAACATCGCTCTGTAGTCTGACATTCACCAACCAGGGTGAATTTGCGCCGCCAGGCTTTTGCAGGTCGTTTTCCGGATTGAACGACTCTGGATTTTCTTAGAGGAACAAGCCATTCTTAGTATTGTGGTGGCTGATATGCAAACTCATGTACGTGTTATCAAATATGAATTTATTACGTAGAAAAGCATACCAGATTCCTCGCATCTGAACAAGCCACTGATGAAACAAAGAAAATACAAAAAAGAAACAACAACAAGACCTCCAATAATTAATCGCCTTAATTGAAGTCCATAGTTTGACACTCGATGGACTTTTGGTCTTGAGCCTGGATTCGCATATTACGCAGTTGGATCCGGTCTGTCTGGCATTTTGCCTCCTTTCCCTGAGGTCTGGGGATCGGAATCGAATAGACATCGAGCTGCGAAGGCTCACTTCCTTCGAAGGAAGGAAGAGAAGGGACGCCAGGCATGGCTATTTGATCTGCTTGAACTGCGCTGTAGTAGTTTTGATCTTTAATTATGATACAAGTACTTACTTGATGATGGTAATACTGATTCAAGTTAACACGAGTACGAGACCGATGTGGCAGATGTCCTCATCAAGGGGTGTTGTTCCTGGATAGTTGTCAATTATCTCGTTAGTCACGTAAGGAAACAACTGAATCCACGTCGCTGTACTAGAATGTAGTGTACCAATATACTCTCTCTACTCTATGCATAAGCTTTCAAAGCTGCTCCACTAGTAGTTACTTACTGACACAAAGTTTTCGGTCTTCCTCGCTCTCTCCATTACCTCCCTCTCGTTTCTAGTCACTTCAGCAGGTTTCTCTGTCTCCCTCAAGACAGCGGAAGTGTCCTCTGCTCGAGTGTGATTCTCATTCATCCCCACTCCAGAGCATGCATCGCAGTTGCGATTCAGCATTGCAGGTGCTGTTGACCTGTTCACTTCAGATTTAGATGAAGAACCACAAAACTGTGACGAACTACAATCAGAGAATCTACTACTAGTATTTCGCAACAAGAAAGAATCGCACTGAGCCAACCTTTGGATCCAAGTAAGTATCAAGTTTATGTGGGAAAATTCGGATTTACCAATCAAATGTGGAGAGAGAAGAAGATGTAAGTGCTTCTACATTACCACTACTTTCAGTGAATCTATCTGGAGCACAAAATGGCCATCATTCCCTGGCCAAATAAATAACAAAATCTACTGTTTTTCCTTGTTGATGTTGCTAGCCTTTCGCAAACTTTTTGCTTCGGCACCCTTGACGCGTTTGCTAGGGGCCGAACGCACCCCTTGTGCCTCCTCGTCTCTGCACGCTCCGTAGTTGTCCATGCACGTGGTGCAACGTTAGAACTGCAAGTATGTATCTACGTAATGAGGGCTTCGGTGTTTAATAACACTAGTCAAATGAAAATGAACAAGTACCCCAATTCCAACATGAGAATTTACACTTTTCAGTCGCTGGAGTTTTTTATCGGTACTGCACAATTGTTTTCCTGATCCTGTGAGTATTGCCTAGCATGTTGACAGCCAACTTCGCACAAGACCATTCATATGAACTGGATGAACTGGAGGTGGCTGACGCAGTGGCTAGAGGCTGCTCGCAGCAACTTTCATCAGCTACTGGATCATCATTCGCACTCGGCTGATTTTTTAGAACGTAGTTACGTCAAGGGTATTCTCCAGCGGTTTAGTAGATAAAATTGCGCATCGAATTGGTGTCATAAAGATACTCTAGTAGTACGAACATACAATCTTCATCTTTATCCAGTTCTTATATCCTTCTAAAGGGGGAGCTTCTTGCGCCCCTTAGAGCTCTGCGCTCCATGCTACTCCATGCACCACGCGTGTTATAACCTACTCTGATATACCTTCGTTTTGGCTGCCGCTTTCGTCTTCTGGAGATCGAGCTTGCGCTGCGTTCCAAAGCACCGGCGAGCCAGAACCTGCAAGCCGTACATGGCGTAGGAAAGCAGCCAGCGCACCAACGCGAACACACCAGCTGTGCAAACGATTACCAGAAACCCAGCGAAGAAGCAAAGAAGCGACAGCTCAACGCCGCTGAGATCTCGGCACCAAGAGGATGTTGAGTGGGATTCGAATTTAGAGGGTGCTGACCGCGGTGTCAAATGAAGGTCTAATACTCACAGGCTCTCAACAAGTAATCCCCTTTTACCTTTTGCACGACCACAAAGTTCTTAGTAATGAATAACCCGCGAGGCACGATACTAGCTATAGCTTGCTATCTCAGAAGTAGATAGATTATCCATATTCCTACTCTTAACAGGTGCTCCTGAATGAAAAAGGTGCAGCGCTTTTGCCCAGGCGAGAAGGCGGGCAGACGTTGCGTCGCATGCTGCTTCGGCAACGGCGCGGAGAGACGCGCTGCTGTGACCCCTTGCACTTCGATCGACACCAGCAGCGTTTGAGTTTAGAGCTGGCTGATTTGCACTGAACTCAACCGAATGGAGCTGTTCTAGTTCTTTTACTGGCTAGTTAGAAGAAGAAGTTCGAGGGGCAGAAGCCCAGTATGGTCTGCTTCTCCCTTCTAGGTGTGGGTGTGTGGTGTGTGTCGATTTGGATATTTAGATTTTTCTATAATTGAGGATAATGAACAATTCGGGTAATAAAAAGTTTCATGATCATCAACTGCAAGCAATTTTACAACAAGCATAATACGACGGCTTCTCTCTCTTCCCCGACCAAGGCGCCGGTATCTTCGTACTCAATTGCAGATGCAGCCTCAGCTTCTGCATAGTTCAAATAGATGTCGTTCAAGTCGATCCACCCCTTCTCCGTCAAATCGTCTTTGTCGCAGTTCATAAATGAAGTAACAAAAAGGCATTGACATTTTTTAAGAACTTACAACCCAGCAATGCTATAGCTTCGTAATTTGTTCTGGAGCAAAAAAAAGTAGTAAATATCGGCATTTTTTTTACAAAGACTGTGAATGGCTGTAAAGGTGGATCGACTAAGTATCAATGACAAGCAGTTAACGAATGCACGACCCTTTGCATTTTCTACCCTCATGAAATGCTGGAAAGGAGTACCAAAAAAAAATTATATTTCATCCACGTCACCGATAGAATATATGACTCAGGGCCGGACGGCCCCCCCCTCCCCCCCCTGTGGTCTGGTCTGTGGTGGCGCGCGTGCGCTTTTCCGCGCGGATTTTTCGCGGATTCTAGTGGTGGAAGGCGTCAAAAAGTGGCGCGGGCCTCCCCTTGGGCCTCTCAACGTGTTCCTAAGGGGCCCCCTGGCCTCTGCTGACCCTCGTAGGCGGGAAGCCTCGGGGGTAAAAGGCCACGGCCACGGTCGCAAGCATGCAAGCCGATGACCAAGGGCCCGGAGGGTACAGGCGGCACGGCTCAGGGGGTCCAGCCCCTCGCCTTTTGCCGTCGGCGGAGGCCTTCCGCTGCTGGTGCACTGCTGCGGCGGCGAAGCCTAACGGATGCACTGAGGGCACAGGCAGGCACCTGGACGGGGGCGCAGGCGGTCCCTTGGGCCCCTTTTGAAGCCTCCCACCACCACCGGAGGCCCCGAGGGAACAGCCAGGCAGCTGGAAGGGAGCGGAGGGAGGAGGTCACTGGGCCCCGTTTTGAGGCCTTCCCCCCCGGCAGACGCCTTAAAAAGGGGTCCAGGGCGCGGGGGGGGGGGCCGTCGCCCCGAGCCCTGGAACATATATAAGATCATGTTCATCATGACCATGTACGCTTTATTCAGTCGATAGTATCTCTTAATCCTGCGCGGCGCAGCAGCGAATTTGCGGCAGGCGGCTGCTCATCCTGTTCTCCAGGTTCTTGAGATAATATGTCGAAAAAACTACGGGTCTGATACTCTAATTCGTCCTTGCCCTCGAAAAATTCGTTCCGTTGCAGGCAACGCAAGCTCGGCTTGTATTTCTCCATGCCGAGCACCCGTGACATGAAGAAGACGAAGGATTGACAGTTCATCTGCTGCGTCCACCTGCTTTTCACCGCGTAGATTAGAACTCACCCGAATCCATCTCGAAATGCATCCTGAGGCCGTTCTCCCCTTGAAAACGTCTCTGACAAGCTTCTGAAGATGGAATAGAGGAAGCCATAAGTCAAGACGCCTTTTGAGGTCCTCCTTTGGATTCTCTTCGCCATCACTTTCTCTCCCTCCCGAACTAATACCGATTTGATCTCCAGGAGTCGATGTTCCTGACGATTTCTCCGCGCTCGTACCAACCTGCGAGGGTTGGACTCTCGATAGCCAGTCCTCGGGAGTTACCCCGGCGGAACCAGTAACAGGCGTTCTTTTATTACGATAAGGATGTCCTAGTCTGTAGTAGTAATTTCGGAACCTTGGAGGAAGTCCCCTGAAAATCTGGTAGTGTTGAGGCTCGAGGAAGCCGATGAGCAAAGCCGCTGTCAGCAGAGCTTCCCACTCACCAGGAGTGATCAGGATTATTGCCTCATCGAGTACTACTTGCTTTGCCATGTTTTGTCCGATGACATTGAGGTCCACTCCAGGCTGTGTCTGAATTTCGCTCGGGCTTCTGTCTGGCCCTAGCCATTTCGTGTATTAGAAACCTCTAAAAAAGAGCACACGGCGTGAAGCCGCCATCGCAAAAAAGTGAGCTACATGCGCGAGAGCCCACACATTTGGACGAAGAATCCTAGTCAGCGCGTGGATGAACAATTAATGCAAAAAAAAAAAATATATGCTAATAAATTTGGGTAGTTCCAG
The DNA here is from genome assembly GCA_905178165.1 of Amoebophrya sp. A25. Lineage (NCBI taxonomy): Eukaryota > Dinophyceae > Syndiniales > Amoebophryaceae > Amoebophrya > Amoebophrya sp. A25. The sequence continues at coordinate 136,742 of CAJINU010000025.1, read as the reverse complement.
TTCCTAAAAACTACAGATGCAGACGCAAACCATGGCAACCATAGTTTGGACTCAAGTTTCCAATCCTTAAGTAAACGCCCACGATTGCGTGTGACCGTTGTCGTAAGTCGGGTCCCACCGACCTGGCTGTTCTTTGATGCCCCGCACCCACTTTGGATACGTCACTCGTAGGTAGTGATGAAGGAGGAGCCGGTCTCCGTCCACCACAGGTAGTTTTGCTGTTGCACCAGGTCGCAAGGAAGTTGCCATGATTTGCACTCGAATGCCTGGGTACGTATCCACATGACCGGTGGACTCACCTGGCTCCCTGTCCTTGGCTGCTTGTTTGATTTGATCACTCGACTCCCGACGGCGACCAAGAAGTCCTTGGAAGCGCTGGGAGTTGTGCTGCCAGCTTTCAAAGATGTTGTAAATCAGATACTCCTTGTTCCCCGCGTGGTTATTAGTGCCTTCAAAAAAAAGGTAATCCGCCGAAGCTCGCGACGGTGCCTCGGCAGAGCTATGCTCATAATCGATTCTCCGTGTTGCGGCTGGTGGTCGTGAAGTTTCTCCTTGCAGCTGGTGGCTGACTTTATCACAGCAGAAGTAAATTAGATCTGTGTACTGTGCCAGCTTCTGCAACGCTAGCAAAGCGCCACTGACGAGACGTTTTTCGTCAAGCTGCATACCAACAACGCCCGCCATGTGCTCCCCAAGGAATTTGGCGCTCGGAACCACAGGTCGTGGTGCCAACCGCTGTTTCTTGAACCAGTTTGCGGACGATAATCGCTCCACGACCTGGCGCTCGAAATCCCATCGCAAGAGCATCCGCAGGAAGTACGCTTGTTTCCACCATTCAGGCATCTTGGTATCCTCGCTGTATTTCTTGCCAGTAGGATCGTAGACCCATCGGTCCATAAAATCCATGTCCCGGGTGCATGATAGAGACCCGTTCGGTCTGCCAAGTCGGCATTCCCACCTAAAATGCAGCTCGTCAGAACTGAACGCCCTCGCATACGCAAGAAATAAGAGATACTCGTTTCCTTCCAGTCCTTCTTGTTCTACTAAGTGAAGTGGATTTCTATTTTCAATTTTCAGGAGTTCGTCTGTTGTGCATAGTTTGCGCAATTCCGCAGCAGAGTCCGCGGCCAGGGCCGCATGGCCGAGGCACAACAAGACTACAAGTTCTGCGACAAGCACAACGAGTGTCCAGCCACCGCATCCTAGAACCACAACCATCTTCGGATTTATTGTACTCGAAAACTAGAAATAACCGAGTTTCTGACTGAAATAGGGGAGGTAGCTTTAGCGGGCTACTCTTTCTTCAGTATCTCGGTTATTCTCATGAGCGGTTACTTGCTTATTCCAGTTTTTCGAATGCCTTTCATCTGAATGATGGCCCGCTTAATGTACCCATTCGAGGGATGTAACATTCTTACCTGTCAAATACGCAGGTGGAAGATTCCATCGTGATGAATAAAGGAGCATTCCAACTGTCGTCAATAAATTTAGTTAGAGAGATTCCAGGAGAGTAAAGACTAAACACTAGAGTCGTAAAATAATAGAACTGTCTAACAACAACAACAACAAGGCTACTTATTCCCAAAACATGCATTTTGATTTTCTTTTTTTTTCTGACTTTTCTCCGCACTTGTCTATTTCCTTGTACTCTCATCTACAATCAAATACTTGCACGTATGTAGTTAAAATGGATCGTGTTCGTCCCTCCGGTTTGTGTAACTCTGCCACGACCGATGAAGTTCTTTGCAGAAGAGGAGATGAGGTTATTCTTCTGAGCACAAAAGCAACTAACGTAGAAATCCAGGCTCGCCGGACACTCTCGCAAGGACACTCGCTTATCCCGGCATGACGAATGCCAAGAACTACCAATTCTTTTGTCAGACTCAGACGATAGGTGACGAGGTGAATAAAGCAGAGTTTTCCACGGTTTCACACAACATATTGTGAGTGTCATTAACTTCCGTGTCATGCACTTCTGATACTGGCTCACTGGGGGTCGCTGCGAGAAGCAAACGACGAAACTTTTCACAGGGTCTTTCTAGTACTGTATCTCCTGGTCCCGCACATCGACGACCTTCTTTTGAATCATTGTGTGCTGGCTCAAGGGGGACATAAGCTTCAGCTTGTGCCATACGAAATTCTTCAAAATGGTCGTCCTTGGAAGATTTCGTGCTGCCACGGGTCGACCAACCTGGGATGTACAGGGTCATTCCAGTGCTCCCCCTTTTGGCTTGTTCGCCACGAGTGCCATCCAACAGCTTACCCCATTTTCTCATCCAGTCTCGGGAAAACACAAAGACGCCAATGAGCTGTCCACAGTCATGCACGGCCAACAGGAAAACATCGATGCCGTCTCGAGGCGAGACGCTTCTTTCCAATAGGGACCGACGAGCAAAGCAGACCTGCGCTTTGCCTTTCTGCACATCCATTTGTGCAACCTTAAAGATGCATCTGCGACGGGCGATAATCAGGGCACAACCATGTGCACTTTTCTTCAAGCTGTAGGGCAGTCCCGCACCGCAGATGTGGAGCTCTAGAAAAGTCGAAAGAGCGTGTTCGTGCTTTCGGTGCCGGGGTGCTGCGCCAAGTTCCGAGTACCATGCACTTCTCGTTTTTTGAGGGAGTCGCTGTAGGAGATTCTTGATCTGATTCGAAAAGCCAGGTCCAACTGGAGAAAGGCTGTGGAGTCGAAAGTGCTTCATTAAGGTTGCGGCATTTTTTTGTTTTGCTCCATCACGGGCTTGTTTGTCGCTCGCACACATTAGCTTGATGTCATCTTTGTGCAGGGCTTCAAGCTTTTTCTCAGTAGGGCAAATAGCAATAAGCCCAACATAGTCGGAAAATCGCGCGCCACTAAAAGTATAGTATGGATTCGCTTTTCCACGACTAGCTGCCAAGCTCTTCACGTGCAAAGCATACCACTTACGCTCGTCAGTCTCCGCAGCTCCCGTTACTGCCGCTGAGAATGCGGTCTCTCTGTTCTCCTCATTTCCGCTCCGCACTTCGTTTAAGCCTCGCCGACGAAGCAACAGCGTTCCAGGCATGAAGCGGGGCAATCCCTCGTACTCATACTCAGGCATGTACAGTTGAAAGAGGCCCTCGAGCCACGTTAATGCTGCGTCGGCGTTTCTCCAGCGTGTTGAGTTGAGGAGCTTACCCCTACCACTGGTCACATCCCCTACTTCGCCAGACGACGTTTCCGTTGTACTTCTATCATTCAATGTCGTGGCCTCACCTAGAACTGGAAGTGGTGCGCTCTGCAGTGCTGTTGTAGTTGATATCGAGGTGGAGTGCCACCTTCTGGTGCACAATGACAAGGTTCTTCGTTGTGAGCCAGAGCCACGTTGGAAAAGCATAATTTTCTCCATCATGATACGGCAACGACGTAACTGGTACTCCGGTAGTTTGGTAAATTGTTACAACAGCCTGCTGTTTGCTTGTTCCCTCAAGAGAATGAAGAGAGGAAGCGCCTGACATGGTTAGTCTGAAAAGCAAAGATCTTGCTTAGCGGTACCAAATTTGTTGAGAGCAGGACTACTGCTAGTAGATGTAGAACAAGTCGTGTCCTGCGAGGTTGGAACTACTGCTAGATGTAGAACAAGGGTCGTGCGACGATGGATGACTCCCTCTACTTTTCACAAAAAAGTGTAGTACGATGTGCAGGGTGAGGATCCATGGCCTAATCTAAGCTAAGTATATTAGTTCATCACGTCAGGAAGTAGAACGTTGTTGTACACTATGCTGTACTATAATTCCACTCATAGTTGCACCAACAGACGAGGTTCTCGTCGCAGCATCAGAGGAGCTTTACCATCAGGCCGCATGGAGGTCGCAGGTTCTCGTGCTTCGTCTTCTTCATCATGATAGTTCAAGACTTCTTCCCCCTCTTCTTGCGTAGTGTGCAAATTCAGCGCGTCGTTCACTTTGTGTGCGCGGGTGCGCAGGAGCGCCATAAAGGGAGAAACAGGTGACTTTGTCGCGAATAAAACCAGCGACGTTTCCTCCTACACATCTTCCACGCCAGACACCTCTTGAACGTGGACAGTTGCATCACGCTGCGCCACTGTGCTCACCAAGATGTCGAGTGTACTTGTTTTCCCCATTAGACCTTACGACCGATATTCATCCTGAAGAGCATCTTCTTGGTAGCCATTTTGTTCCCTTACAAAACCCTTCCAAGATGCCTCTGAAGATGAATAAATATGAGTACTTAAACCTTAAATTCAGAGCGGGCGGCAGGGCGACGCGCCAGGCTGCCGGTGGATCATCGGATATTGCGTAAATAGTGCCATGTCAACGTCCCACACTTTTGTGGTTTTCAAACAAAACCCAGGAATATCCAAGGAGGTGAGGACCTTGCTACCACGACTCATCGAATAATCCACCAACAATGGCTTGCTCTGATCATGTTTCTCCAAAAGATCCACTTTCATCGCATCTTCATGGTCCTCCTCCACGACTTCTCGTTCTTCGTCTTTTTCAGTCGCAACCGCACTCCAGAATCAGCACACTGCTCCAAGAAAACCTCCTCCAGAAACGTCCTCCAGACTTGAGGAGCTTGCAGCACGTACGGAGGTACCCATCCAGTACACGTAAAGCACCAGTTGAGGAGGAACGCTACGCAGCAACATCATTTTTCTCTTGAACAATCTGCGGCTCAAGTTGTATTCAAGTATTGGCGTTGCCCGTTTCTCAAGTATTCAAGTATTGAGATTAAGATGTGTTCAACAATGTAGTGAGAGGACTGAGAATTAAGTCAGAATCTTAGACAGTTTTCAATTTGGGTTTGACTTTTTTTTTTCCTACACGACTTATTAAACAAGTTCTTACGCTTAATCTGCTCAAGCTCTGGTTGTTGTTATGATCAGAAAGCTCTTGTAGTCCAACGAAATCAAGACTGTAAACGATTGTCATTGGAGCGATTAGAGTGATCACAAAGACATCAAACAACTTGTTGATCTTTCACTTTCTCCACTTGCTTCATCATCTATTTCTCATGTTGCGCCGCATTTGCGGCTAGCACGAGCATCCGCAACTTCTCTTGTGCCTTTGGGTAATCAACAGCCGGATCCAATAAGTCAATGTACGAGGAGATAACATGCTCGCGCGCATTGGCGTCCAAACATACTTTGGAGACCACCCCAAAACCGATTGCGCCAGCTACAGGCGGTAACGTCAGCGTCACTTTTGTGCGGCCTGCCGAAAACGACTCCGGGCCTTCTCGTTGAAGGTTGCCGACGCTGTCCATCCACTCACCAGAAAGGACGAATAGTCCCTGTAGGCGACCTGCATCGTGTACCAGAGCGATGAAAACATCGATGCCGTCCTGCACAGATATTGGTGTCTCTGCGTTCTTGTGTTCCTCCTGTTTCGCTGCATTCTTTTGAAGCGAAAATCGCACTCTGCGGTGTCCACCAGCATGCTGTTTTACAGCCCCGATTCTGATAAGGCTACGCTTTCCGCCTATTATAAAGTTGTGCACCCACCACCTGTTTTCCACTTCGAAGACTATTCCACTCGGAGTCAATAGACGCGAGACGAATTCTCCAACAACTTGCGCATGTCTCGAATTCAACTTGCAGCCAGGAAGCTCGCGGTGCCACTGTTTGCGTGTTTTATGTGGCAACCTCCCAAGAAGTGCCGCTAGCTCTGCGGCAAAAACAGTTTCCACGTCAACAGTCGATGCCGAGAGTGGAAAGTCCACACGCATAGTGTGCGCGCCACAGCGTCCCTGCGTGATCCGCACGTCATCCAAATGCAATGCTTTGACTTTACCCAAGGGAGGAAACGCCGCGACCAATCCGACGTCACGCAAAAAAACGCGCGATGAAAAAAAACTAGTCTTGCGAGAGTTCAAGGGCCTGTCTACACTCAACACTGGGAGGACTCCACTTTTACTAGAGGCAGTGGTGACGCCTCGCGGTATCCCAGTAAACCCGCATCTCCTTCGCTGAAATGATGTACTCTTCAGCATCAGAGCTTGCCACGTCGCCTCCTCCTCTTGAGAACACATTGCCTCCTTCGTCGATAGCCCGGATGAATCAGTTGGCCCGTCCAAGGAGCGACCTGACTGTCTTGGCCTTACGAGTACAGTTCCGTGAACGTAGTGAGGCAGACGTTCGTACTCGTAATCAGGCATGCATTTCTCCAACAGAGAAAGAAACCACTGGACAGCCTTCTCACAGTTTTCCCACCGCCGTGCTTGAATTTCGCGGCTGCCGCTCAGCCTGGGTCCATTTGTCGAAAGATCCTCGCTTGGCTCACTACTTCCTGTGCATCCCACACATGGTATTATATCCGCTTGCTCGCCAGGCTTGCTTGATGTATGCAGCGGAACATGACCACTCTTGGGCGTTGCCAAGAGAGAAAATCGGCGAAGATGGTTATCAAAGTATCCGTGCGCTGCGACATTAAATTTCCCCTGCTTTAGTGGCATCCTAAGCGGCGCACCTCGACAGAGTGCAATTTGCATCCGCTTCAGCGGAAAAATCGGACGCATTTTCATCGTGGTTATAGCTACTGGTAGAGCATACGTTACAAGTCGCACACTGTTGGCCATGAATGGAACCCGATCAAGGCCCCACCATCAAGGTCCAAAGGATAAGCCACAAAAATGACCAAGACCGCCAGGCGAATAAGGTAACCCATGGGCACCATTCTCAACGCGCTGGCCATAGTTGGCGCGGGTGTCTGTGGTTCTCAGAGCTCTAGCATCAAATTGATGGGAGGATCGTTGCCGCTTTTGTTTTTCGCTTGGTCATTTTGCGGATCTCCGCCGGGGAAAGCATGCTGGAGTGACTACGTACACGACAAGCGCGATGAGCAAGAAGGAGCACCTGTGAGCCGTATTTCTTCTTTTATTCATACCTTCAGCCGTAGTATCTATGATTGTGCGGTCTCCTGAACACTAATACAACTGGAGCCAGCCACAAAAAAAAAATTCACATCTTGTTGACGGGTGAAGTCTTTTGTTCTTTCCTCAGTTGAAGTGGCTCATTAAGAAATGAAAGCGGAGCTCCCGCTTGGAGCGGTCTTCCTAGGAACCCAGCCCAGGCGCGTCGCGGAGGAACAATTGATTATTATTGAACGCTTGTAAACTACTACATGGAAACTGTGTCCTAATGAAAGCTCAATTCGATCGAAACATCTCGGGTTTTAATTAGAAATGCAGCAATAAGAACAATTTAGTGGAAATAAGTCTCGACAATAGTGGAGAGTTTCCTCGCCTGCATCCCACATGCGTCCATCCAGGACTCGAACCTCCGAGAGTGAGCTCAGAAAGAAAGGCGCTACCATCCGTGACCACGTCATGCGCATCTTCGAAGAAGACTGCTACTTGTTGTTTTTCTTTCTATTGCTCACAGGTTAACTCTCATACGGCCCGGCATCTCTCCTATACACCTTGCACGTCCATAGCTGTAGCCGTGTCCATATCGTTCCAGAAGTTCGGAGCAGTTCAAAGTGCATAAAGATCAGCAAGGCATGTCTATTCTCGTGAGAAGTTCCTGTGTGATCTGACACGCATCCACTCAGAAGAATCTGCGGGGTCTACATAAGTAGCGACGTCGGTGACCATATGAGGCCGATGATGATAGCACGAAGGAACCCAGATGCGCACGCCAAACGTTCCCAATCATGATACCCCACGAAAGGGCACAGACCTCCAAGCAACCCCAAAACGATTACCCACAGGGATCAAACCAGCTAGCGGCCACCTGTCTCAGGCTGCTAGTCCGATTGCATCAAGCAAGCGCTTCTCTTCACGCTTTTCCACGAGAAACTTACCCAGAGTAATTTAGCAGTCTGCGTTCTTGTGGTCCAGCAACTTCTCTACTAGGCATGCTACGTCGTCATCTCCACTCGTCGATCCTCCAGACGAGAGGACCTCATTCCATTCGTAGACGGTAAAAAGCTGCAAGTAAGCATACGGAAGCTCGTCGTCGGAGTCCTCGCGAAGGGACAGTAAAGTCACGAATTCGGATTCGGAAGTTAGAAGGCTACTTAAAACCTGAGAGGACGGCACACGTGCTTCGAGGGATTGCAATAGTGGTCGTCGAGTTTGATTTTACCAGGTAGCATAGCACTTATATAGAATGCGCTGTTCTGTCGTCCGTTGTAACCTTAGTAATTACGTGCTTTAGTTCTCTCCGTATAACCTATACTATAATTATCTATATTATAAACCAAAACTTATTTTGAATGCTAAACAGGAGTGAACTTACGGCTTGAGATGTACGCAAATCATGGCAAAGATGTACGGGTGAGATGTATACGTCTGAGATATATATCCCGAGATATATATCTTATACGTAAATCACGGGAAAGATGTACTCTTGAGATGTACTTACACCGGGGCGATTCATAGTAGGTTTCCAAAATTCCACTTTTTTGAGATGTACGGAAATCATGGGAAAGATGTACGGGCTAGATGTATACATCTCGCGCCGTAAAAGTGCCGCGCTTTTGAGTACAACTTTCCCGCGATTCTGCTCCTGCTAAGGCTTTCGGCAGTACCTCAAAACCCTGAACCAACAGCACAAGCAAAGGACTGCGCTGCATGGACAAAAAACGAAGAGCGAAGCGCCTCAGCCTGGGGCCAGTCATCTCATGAAGAAAATCCGCTGCGTCTGCGTATGTGCTACAAAAAGGACCCACATGCAAACAAAGAAATGCAAACAGAGGCAAGCACCCAGCAGCTATACGCTGAGCTAGTTAGCACCTGCGTGCTTTTTGGATCAGGCGCCTGAGCTGGCTCAAAGGGTCAGACCTTTCAAGCAGGTCAAAAGTAGACAGCGACTGCATAAAGCTGCGCGCTTTGGATAAGGATTACGAGCTGACCCAAAGGATCAGGCCGCTCAAGCAAGCACGTCAAAAGTAGACAGCAACTTCATAAAGCTGCGCCTTTTGGATAAGAAGCTTGAGCTGGCTCAAACTAAAAGGCTGGGACCTTTTAAGCACCTCGAAAGTGGACAGCAATCCCATAAGTTTGCGCTTTTATTTAGGATAAGGAGTCTGGGCGGGCTCAAAGGGTGGGACCTTTCAAGCAGATCAAAAGTAGACAGCAATCTCATAAAGTTGCGAGGTCTGAGCTGGCTCAAAGGGTGAGACCTTTCAAGCAGGTCAAAAGTAGACAGCAATCTCATAAAGTTGTGCTTTTTGGATAAGGAGTCTGAGCGACGTCAAAGGGTGAGACCTTTCAAGCAGCTCAAAAGCTGACAGCAACGGTATAGTGTTGCGCTCTTTGGATAACAGGTCTGAGCTAAGTCAAAGGGCGACACCTTTCAAGCAGCTCAAAAGGAGGCAGCAGCTTCATAGCGTTGCGCTCTTTGGATAAGGGGCCTGAGCTGGGTCAAAGGGTGGGACCTTTCAAGCAGGTCAAAAATAGACAAGAAACGCATAAAGCCACGCGCTTTGCGTAGGAGGCTGGGTGGAGCAGAGTGAAAAGGTGGGACCCTTCAAGCAGGCCAAAAGTAGACGGCAGCTAGCAATCGCATAAAGCTGCGCGCAGCGGATAGGATGCCTGAGTGGCCTGAGCTGGGTCAAAAGGTGGGACCTTTCAAGCAGGTCAAAAGTGGGCAGCAATTTCCTAGAGTTGCGCTCTTTGAGTAAGGCGCCTGGCTTGACTGAGTGAAAGCGTGGGACCTTATGAGCAGGCCAAAAGTAGGCAGCAGCTTCATGAAGTAGATTGCGCTTTTTGAGCAAGGAGCTTGAGCAAAGAAAGGCAAAAGGCGGGACCTCTCAAGCAAGCCAAGCCAAAAGCAGACAGCAGCCCCATGGCGTTGCGCTTTTTGGATAGGATGCCCGAGCTTGGTCAAAAGGTGGGACCTTTCAAGCAGGTCAAAAGTGGGCAGCAATTCCATAAAGCTGCGCGCTTTGAATAACCAAGCTGGCCAGATCTGGGCCAAAGAGCGAGACCTTTCCAACAGGGCAAAAGTGGGCAGCAATTTCATAGAGTTGCGCCCTTTGATTGTGGTAGACCTCTGAGAGAGTGAGCTGACTGAAAGGCTGGGACCTTTCAAGCAGGTCAAAAGTAGAGAGCAATATCATACAGCTGCGCTTTTTGGGTGGGAGGTTTGAGCAGAGTCAAAAGCCGAGGCCTTTCAAGCAGGTCACTCAAAAGTAGGCAGCAACTTCATAAGGCTGCGCCTTTTGGGTAGGGTGCCTGCGCTGGGTCAGAGGGTGAGACCTTCCCAGCAAGTCAAAAGGGCCAGCAGCTTCACAGCGTTGCGCCGTTTGGGTGAGGGTCTTGAACTGAGCCAAAGGGTGGGACCTCTTAAGCAGCTCACAAGTACGCAGCAACTTCATCGCGCTGCGCTTTTTGGATCAGAAAAGAATGGGCGCAAAGGACAAGGCCTCTCGAGTAAGCCATAAGTTTCTAGCAAGCCCATAGGCTTGGGCCTGCTTTCTGATCAGAAAGCTCAAGCGGCTCACAGATTGCATCGCCCAAGCACATGAAAGCCGCACAGCACTGCTCGCGTGGCGTTGTTCTTGTTCACTTAGATCAAAGCCTTGGGATGACGCATGCCCACACCTCTCGAGAAAGCCAGAAGCAGATAGGGAAGCTAAGCGATAGGGCGCAACTTGCCGTAAGCTTGGGAGGGTAAATGGCTCACAGAGAGCACACGCGAAGCAGCTGAAACGTAGGCAGCAACGCGACACCATAAAGCTGCGCGATTTGGATGGAAACCCCAAAACGGCGCAAAGAGTAAAACCCCGCAAACAGGCCGAGAGTAGAACGGAGCCACCCCCTAGCTCTCTCCACGGAAAAGACCCACGGTAGACGTTCTCATGGTGAGCGGAGTCGGGCGCAGTGCTTCGCCCACTATGCTGAGAACCGAAAGCGACAAGCCTGGGGCCCCCCTCGTGGCACTGCCATGCCAGCCGGAGGCGCAACACGCTCCAAGAGTAGGGGACCCACGCCCAAAACCCGGGCCAGGGGGCGCGCGAGGTTCTCACGGTGAGCGGAGTCGACTGCAGTGCTTCGCCCAGCCACTACGCTGAGAACCGAAAACAGCAGGCCTGGAGTGATCTGCTCAAGGATTTGACTCTCGGCGTATGTATTTGGTTACCCGTTTGCCTCATTCGTTCGAAGGAGTTCCTTTTGGGCGTTTCGGGTGCTGCCAGGGTGGGGGTTTATGTAGCACGTAGTAGCTTGTAGCGCGGAGCTGCTTTGCTTATTCCATAGCCCGCCACTCTTTACGTAATTCGTAGCACGCCGGTAGGCCGTATGGATTTTATGTAACTCGTAGCATTTGCCAGACCCTTCCGCCCTGCCCCGGCGTGTGTACACGCCGGGGGCACGTGGGCGGTACCTATTGTTCACATCAGTTCATAACTTATCCACATCAGCAAAGCTCATCCCCTCAGAAAAGGGCCGGTCGGCGCGATAGGTAACCTCCAGCAGGAGTCCATTGCATAATCTACCACTAACGCCTCTAGTTACGCACTCACTTTCGTCTTTTACATCCAAGAGAGTGGAGAGGCCTCTGTTGTTCTTGAGAGGAGGCGGGGAGGCTATGCCTGTGTCTGCGGAACAAAGACGATTTTTAGAGCGTATCACAGATAAAAAGTTGAGTATAATAGTTGCTGATTACGATGATTCGTTCCCGTTCATCTTCCATATGCACCATACTACAGAATCACGGTATGAAAAGCGAACTAAAAGTCTCATAACAACAGATCCGCTAGAAGGAGCAGCAGTCTTATCCTCCACCACCTTGACAGTCGTAAAGGTTTTCTTCAACACGTCTTGCAATTGCCTATACTTCCTCCGTTGTCGTGCTTCGGTTGCTCCAGGCTCGTTTAGGTCATCTGAAATCCAGAACAAACGAGCCACAGGCATATCTCCAACTGAATTAGCGGCTAGTTTGTCACTATCCCTGGTTCACTCGGTCGTTGCCCTCTTTCGGCTTGGTGTCCCCTCTCAATCAAGGCGGACTCGACTCAGCCGCGCAGTCCAGGTGGGATAGTGAGAAACTACAACTAAGTAGCCTTAACTAAAGAACCATCAAACATGCCAGGCTCTCCACCGAATATGCCAGGCTCTCGTGAGAGCGTGAAGACTGGTGAAGCACGAGTCCCAGTTGTACATGTACTAGAGATCGTGGACTCACTGGCAGATCCTCCTGGCGTCCTCTTGTCTTCCTCATCAAAATTGTGACCGGCAATGTCCAATGGAATACCTTGACAAGCAGCGGCGCGAAGGCGTTGAGCGAACAGATATACGCCACGATCGTTCTCTGGAAGGTCAGTGGATCGCGGAAAGGGAAGTCTAGTATGTGTTGTGGCTCTGTCTGTACCTGATGTTCTTGTTCTTGATGGGTACTTGTTACTACTTCTACTAGAATTCGCACCACCTCCTTCGACATCAAGGTGTAGAAGTTGACCTGGTTGTACTGTGGTCCCAAGCTGAAGACTTCTGTTCCACCTCGTCTTTTCTTGTTGTTTGCAGTACCTCGTAATGCGTTTCAGGATAAGAGCTGCAAGGTCATCAAAAGCAGCTTCGAAGTCCTCATGTCCTTCTCCTGTCTGGTGAAGCTTTCCATTATTCACTGCGGGTATGGGCCACTTTGGCGACTGTGTACTCCAAGGGGCAAGAGCTAGGATCCGACGCCAGATCGCTGTCTCGTCTTCTTGTGCTCGGACTAAGCGGACTGCGATTTCCGATTCCGGAAGGGTTGAAGAGTTATCTGCAAGGACATCAGCCACCTTCCTATCTAGCCCCACATCAGCACCCTCGTATACTTCTAGTTGTACTCCATCTGCTTCTGCGAAATCTGACTCATGTTGTTCACCAGGTGGAACCACACAAATACTGCCCAAGAAGATAGTTGTACTTGAGGAGGCTTTTGTGGAGGAGGAAACCGCACTTGATGGATGCGCAGCACATGATGGCTGCGGGTGAATATCAGTTGCTAGCTGCGGATGAGGGTGGGGAGGTAGTCGCAATAACACCGTCACATCACATCGATCTCTTCCACAGCAGTTGTTCCCATTGGCATCGTTCTTTTTATTGACAGTGACTGGGACTGCAGCTGCTCCCCTGCTACTTTCCTCTACAAACAACCACTCCTCATTTTTCGAAACTTCATTCGCCACAGCATTCAACAAGTTCCAAACCGTGCCTTGCTCCGAATCTAACTGCAATGATGAAGACAGCTCTGAGTCCCCACTGAGACCACGTAGAAGTTTGATTTTTACCGGCGACCTCGCTGTCGAACTCGCGGCCTTGAACGTCAGACGCAGTCCTCCCACAAACTGGATCCAACATCCGAGAAAAAGGAGAAAGCTGCTCAGAACCTTCGACATGTTGTAAAATTTTTTTTTAGACTAGTACTACAGGTATTGTTGATGATAGTTTTACTGTTTCTTCAGCCATTTCCCCTGTTGTAGTTGCAATTTTCAAGTCGTCGCCAGACCTGTCAGTGATGAACATGTTTTGAACAAGTTTCAACAAGTCACAAACCTTCTCATCTCACCTCCGATTTACAAAACCGCACAGTTTTAGGTCTCTCGCAGAGATCCCGTGATCAGCCTTCTCGAAGAGCAAGCGACAGACAGATTTCGGCAGCGAATTGACCTGTAAGACGCGTTCTAGCCCTCCGGAGAAAGCAACACCCTTGAAACCCGCAGCAAGGAGGTCCTTTCCCTTCATTATGGTCTTACCTATAGTTGGTTCACTGTTCAGTTTTCATGGAAATTTTTCAAGCGTATCTGGGGATTAATATTTACCATCTCGTCAGCCTTGATATTCTTCACATTGATTCAGAAAATTCTTCATCCATTATTCAACGATAGATATGGATGAAGTGTTTTTTAGTACGAGTTCGTAATCGTATTCTTCATCCATTATACAATTATTAGATAGAGTATGTCTTCAAGTATGTAGCCACCCCCCGTTCTAACTTTGAAAAATCAAACGTCAAGATTCCACCCGAGTAGTCCTGCTTGTGCTCGCCTGGCTCATTATGAACATTCACCTGCATCGAGCACTAATCATTCTTGAATCTAACAATTCACTCCTCTGCCTCTGGGTCGTAGAAAGTGCACTTTCTATTCTCATCCTTGTATGCCCAAAACGTGTCGCGTTCACTGGTTGCGCCAGTGGAGTAGTTCCCTGACTGCTTTTTGGAGAGGCATGCGAGAGTTAGAGATGGTGTCCAATCGAATCTTTACTCGGAGATAATCAATTCATTAGAAGTTGAAAGAGTTGTCCGTCGTGGTCCCTGATCTTTCGTGCTTGAAGAGGAAGTTGTAAAAAACTTTAAGCTTAACATCAACAACTCTGGTATGCGTTTTCACTGCTGCTCCGTCCTCGATGATATGTTCGCCGATACCCGTACAGGCAACAGCACATTCGCTATTGGCGAAATTCGAAAAACAGGTTGCTGAGTCTGAGACGCGCCCCGGAATTTCAAAGCCAGCACCACCAGTACTGGTCACAGCTGGGAGATGACCTTCTGCGTCGAGACAAACAACACCGATGGTTCCAGTTCGGTCAACTTCAGTTCCTCTTTTGAATTTCTTGTTCTTAGGGAAAATCGTTTCGAGACAGTCCTCACCAGCTGCGACTTTTCCGTTGTTTTTTTGATTAGAAGAAATAAAAGTAGCAAGGACTCCTGCTCTATCATTCTACGTCCTTGTGAAAACAACTTCTTCTCAGGTGACAACCTGTATCAGTGGTCTCGCCATCAAGGGAATCATGCATCGCCTCCGTTGAGAACATCGATGCAGCTGTGAAGTGCTACTGCATCAAACTACAGCCTTAATCTCCGCCGCTCTCTTCAGTGCCTCACAGTTTCGCTTCCATTCTTCTAGGCGATGCGGCGCCATCACATTGGCTACAGGCAGACCGAGTTCCTCCCGTGCGTAGCGAGTGGCCATCTCACCAGCTAGCGTTCGATGCTGGCGATCTAGTAGTGTGGCGACTTAGAAACAAATTAGGTCCTCTAGAGTATCTCCGAATGTTCCTGTGACTCACGTAAAAGGGACCCTTTATTGAATCCACGACCTCCTGTGGCTCAAATTTACCATGCCTTTCATCCCGTTTTCTACCCTAGGAACTCGATATCTGTAGGGTCTCTAGAGGAAAAACTTCTTCGACTTTCTTTCTTAAATCAAGAAACGTCGAAGACGTTTTTCCTCCTCAAGAAACGATGTCGCCTTCTTTCTTAAACTTCTTCGACTGTAGAAGTTCCTTGCAGGAAAAGTACGGAATCTTCTTACCTTCTTTCTTAAATAAAGATTACTACTATTAAAGCTCAGCCTTCAATGATCCCTGACTCTGAACGGAAGGGGCCCCCTTCTAAGCTCTCCCCTTTCCCTTCGTTTTCCCCTGTTCTCTCAAGGGGTCGCCTCTTCGATCTCGGTGACCAACTCCAATGACCATTGAAAGTTGAGCCTTAATACTAGTTTCTGAAAGAGTACTAGTGGATCCGTGCCTTTCTGTAGGGTCTCTAGAGGAAAAACTTCTTCGACCTTGTCGTAGCAGCACTCGAAGAACTGGAGCCATTCTTTTTTTTCGCATTGTTCAGGAATTCGTATCCTCTTTCCAGTATCGGCAGCAAATGATCGTGGTATTCTCGCGTTTTTTTCGTAGGGTCTTCACGAGCCCCACAGCCTCCGTGGATGATGAGGCGGGGCCGCGTCAAAGCTTTCATATTGGAGGGTGATTTTCCCATCTTTTCATTCCGAGATTTATGCGTGAGGACTAGATCTAGAAGAACAATTTATACTTTTTATGAATAACATTTACATGGTACGACCATAGATTTCACAACAAGATACCAAGCGCGTGGGTTTTTGATGAAAGTGAACAGACGAAAAAACGTTTTTTGGTTGGACTTAGGTTGATTGTCCTCGACCGCGAAATCACAAGATACAATTCTCAAATTTTTCTATTGTCCTATGACACTACCTAGTACTTGCCTCGTTCTTTTTTCTAATGGTGAAAGTGAAATATTGATTTTCATCAGCCTGTGTAGAATCAATCCAGAAAGGCTTTCTGTAGGGTAGATGTCGCTTCTCGACATGTGACTGTTTTTCGGAGATCATCCACGATCGTAACAGAGAGAGAAACATGATAGCCGAAGATGCTCTCACTTGTTGTGAAAACCGAAAGATCATGCATGTCGCGTCGCTGCGTTGCCCGTTCATATGACGTCTAGATTTCTTAGGAGCCCGACTTCTCCAGATTTCGCGGAATACGAGATGCTCATGGAATGAGCTTGACCAAGCGCTACACTTGCAGTAGCTAGCAGCGAGAATGAGGGCGAGTGTATCGTAAGGTTTCTAGCCAAACGGAGGTTTAGACACCTCCGTTTGGCTAGAAAGACCGTCATTCTAACAATTACAATGGTTTCTAACGAGATAATTTTTCAATTCCGAATGGGTGGCAATGGCCATAATCCGAGCAATGCACTCGTCGTCATGAAGATTCGGACAACATACGACTAGAAGTATAATAGGGTATATATTTTTTATAAGTTTATTTTCCAGTAACAGAATATTTATTTGATGCTACCAAGAATTGATATGTATCAGTATCTTTGACGAATGAGACCTTCATGTGATTGTGAAGCATTTGAGGACTTCTGATATAGTATTTTTAGAGCATTGTCCACCGTAATCCCACGTATTCATGTAACGAACTTCTACAACCTGAAACAAAGAACATTATTCACGAAAGACTAGAGGATCAAAACGAGGAATTTGTTTTTAGTATATTGATGTTCAACGTTCCTGTAGATGTCGTCTTTAGTACGGCGCATACTCATTTTAAGCTTTGAAGGTGACCGCGATCGAATCCCGATCAATCGGAGTTGTGAGTTCAAATTACTTAATCTATCGAGGAAAGCTACTCAAGATAACGATAGATTTGAATTTTATCGTGCTTTTGTACTATGTATTTGAATTTGTTGTAGTTCTAGGTTTTTCAGTCTGCTCCTTTGTGTAATTCTTTCGATGAGGATGGTAGTTACAGCTTCTATTCAAGCTGTCCTTCAAATATGCCGTAATTCCATCGTCTCTGCCTTGTAGGTACTACACACAATAGCAACAACATAAAAATATTATGATATCCTATTCTTGGTCCTAACTATCATCATCTGGCGGGCCTTGTTTTACTTGAAATTTTACTTCACTAGTTTTTTCATCACGAATTAACAAATATGTTGGCAGAGCACCTTCGCGCACGCCGTGAAGTACTCAATTCGATTGTAAAATTACGTTGCCCTCCTCGATGTCTATTTCCGTGGAGAGACGGTTGCTGTGGCTTCTTCCTCGTTCCCGTCCTCCTCCATCGAGACTGCGGCTTCGAGCACGTCACAACCGTATTTATCCAGTTTCGAAAAGACTCTGATCCATCGGGACTGCGGCTTCGAGCACGTCACAACCGTCTCTATTAGAACTCACTACAATCCATCTTTTCCCTCATCTGCCTCCGCTTTTCTTCTCGCAAACAGCTTACAGATGGGCTAGAAGATGGATTATAAGTGAGGTCTTAACTTTATCCAGTTTCGAAAAGACCTGGATCTTTCTCTCCTTCTTTTTCTTCAACGCCACGAACCGCGATTCCATCTTGAAGGAGCTCAGAATGTTCTCGAGTTCCTGCGTACTAAAGAGCTGGTCTAGTTCCGCGGCAGGAACGATCGCCTGGTTTTTCCACACGATCGACTTTCCGCAACCGATCTTGCGCACGCTGCGGTCCTCTCCTAGAGTGAGGTGGCCCGCCAACGGGTGCTCCAAGTTCCGGTTCCTCATCAGGAAGCTTCCCGGTCGCAGGCGACCTTCTACCCAGTTCCACACGAGGCGAAAGAAGCTTGGGTCGGCTCTTTTTTCGTTTGTAGTCGGGCGGGCGCCACAGGTCGTCTCGCCGTCGCAGCCCTCGACCTTCACCCAGACTTCGCCGCAGTACTGACAGCGACGCACGGCGTTGCGCCAGTCGCAGACGTTGTCGGGGTTCACAGCGAGGTACCGCTTCACCTGGTCTCGGAACTCACGGTGCGCCTTATGGATGATCTTCTGCAGTTCGATGCTGGTAGCGTAATCGTCAAACGCGACCTGGTCTTCACCATGGCGCTTGCAGAATCCGTCGTAGATGTCCTCCTCCAGCTGCACGCGCGATTGCTGGATCAATGCGTAGAGCAGATCCTGGAACTCCATCTGCTGGCACTTTTAACGCTAGTTTTTCCCTATGCCTGGCTGAGTGACGTGTCCCATATTTTCCCCTTTGCCTTTACAAGACGCACGGATGCCTCTCGGCATAAATATTTCGGACACAGGATAGATAGTTGTGAAAAACTAGCCTTAATACTTCTGACGATTCTCCATTAGGTGCTGCAGTCCCTCTTCGTACCCGGCTGTGAGAGTCTCAACCTTTTTCTTCAGTCTATGAAAGTCAAACTGCTCGCGGCCCTTCCACGCTTTCACGTCAAAATATTCGAAGAACTCCTCGTCCGAATAGCTCAGCTGCACCGGAAGAGGAAGTTTTCCAGATTCAGCAGAAGAAGCAGAAGATCCTCCATGAAAAGACAACGCATCGCGCATTGCGTGAAAAAGGTCGGCGCCACTCATATCACGATCCGAGAAGAGGACTCGCGTGACACCATAGTCCTCCCGAAAAATCTTGGCGATGTGCGTTTCCATGGCGTCACGAGTTGTGAATTTGTTCTGGTCCGGCTCAAACTGGTCCATTTTCGTGACCACAAGCACGATCAAGTCGTGGTACTCCGGTTTCAGCATTTTCGCCGCCTCGTAGAAGTGTCCGCCCATGTTGTTGCGGATGCGCGCGTCATACGACACTGCGACGAAAATTCCGTGGAGCGGCTCAGCCGTGAGCCCCTCTTTCAGCACATAGCTGTGAGCATACACGTCTTCAGTGGAGCTGCATCCGGGACCGTCCAGTAGCTCCATCGCGCAGCCGTCATAGAACACGCGTCGTTTCGCGAAACTGCGTGTGCAGGAATCATCGGTGATTTCGGCTTGGCGGTGTGCATCGCACACACGGTTGAAAAGCGTCGTCTTTCCGGCTCCTACACGACCAATCAGTGCCGCGCGTGGGCAGCTGGCGTCCATAACGTCATTGTCGTCGCCAACTCGTGGCGTGCCACCAGCTGAGGTCGACGGGGTAGTGGTTCCGGAACGGAGACGAGAGAAAAAGCTTGTCATTTTTCCTTGATGTGAGAAGAAATATTTTTCCTTGAAGTGAGAAAAGTCTATATCGTTGTGACTACTAGTACGCTATGATAGGTTTTAGTTTTTTATGTAGGGATATTCAGGTAATATCTGATGATTAGGATGAATCACTCAAACTCAATAGACATCGCAATGTGAGGATGAAGATTCTTCAAGTAGTACCAAATGCGCAATAAATTGCTAGTGATAGATTCGAATAAGTACTAGATACAAGAAAAAATTTTCAGGTAGTGCTTCTGTAAACGAGTATTCTAGTGGTATTGTTCCCCAAAACAAAGATCTTCGAGTAGTACGTATAGTTTGCTCAGAATATGAAGTACGATAGAAGGCGTCGGTTTGAGACAGATTCATCCATCAAAAAAGAGCTAGTGATTATACCAACTTCTTTTTCATCTTTCTCTGGATGGATATTTTAGAGGGAAGATTATAAGAAGTCTGTGCATGTCACTGCGAGTCGCTTGAGTCGCTCGGGTTCTGAATCATCACGAAACTTCATTTTGTTGTTCGTTCGTTCTGATACAAATATCGATCCGAGAATCCTGCATACCATCAACAATAGACGGTATTCTCTTTTCGTTCATGCACTCCATTGAGCCTTTTTTGCAAGCTTCCAATAGAGGACTACAGACGATTCAATAACATCCTTAGTTTCTTTGTTATTTGGTCGCTTTCGGTTTGATCGCAATTTTCAGAATTTGCAAACGACACGTAGTACTGTCTTTGCTTCAATGCAAACTCTTTCTTGGCCAACGACACCGCGCGACACCCTGGTGGGTACAACATCATCCCACACTTTCCTTCTTTGTAATTGACGGACAAAATTCCGTTATCCTGAAGGAACTGCTTCGGGAAAACAAACGCGCCGCTAAGTCCCTCAAGCGGGTCTTTCCTCAGCAGAGCAATGAAAAAGTCCACTCGATCTGCCCCTGCGTCAAAGGGTACGCCGAATAGTCGTCCTTCAGAGAAGCGGTGCCGTGTAAGGTTCCACTTAGCTTTCCCGCTCTCACGCAGGTCACAAGACCTCACCAAGCTGGGCTTGCCAGCAACAATGGCATTTGATGGATCTGTGATAGTCGTCACATAGTCGAGTCTCTCTCCGAGCCGTGTTTTAACGTGTTCGGCAAATTTCTGCATCAAAGCCTGATGCACCCGGTCGCGCTCACGATGAGCTAGTATGGAAAGCCATTCAGACAACGAGCGCTTAGGAATCCTCTGGAGGACCCGCTCTAGCTCTCGCAACAGACGCAAATTAGTGCCGCAGCACCCTCGATATCATTCCGACAAAACCAATATTGCGGACCTCCAACATACTCGAGGGTAACGTCACCGACACAGACAAACTCCAACTTTTCTTCTTGCGCGCATACTAACGCTAGCCCTACATCAGACCGCGGCCCGCTGCCGCTGCCGCAGAAAAAATATCTATTTCCACACTTCTCGTGCCGTTTGCGCACACTTTTCACTGTGATCGCCTGCCAGTCATCTGCTTGCGACGATTGCATATCACTATGGCAGCGTCTCCTGTAACGGATCAAAAAGCTACCCCTGCTGCATCGCGGCAGCGCAAAAATCTCGAACATGTCGTCAAATCGGCTTAGCGCACTGCGAACGAATACCGTGGCATCACGTGAGTTGTTGTTCTGGCGGCTACCCGACCTCGACATTGAGTCTGCATCAATCCACGATGCAGGGGGCAAACCGGATGCGAGGGACTTCTGGCAAGCTTCGCGATCACCCCGCATCACTCGTTTGCGTACTCTCGTACTTGGTGCCCGCGCCGCTACGGAGGAAAATAACGCAAACTTCTGCGTGATCAAACTCGCCGCGCTTTGACGGGGTATCGCTAGACACTCCCGCATGCGCCACATTTTTCCTAGGGTTTTCTTTTTCAACATCTGCAAAGAAATTGAGATATGCTGGCTTTAACAGCCGTGGCTGTAAATCTGCAATGCAAATAAAGAATCAAGTCGGTTTTGCCCATTTTAGCCTGTTTTCGTCTGTCGAGTGGGTCCTTTTCAAGAGAGTAGAGAAGCCAACACGATTTCAAGACATAATCTCCTTAAGATCTCAATTTTTTGAGAGAGTCGGAGGAAAGGGCGTATTCTGCCACAGCAGAACCGGTTAAGGATAAAACCTCCTTCTGCTATAGCGAGTGCATTGTGGAAAAAACAAGGATGACATGTCAGTTTCGAATTCGCTAAAAGGTCACTTTGCATTTTAACAGTGCTCTGAACTTCGCTGTTATGTGTTTCTCCCGCACATCGGGGGAACTGTCTTCAACCTCGTCATTTTCTGCATCGAAGGAGACATAGTAGAGTCTTTGCCTCCGGGCAAAGTCTTCTTTCTCGGGCGATATGGCTCTGCTTCCTGGTGGATAGAGTACCATGCTTCCTTGCCCGCCAGTGCGACTTATCGAAAGAATGCCTTCCTCTGCAAGAAACGTTTTAGGAAATATGAAAGCACCCTCTAGCTTGTCGGAGGTACGCTTGAACAGCATGATGATGTACAAATCCACGTTGTCCTCGATCGCATCAAATGGCAAACCGAACAACTGTCCCCGTGCGAAGCGATGCCTCTCGAGAGGCAGGAGCGCTTTTCCGTGCTGCGGAACTATTTCGCAAGACCGAAGCAAACTGCGCTTACCAGCAACAATTGCGTTGGAAGGGTCCGTGCGTGCTGCGAGATATTGCAAGCTCTTACCAAGCCGTTGCTCTGCCTGCAGAGCAAATTGCTGCATCAGAGATTGGTGGACACGGTCTTGCTTGCGTAAAGCTAAGCGAAAAAGCCAATCAGCAACAGAACGCTTCGGTACCATGTGGAGGACCTTTTCGAGTCCTTCGACAACAGTGTCACTGCCGAAGCAAGTGGCAGGTGAACCGAGCTCATCGCGGCAGATCCAGTACTGCGGCCCGCCAGCGTACTGCACAGATACGGCGCCTTCATGCACAAACTCGATCTTTTTTTCTGCTGCACAAACCAGAGCGAGACCTACATCTGCGCGCGGACCGCTCCCGCTACCGCAGAAAATGTACTTGTTTCCTGCCTTCGCATGTCTCTTTCGCGCGTTTTTTACTTGAATCGCTTGCCACCCATCAGATAGTGCTGTGTGGGCGTTGTCCCTCTCTGATGTGCGCAAACGAATGAGAAAACTACCTCTGCTGCAGCGTGGAAGCACAAATATTTCGTACTTGTCATTGACTTTCTCGAATAATTGATGCACAAATACCACACCCTCCTGCGCGCTCCTACTTTGTGTTTTTCTCCGATCATCTTCTATGCTGACGGCTGCACAGTCCAACGCCGACAATTCTCCACCAGTACCACGACACGCGTGTGCAAAGGCCGCCCAACTATTTGCCTTTCCGCGCCTCGTGGGAGTGTGAAGCCGCCACGCAGAGGCAGACTCTGCAAGCAGGCCTTTCGCTCTTGCTTTTCCTGCGGTGGCGTGCCGCGACAGTCTCAGAACTGCCTGACGGTGCCACATCGCCATATATTTTTCCTGTCACATCATCTTCATCTTTCTGTACATAACGGTCACGTAAACCTTGAAGAATGCATCTTCTATTGAAGGAGAGTCGAGATTTCACTCTCGAGTCTTATAGATACATGAATCACCGTTTTTGCGAATATTGTGTTGACAGTTTGAGGTCTACCACAACTTTTGTACTTTCCAGTTTCCACAAAATTTCCGCGGCATAGCGAGAAAAGTCAGTAGACACTGGCAATGAGAGAGTGGCGATTGCAGTACAGTCAGGTGCAAATAGAGATATGTTCATTGTGGAATAAACAAAAACATATCAAGGTCAAATTGCGTAGGGTAGTCCATGATCTCACGCATGTCTTATGCAAGGAAAAAAAACCATCTCCAGCTATGCAATCCTCGAGTGAACTAGCGTAGAAGATTCAAACACCCCGACCAAAGCTCCTCCCACGCTTCGTCTCCCCTACAACATCTGCTCTTATCACCCTTCCCAATCACACGGCGCATCTCCGTCACAATGTTTTAGTTCTCAATCTTAAACGCGGCCATGGGCAATGTATACACCAAGCCGTCACCTTTCATGTTCGCGATAGGCACTAGCCAGAGCAATGGGTTCGGTCCCAACGCAGCAGCAATGTTGCCGTAAATGCCGAGATCGAACTTGCTTTGATGCAACGAAAGAGGCTGCGGACACAAAATTGCTCCGATACTAGAGAGATCGATGCGATGATCAAGAATCAGCAACGTCGCTTTTGGACGTTTTGCGTCACTTTAAATGGATATAGGCATGATAGGACTCAGGCGACCTCTCTCAGTCACCCTTTGTTATTTGCCTTACGGTTTTGAGCTTTATGCTTGTAGTTAGAAATCACATCTCCTCCGCTGATTTCATGTGGATGACAGCTAGGAGCTCCATTGAGAGTGACACAAGTCTACTACGAGCGATTTGTGAAAGATCGACTCCATTCGTCTTCTGCAGCCATTGATTTTCAGGTGGCGTTGCTGCATCAAGGAAAAGCAACACCACTCACTGTGTTTTGACGTAGTCACTCTGCGATGCAAAGCAACTGGGACAGTTTTTCTGTTTTCTCCTTCTCTACGTAGTCAGCAATTTCCGTCTTAGCTTCAGTTGCGCGGGAGCCCGTCACCAAAGCACAATCTGAATCTTTAGCAAACGAAATGAAGTAACTTTGTTGTGACGAGGCTAGTTCTTTCTTCTCTTTCTGTGAGGATTCCATGCATCCAGGTGGATACAACATTGTAGAGAACTTACCTCCAACACGGTCAACTGAGAGTATGCCTCGTTCTGCAAGATATTCCTTCGGAAAAATGAAAACGCCATTGAGCGTCGTACTATCTTTCTCGTGCAACATAATGATGAATACGTCAACATTGTCGTCACTTACATCAAATGGAAATACAAATGCCTTGCCTTCGACCAAGCAGTGCCGCTCCAGTTTAAGCTTTGCCTTCCCGCTGACTGCGTCAACAACGCTCGAACGCAAAAGGCACCGCTTTCCCGCGATGAGTGCATTGCTGCGGCCTCGGTCACATGTGCCGAAAAGGAGCGTTTTTCCCAAGCGCCGCCAAACCTGTTCAGAAAACTGCTGCATCAACAATTGATGGTTCAGATCATGCGGCCTGTATGCCAGTCGTGCAAACCACTTTGCCAGAGATCGCTTCGGAAGCTTAGCGAGAACCCCATCAAGTTCTCGCACCAGCACAGGATCTTCACCCTCGCCATCACCGTGGGTCCTCATAGTTTCGCGGAAGAACCATGACTGCGGACCCCCAACATATTGCACACTAACATCGCTGGCATGAATAATGTCCATTGTTTCTCGCGGTAGACAGACCAATGCCAACCCTGTGTCAGCCAAGTCCACAGCATCCCCCGACATAGTAAAGATGTACCTGGTCTTGAGCCGGTTATGCCGTTGTCTTGCACTCTTCACGCGAATGGCCTGCCAGCTGGCATCGGAAACATCTTCTACTGCCTCCTCCGTGCGCTCACGAATGAGAAAACTCGCCTTGCAGTGACGTGGCAAGCGAAAAAATTCAAACCTATTTCCGGTTCTTGCCGCCAGCAGATCTAGAACATATGTAGCTGCTTCGTCTGCTTTCACCGAATGCGTGTCTCTCCGAGTCGGTGAGTTGCCAGACTGAAAAGAACGCCCCTTGGCAGACGAGAGACGAGCAAGGGCCTCGACATAGCTTTGCCAATTGTTTCGTGGTGGGCCTACTTCTGCTGATGCGGATCCAAACCACACTCTTGAGGGACCAGCTGGTCGGCGCATCGCTGCCAGGCGGCCAAAATAGGGAGCGCCCCTTCCCGGCAACATCTTCTGTGTTAACCAGTGAGAGGTTCCCATAACAAATTCTAGTGTCTTTACAAATGCTCCTGTTGTGCGAGCATATTATGACTACGGTCCTTATTGAACCTCCAGAGATATTACTTTCTGAATGTTGACTGGTGCGCGCTGTGTTCTCTCCTTTGCTTGCAACTACGACTTTCTTTCAGCGTGCTCATTTTTCCATTATAGTGCTATTTGCAGATCCCCACATTCATATCGTTTTTGTTCCTTTCTTCAAAGTTTTTACCTAACACTAGTAGAAGTACATCAAAGAGTTGCTTGTAGCAAAAACTTGGGGAAACTCGCGTTGAAAGAAGTGATGGGGGACTAAGTAGCATGTGTAAGTAATAAAGCTTTTCACGTTTTTGTAGTACTCTTGCTGGTCTACTTTCTCTGCGTGCATCTCGTTTTCGCGCTCGACAGTACCAACTACCAGCGAGACTGGCTGATTGACAAAGGAAGTTGCCACAGGCATGCTGCAAACCACAGAACTGGCAAAACTCTCATCTTAGCTGAGGAACCACTGTCAAACATGTTGTCATAAAGCGAGCAATGCGCGAAGTTTCGCGGTGATGCCTCTGTCTTTTTCAGAATCCGGATCATCGTAGGTCTTCGCAAGCGACAGGAAAAAGCCTCTTTGCTTGTCAGCAAGCTCTTGTCTATGCGTTGGGATTCCAGTGCATCCTGGAGGATACACAAGTAGGCTACGTCGACCGCCTTCATAGCTCGTAGAAATGATATCTTGTTCTACCAAGAAGGCCTTCGGAAACACTATCCAGCTTCTCTGACTCTCGGCCACGGTGCAACATTACCACAAACAAGTCGACGGCATCCTCGTCTGAGTCGAACGGAAATGTGAAAGACTGTCCGTTTACGAAACGGTGCCTCTCGAGAGGAATTTTCGCTTTTCCGGTTTGCGCATCGATGCAAGCAGCACGGATGAGCAGTCGCATCCCAGAAACGACCGCGTTACAGGCGTCTGTGTAAGACCCAATGTACTGCAGCGCTACCCCTAAACGAGCAGATATTTCTCGTGCCAGCTTCAGCATCAGAAGTTGATGGACGCAGTCCTGCTTTCGGTTGGCCAGCCTTCGAATGGACTCGGCAAGTGACTGCTTCGGTAGCTTTTGAAGAAGATTCCTGAACTCCTCAAGAGCGCGCGTGGCGCTCTCCTTGCTGGAAACGCTTCCGACATCTTCCCGCGTGAACCAGTACTGAGGCCCGCCCACATGCTGGACATCCAATTCGTCCGCGTGTACGATATCCAGCTTCTGTTCGGGAACGCAGACGACGGCTACACCAGTATCTCGGTCCGGCTCGCTACCAGTGCCGGCAAAGTGAAAATTATTGACGAACATGATCTTGCTCCCGCGTTGCGAGTGCAGCCAGCCACTCGGAGAGCGAGCGCTTCGGAATCCGGGAAAGCACCCTCTCAAGTTCCACCGAAGCGCGAGTCAGGGCGTCTTCGGAAGCGGAAGCCTTGATGTCACCACGCCGAAACCAGTACTGCGGTCCGCCAGCGTACTCTACCGCAATGTCCTCGAAATGCACGAATTCCGTCCTCATCTCCTCATCCGTGCACACTAGTGCCAGCCCAACATCAGGCCGGGGCCCACCGCCACTACCACAGAAGAAGTACCTTTTAGCAGCACTATCATACCTCCTTCGAGCGCTCTTCACTCTGATAGCCTGCCATCGGTCTGATGCCGACGCTTGATCTTCGTTCCCATCTCCACGGACTCGAATCAAAAAACTACCTCTGCTACACCGCGGCAAGCGAAAGACTTCGTATTTGTTTTTCTCTAGCTTGGCGACAAGAGCTTGGACGAACACGCACGCATCGCCAGCGTTGCTACTTTGCCTGTATCTTCGACCGTACCGATCGATTGGCGCCCCCGAAGAAGAAGCACCGTCAGAAATGTGCTCCGCTTTCGTCTCTGCAAGGGTCTTTTTTATGCTTTGACTTCGCCGCCCCACCGGTTCCGCACCTGCAGACGAGAACGAGAATCTTTGTGTTTGCGCCGAAGCTGATGCGACTCCGCGAGGCAGCACAGCGAACATCGGTCGCTGCCACATTCTCATAGACATATTTCTTCATTTGATAAAAACTATCTAGACCTAGAAACAAAATTGATTGGAAAAGACAGAAACCTAAGCATCTGTGTTTTTCGTTAAATTGGAGCAGAAAATGCGAAGTTAACATTGTTCAATAACAGGTAATGTTTTCGTCCCTTTCTACTTGGTCCGTCATATACACAACATGCTCTTCTTTTCCATTTCCAACCGAAGTCGCCGGTGTAGTGGTTCCGGAACGGACACGAGAGAAAAAGCTTGTCATTTTTCCTTGATGCGACGAAAGTCTAGATGATACGTCAATAATCACTGGTAGGTTTTTATTTATGTAGGGATAGTGAGGGATCTGGTGATTGAAGATGAATCATTCAAGTTTAGTAGACAAACACAATGTGAGGATTTTTCAAGTACCACATCAATGCGCAAAAAAAGGCTAGTGATAGATTCGAATACACGAAGAAATTGTCAGAACTTGCTTCAGTAAACGAGTATTCTAGTCCTATCCTGAAGTCACACACGAATCTTTTTGATGGATGTGAAAACAAAACAAGGTCGTCCACACACCCTGCTGATCTACCAAGTTGAATTTGGCATATACTTGCAAAGATTGCATTGTGAAGGACAGACAAGCTACACCATCGCAGATGACAGGACTCAACTACCTGTACATTCAGTTATTTTCCCAGTAACAACGAAGCAAGTTTCTCTGTTTTTTGCTTTTCCATTGAGTCCACCTCGGGATGATTTTGCAGAAAGTTTTCTTTTTTGTCATCTTCTTTGAATGAAATATGGTAGCTTTGTTGCTTCGCAACAAGCTCTTCGCGCGTTTTCGAAACGCCAGTGGCTCCTGGTGGATACAGGACCATTCCAAGGCGTCCTTTTGCGTTTTCTGAAGAAAGCACACCCTGGTCCTGTAGGTATGAACTAGGAAATATAAAGACACCGTCTAACTCTAGGTTCGTCGGACAGCGATAGAGCATGAAAATAAACAAATCGATCTTGTCTTCAGTTACATCAAAAGGGAAATAAAAACCGGTCCCCTTTACTCGACAATGCCTTTGCAGACTGATTTTGACCTTCCCACTGACAGGATCCGTGAGGCTCGATCGCAACAAACAGCGTCGCCCAGCAATAATCGCATTGCCAGATTCAGTCTGTGTTGTGACGTGGTGAAGCGCTTGGCCCAATCGCCTGCTCACTTCCAAAGAAAAACGTTGCATCAGCAACTGATGTACCCGATCAAATGGCCTGTGAGCTAATTTAACACACCAATCCGAGACTGATCGCAGTGGCAATCTCTCGAGCAGTTCGTCCAGTTGCTTTAGCACAAGCGCTTCGTCATCATGCGTCCGCGTGTCAATGATGTCATGCAGGCAAAACCACCATTGCAACCCTCCAGCATAACGCACCTGCAGGTCGCTGGAGTGGAGAAAATCTAGTTTCTGCTCTTGGACACAGATTGGCGCCATTCCGATGTCAGGGTCTGGAGCTTGCCCCACCGCGGTAAAAAAGTACTTGTTCTTATTTGGCCCGCTCACGCTCTTCACTCGGATTGCATGCCAGAGCTTCTCCGAGGCCTCTGGCTGCTCCTCGTCCGTGCGTAGGCGAATGAGAAAATTCGCTTTGCTGTGGCGCGGCAGGCGAAAAAGCTCATACTTCTTACTAAACTTTGCCAGAAGGTCCTGCACAAAAGTTGACGCATCATCAGCTTGAGCAAGCTGCCATTGTCGACACTTGAGCGTCGTGGAATTTAGTGGGATAGCGTCTACGAACGGCAAAGATGTTGTGCGGAATGACCGAACACAAACGGAAGGAAACCACTTATGTCTGCGCAGGCTGCCGAACGAGACTAACCGCATACGGTCGGAAACGGCGACGCAGTTGTGCGCATTGCCGACCAGCCGCGACAGTGCGCGAGCTGGTCCTGGAGGTGACACTGAAACAAGCATTTAGGTTTCCCGAGCCACATTACATGATTGCTGCTTCAAATTACTTAGTTTTATATATGAAGTCGCGCTCTCGAGAAATTTTACGAGGTGCGTTCTGAACCCACCACAAGTGTCGTCCCAAAGCCACAACCCACTGAGAGTTTTTTCTCTGACATTTGATTTGCTATCAGTATCTAGCCTTGAAAAGTAAACCCAAGGCCACTTCGGTCTATGCCTTTTTTTCGATTAAGCTGTCGTTTGCGAGTTTCATTTTCTCTTGTTGCAGTGACGACTACACCGACAAAAACAGAATCTGATAAAAACGCGGGAATTAGAAGGGATTGAGCAGGGGTCAAACTCACACCACACAGCCGAATCGGAATCCATCGCAGAGGACTTGCAATAGCATCACCGACATTGAGGTAGTCTTTCTCTGCGTCTGCTCCACAGATTCTAGACGGAATAAAATCGTCTACAACTAACCCGGAGCGCGTGTTTTGTCCGTGGCACAAACCCCCCAGTTTTATTGACACATGAGTAACGACCTGAGTTTCTCTGTTATGTGGTCGCCTGCGCCAAAAGTCCAAGAGGTGTCTTCGAACGAAAGAAAGTATTGACACTGTTTTCGGGCAAATTCTTGCCTATGATGCGACACTGCTTTGCAACCTGGTGGGTAAAGCACAAGCTCACGCCGACCGCCGACATAGTTTGCGGAAATAATATTCTCTTCCATGAGGAAACGTTTCGGAAAAACAAAAATACCCGCCAGCTGGTCTGAAAGCTTGCCTCTATGCAATAGGATAATGAATAGGTCAACATCGTCCTCACTCGCGTCAAAGGGAAAGTCAAACCGTTTGCCATCGACACTCCGGCGCCTTTCCAGACGAACCTTCCCTTTTCCCGTTTTGCTGCTGAGGCGACCGCATCGAAGCAGAACCCGTTTGCCAAAAACGGTCGCGTTGCTGGCATTGGTGTAGGAACCGAGGCACAGCAGCTCTACACAGAGACGCTTCTCAATTTCCTGCGAAAGCCGGAGTATAAGGAGCTGGTGAACACGATCCTGGGCCCTATTTGCCAGTCTTCTAATCCAGTCAGAAAGTGATTTTTTCGGGAGCTGAAACAGTAGATGTTCAAAGTTCTCACGGACGCGGCTGCAGCCAACATCGTTGCAAGCACTCACACTCTCAATGTCGCAACGCGTCATCCAGTACTGCCGTCCACCTGCGTATTGGACGCTCAAGCCATTCCCGACGAGGAACTCTAGCTTCTGTTGTGGCACGCAGACAAGCGCAATACCAGTATCGCAATCCGGCCCGCTACCAGTGCCAGCAAAGTGGTAACTGTTTGACTCTCGTTTGTTGCGTTTTAGCGCGCTCTTCACCTGTATAGCCTGCCACAAGCCGTCCGCGGAAGCCTCTCCAGTGGTCTCAGGAATCGCACAATCCCGACGCCGCACCAGGAATGTCGCTCTACTGCACCGCGGTAATCTAAAGAACTCATACCCACTAGTCAGTTTCTGGACAGTCGACTCGACAAATTCCGCTGCATCATTTGCACTATTGTTCTGCGCGCTCCTGCGAGTGCGCTCTTCAAGCGGCAGGGGCTGTGTTCGCGGCCACTCGACCCCAAGCGCATGGAAATACGACGACCACTCCTCTTTGCGCCGAAAACGTCTTCTCGGTAAAGTCGCAAGAGAGGAAAACCCTGCCCTACGACAGAGGACTCTTTGTTCGGTTAACTGAAGGCCGAATGAGCTAACCATTGCTCCACGGCGCGTGGCTTCCAAAAACATTTTTTGAAACTTTCATTTGCTTTTTCTGAAACAATATGAGCCTACAATTGTGGCTAAAAGAGGTTACACTACCAGAGGCTATAAGTGTAACCTCGACCACTTAATATTTGCTATCTTTGTGATGAGTTGGTGCGTGATTATTCCAGCACTTTTTGCCTCTCTATTTGTGAATGTTGCCTGGCTTTTTACGGTACTGGACCACCTGAGCTTTCAGCTCGCTCAAACAGAATGCATTCTTCCTGTCGGGTTCATTTTACGTTCCTCCCCACGCCATGATCTGAAGCCCGTGGATTCTCCGACGGCTCCTGGTATGTGCTTCGCGTACAACAGTATGTACTTACAGAAAGCATTGCTTCGGGAAAAAACAAAGAGTCTGGAAAAAAAATTGTCCGTTTTTTATCATCCAATGTGAGGATCATTCAGACTCGACCTAAAAGATACTCCTGCAACTTACTTGTACGACTTACTTCTGCTCCTGCTCATCCATGCATCCCGCTGTCCCTCGACTACCTCACAGGGTCAAGTCTAGTTTTCAATCTTAAACGCCATTGGCAATTTGTACACCAAACCGTCACCTTTCATGTTCGCAATAGGCACCAGCCAAAGCAACGGGTTCGGTCCTAACGCAGCAGCAATGTTGCCGTATACACCGAGATCGAACTTGCTTTGATAAAGCGACAGAGGCTGCGGATGGTGCGACTCCGGTGCCGAAAACGGATGCGAGGGACGGGAGGGGTATTGAGCATCTGGGATGAGATGAAGGGGGAGACGGGTAATGAGGACCTGAGTAGAGTAGAATAGAGCTTGATGAAGCTTGGTTTTTGAGTTGTGATACCTGAGGATAGACACGAAGATAGAAGCCAAGTCAAGGTCATACCTAATATCCTCCACCAAAATACCATTCCCACCCTGCGTGTGTTTTTCGCAGAATTCGATTGTCGTTAATCCCTTGAAGAGTAGAAAAACGTGAAAAGAAAAGAACAAACCGCAAATTAAGCCGACAAAAACTGCTAGAGACTCTGCGTACAGGGCTATGAAAACCAAGAAAAGTGGCGGCTCTTTGCCAGGTTCTAGCAATAGAGGTAGTTCTGCTGGTATTACGCCACTACCAGATACTGGAGCAACGAGCGCCCAAACCGTAGTCCAAAAGGTCCCTACGATAAGCCACAGCACAATCACCGCGTTGAACAGCAACAGGAAGAAATATTTGTGGAAGGATTAGAGGTGATAGAGGATGGTAAATATTAGACACCTTGTTACCCGCAAACCTCCTACAATGACTTACACTAAGCCATAATTGTAGAACCCCACTGTATTGAAGATCCAAGGGCAGTGATGGTCCATTTTCAGCACGCAACGGCCCAAAACGCGACAATGATGAGTGCGGTCTGGTTTGTATTTCGAACACCACTTACAGTTGCGGAGGTCGCCGTCCTGAATGTGAGGGTGATGTACTTAATTTTTTCAGTGACTCCCTCACTAGATATGACGAACTATTCTTTCATTTAATCATCTAGCAAAACTCACATATCATCTTTGAAGGACGAGGAATTGTAGGTTCTACAATTCCTCGTCCTTCAACGGTAAACCGACATTAACATTACAGGCTGTACCTTCTTCCTCTCAAACGCGACGCTCGC
Organism: Amoebophrya sp. A25; assembly: GCA_905178165.1. NCBI lineage: Eukaryota > Dinophyceae > Syndiniales > Amoebophryaceae > Amoebophrya > Amoebophrya sp. A25. The sequence goes on along the minus strand of CAJINU010000025.1, from coordinate 104,280 downwards.
GACTTGGTAGCCGTTGTTTTCATAGTGATAGCCCCACATCGGATCGTTTGGGATCACACCAGGGTCCGTAAAGATCGCTTTCCAATAGCAGTACAGCATTTGAGCGGTGAAATACCCAAAAACGATGCTCAACGCCACACCTTCTAAAAAAAATTTGTCTTTTTGATGCTTGGTCAGCGTCGAAAAGTCTCCTCCTTCTGAGGAAACGCTGTAAACCTGCAATCTCGGCAACAGGTGTAGCCAAGTGTAGCATGTGAAAAGGTAGGTGATCAAGGTGAGAATAAACCCTATGGGAATCAGCTTGTTGGGTTCGTTGAACCAACGTCCACGTTTCGGCATTCCTGTGGCTGCTCCATAGGTTGTCGGAACTGCACCGCCACCTCCGGTATATGAAAGAACCTATGTTCTTGAAAGGAAAACTCCTGAAAAGGAAACTCCTGAGAAGAAAGGCCAAAGGAGCTATCTGCAATACAAGCAAGAAAAAGTTGCCTTTGCAAGAAGAAGAACTTCTGAAATACCACAGGTGCTATCTCGATCACAACCTTTGCATGCAATTCATTAGACCGCCATAATGTCGCAACTATTCCTGGCGCAAGCGGCACATGGTCCAGTGGCTCAGCATTTTGGATTGTAGGCGGTGGCATTCCCACACCCGCTGGCTGCTCTCGCCTTCGCTGTTCAGGACTCCGATCTGCCGGTGTCGCACCATATTGGGAACTCAGATTAGAATCTATCTTTCTTCTGCGTCAGAACACGAGGACACATATTTATAAAGTCCTCTTAGCAACAAGAAAAGCCTTAACTGGGGTAGCGAAAGCTGCGGCACCAGGCGTGTTATTGCCTCCACCGATGTCATCCTGTGGCGTCTGCTGCAGCTCCGGAGGTGCATTCTGCAATTCGGGTGTCCGCGGTGCCGATTCCACTTCATCAACTGGAGGCATCGTGCTAGACAGCGCCAGCTGCACCTACGACCACTGCGCTGCTAGGAGGTGCAGAGTTTTTTAGGCGCTGTAGACAGCCAAGCTAGCAGGCGCTATACCAATTATTCGTAGGCGTCGTCATTTCCATCGCCTTTCAGCAACCCTGTAGGCGGTCGTCTATAACAAACGAGAACTACATCGTATGACTAGATATTTTTGGTGGTAATGCTGAAAATGAATCGGTGGTCTACGTTTGATTAGTTCCGCGGGGTGGGGGAGGAGAGACGACTCTGATACAATTAGGGGTGGGGAGAGAACCCTCACTCTCTGTTCCATGGCTCAGCATCTCTCCGTGACGATCTGAAACAGCACACTCAGAAATGCGCTTTCTCTCCAGTGATCTGCCTCAGAATGTGCATTCAACGCAGTGTGGATCTTGTTGTCAGACTGTCAGTTTGTCTGACCACTCGGCACTAGAGCGCGGGATTTCTTTCAGAAAACAGACGGTCGCATACAGCCCACTTCCGTTAGTGTGGTCAAGCCAAAGGATATGGAGACAACAACTGCCTCCGTCCATAATCATTAAAAACTCTATAACAAGCTGGTACAATATCTCTGTTCATGACAACGCTTCATTCCCTGTTTGTCTATTTCTCTTCGTAAATTTTCTCTTTTTAGTCATTTACCTGAGTACAATAAACGTGAGCTACAACGTAATCAAGCATGTGTACATCATGTTGTGGTCATTCATAACCACTAACCAGTGTTCTCAAAATCAATGTTGCTGTGGTCGTCTTCGATGTTGATGTTTTGACTTCATTGTTGATGACGATGGAGGACATAGAAAGATTGATGAAGAATCAATTCCGATTCTACTGCATTGGTAGTAGTAGTAGTAGTAGTAGTAGTAGTAGTTGCACAGCCATGGGCATGGCCATAGAAAATTGTACATTAAATAACATTGGAATAACCCAAAAAGAAATAATATTGAATGAATGCCGCGCCTATGCGTCCTATGTAATTAGAACTTTTGTCGACTTGTAGTCCAACTTGTTCGTGATGAGTATACCATGAAAAAGATATTCAGTCCATCATTAATTGGATAGCATCGTTGTATCGTCTACGACGATGTATTGTCCACGATTCCACTAGGTCATAAATATACAGAGTCTGTCACATATAAAAATCGAAACAAGAAGACAATTATACTCAACAAGAACGAATTTCTGCACCAGAAGTAGTTGGCGGAGAAGCTGTTGGAGAGGAATTTGTTGACCAGTAGGCTAAGCTTCTCCGCTGATAGCATGCAAGTTTTTTTTACACCGAACTGTGTAGTTGCTCTACTAGCAACTCTTTTGTTGATAACCACTCAAGAAACTAATGCATATGCTAGGGATGAAGAACAACCTATCACCTTGCAGTTGATCCACTTTTTAGGGAAAAAAGTATGAGAGAGAGAGTCTGTCGGAGAGAAAAGTTCCGAAATTGAGCACAACGTGATAGTATACGGAGTATGTCTAGTACTGTGAGTAGTAGTAGTATTAAACCCAATCCAGGGGTACATCCGAAAGTTGCAAGTTGCAGGGGAGGGAGGAGGGATTAGCTTTGTTAAGTGAAGATCAATTGCAGTTTTTGCCTATATGCTGAGGGTGTACTAGTCCTTCTTTACAAGCGCATTTTGGACACTTTCTCTCTACTATGTCCGATGGAATGAATATAATTATGAATGAAAATGTATTAAATGGATAAATATGGACTTCTCAAAATGGACTTCTTCACGATAATGTTATCCCATGATCGAGGAGACGACGAGCCTACATCCATCGGCTTCGGCTCCCATGATGAACAATTCTATACAGTGGTTACTGCAACAAAACACGGCAGCCAAAAAAACCTTCAACATTGACATTCTAAGCGCAAAGGAGCTAGAATTCAAATTGGTCAAGAATACGTTCTCAGAAAACAAACAAATGAGAACGCTTAAACGCTTTATCTCCTACAACCATACTGTTGCTAACACTCACGACCATACCAACTAAATCAACGACAGCTATTAAATCAACAACACTGCTCACATCAACTAGCTAAACTGTGACTCACTATAAACAAAAAAATTGGGAATTCTATCTAGAGCCCTGCCTCGCAAACATGTAAATGCTCCCTCTCTGCGCATCGACGTGTACTATCAAAAAATATTTAAAGTTAGATCTTCAACGAACTTTAGTATGTACAACTAGTTCAGGAGTAGAACAATAGTGTGTTCTCCTCTGTAGTAAAATAGAAGCAGGAGTTTTCAGCCGACGAATAAAAACCTATATTACACGTGGTAAGACTTATAAGGAGATGATGTTCCCACACAAATGACGAAGTAGATTGTCATCAACAATAGGTCTTCTGCGTAAGATATTAAGTAAACTGTCTCCAGATCACTCAGGGAAAATACGTCTACATTATATATCATAACACTTCTCACACATGAAGACTTTTTAAAGTGATCTCCACGTCACAAAGGATTACGTCAGGACGGACCATTTATCGGGAGTCTTAAAAAACATTAAAGTGCATTTTACCTCCAACATCTAAAAATAAAAAGTTTAATTCACCAGCACTTGAGTTTATCATCAGTAACTAGGGCTTTCTCACCGACTACTGAAGTCGTTCCTAATCCTATCAAGCCTAACAGACTACATAAGTCCTTAACACGACGTTCGTGGTAAATTGCTATTCTCATCACGCGACGTCTTCAGGGGTAGGCACGAAGAGTCGGTCGATATCGTATAACGAACTGCTCCGCGATGAGCAGATCGTGCTCACAGTCGAAGAGGACTGCATCTTGCCAACACGCTTTTGGTCGTCTTGTTCGGGGTAGAGGTTAGAGGTGGTTACAGCTTCTGTGGCAATGGTCAGCTACTATATGTCAAATTACATAGGATATTATCGGCAAATCGAACTCCAAAAGACTAAAAAATGTAGATCTTCATCTAGAACTACGATTGTAGATTTGAATTTCTTAAACTCAATTTCAATGACTGAAATTCTCCTCATAATCTCTGTCTTCTTCACGTCGTTCTCAGACAGGGATGCATCTTCAGATGAGGACGAAGCAGAAGATCCACGTCGACTCGGCGACTGGACGACTTGGACGGCTGCACCCGGTTCCGCACCACAAGCTGGACACTCGCGAGAGTTGTCCACTCCATCTGAATCTGACTCAAGGAGAGTACGACCTCCAGCACCTACTACAGCGCCACCAGTAGAGATCGCAGGTACGACAGCTTTTTCTTCTACTTGATATAACTCGCCACTCTCTTCTTAGAGAAGCTCAACAAGGTAATTCATCTCATAAGCTAACTTTATCATCTTCTCAGGATCCAAGAACAAAGGAAACTGAGACAAATATCAATTATAAACAAATGAGTTGTGTCACCTTCTCAGGATGCAAGACGGAACGGAACCGAGAGACACAATCTTCTGCGAAGCAAGATGACTTGAGAATTACTTTGAGACCCTTAATCTTCCATGGCTTTGATCTGTGATATGGTGGCTTCTACTGTCTCTTGACGGACGGAACACATGAGGATCGAGCATGGCGAAGTGGCCATGTCGCGAGTGAGTGACAGTTGCTCGCCTACTCGGACACTGGGTCGGACTTCGACGACGCCAGGTAGGGAAGAAAGCTGTGATAGTTTTTGTATAAGTAGCAATGGCGAGGATGAACGTGTGCCTAATTATGCTTTTTTTGATTCAACAGGAGACGCTTGCCTATCCATTTGCGACTTCACATCATTTTCAAGTGCAGGAAAGATAGATACTCAGACAAAAAGTAATTCAAATAAGTATACCCTGCCCCCATGATCCAAGTCCGTTTTCAATGTCCCCTCAGCGTACACATTGCGGCAGAGATACTCGAGTGCCCGCTTCTTCATGACATAGCGGTAGTTGCGGCGATGCAGTTCGTTGAAGAGTTTCGCGTGATTCGTCAACACATCAGCAAGCAACTCATGACATCCGAGGCCACTAGCCAACTGCGTCACGATCGGACCACGACCACCTGTTGTGTGTTGAAGCTATAAGGAAGCTTAGACAGTTTGTTAGTGAGTATTAGGTACGCCTGTGTTGAGTCGAAAGAATGAAATTTCGATAAAAATGTATCTTGATAAAGGAACATCTGTCTGGGATCATCCTTATCTAATATCATTCTCTTAGAATAACATACCGTGCAGTCTTGCACCAACTTCGATCAGGCAAGGGCCATCCTTAGTCATAATGGCTTCTCCGTGACTGGCACCATATCGAATTCCGAGAGCATCCAGGCATTGCCACATGTAGCGGACTGGGATTAGAGTAGGTCCAGTCAGTTCGAAAAATCATCTAGGACATCCCAGTACCCCTCCTTTTTTATCCGTAGATTCCCAAGTCAACATTTCCAAGTCAACTCAATCGACACCGCAATCCTTCCATAACAGTTGATCTTGCACCTCGCCTTCACTCTCGATGCATTCTGCAAGCTCGTAGGCGATGGAGTTCGTGCTTTTGTCCAATATCTTCTTGTACCGCCAGACAGCGCCTAAAACATGTCGACCCTCGAAACTGGTGCTGTCCACGACGTATTCAGTGCCCTCTAGGAATTCCTGAGCCAACAGCTTTTCGTTGCAAGCGCCGTTGCAGTTTACCTGGGCATAGAGAGACAAGAGTTGTAGGTAGTGATCGTAAAAAAATGGATCGCTCACCAATTGAAAGACACACTTCCTCCTTTCTTCAATCCTCTTCTTCGACATCTGTAACCTCAGCAATGGTTCAAGTCCCTGGTGGTGCCAGACGACGTGGGCAGAGTCTACAACAGCTACATATCCCACGACCTAACGATATGCCGGACGATGAGGAATCGTGTTTTTCCTGCGTTACCAATTGAGAAAATGGAGTTTTCCTGCTTTACCCATTGAAAGACACATTTCCTAATATACTCATTTCCGTAAAAAATTGATGCTTACCTTCGCCAACTCTTCCCCAAATGCCTTCTCGACGTCCTCCGCTTTGTTGCACCAGTACACCCCATCCGTCCCTCCACTGCATGCTGGCTTCACGATAATAGGCCATCTCCCAAAGTTCGCCTTCTGCTGCCACCAAGATTAGAGAAGTGTGGCTGAGTCCGTCCCTTCCTATCTCTGTAGGCAGGTTTTCCCCTCTATTGTTTCTGTGGTTCTTCGACGGAACCGAGATGCTGAGAAAAACCCCTCTATTGATTCTATAGGAAAACGGTATCCAGATCCTGAGAGAGATGGATATGGGAAAAGCCATCTAAGGCAAAAGACCTCTATTCTCTGTTCAGAAAGATGGATAAAAGCTGACCATAATCAAGCACTTCTGCCACCGAGTCCGAATAGATTTGTCTCACTGCTCGCAAACCACATTCTCGTACCCTCTCCTGCATGGCGTACTTGTGTCGACGCCACTCCTTCGTTTCAGCGTCGTTGGCATTTTTCAATCCGAGGAACGCGCTCATTTCTTCCGCGAGAAGGACGCCGGGTTCACCTGCGGGAGTATGATCAGTGATCGTAGTTGCAAGATACGTGAAGCAATTATGTTGTAGGATCCCGGAAACGGAGAAAGAGAAACTCTAAACACACAAGGATGACCACTGTAGAACAATCTATCAAGAAATTCGAGTTTCATCTTGCAGATCCCTAAATCACACAGAAATACTTCCGGCCACCACACACTTGACCGGGTATTTCGCGGTGATCTTTCCACACGTTTTAGCCACATCCCCATCCTCGTGCAAGAAACATTCCTCAAAGCACGCTGGTTCCAGCTGCCGTAGCCAAAACGGCGCCAACTCCAGTGAACTCTGTACCGCTATGAGACGCGCAGAACAATGCAACAGCTCGCGAACAAGCTCACGTCCAGTCGAATAAGGATCGACGACCACGATGACCTCCTTGGAAGTAGACCCAGCTCGAAAAGAAGCTGAAGCACTGGCGGAGGACGAAGAATTAGAGCTGTCCGTAATTCATCTTTCAAGTGCATCCTTGAAAAGTACAACTATGGGAGAGTATTCCCTTGGGATAGAGAGTATTATCCCCTTAGGTCGTGGATACTCCTCCATACGTTTCAAGGATAGTACGCCCAAAGATGTATTAGCTACTACAGCCTTAAAAGAAGAGGAAGAAGAGGGAGTGGCTGTTGTACTGTTGTTGGTGTTGTCTTCTGCTCGACCTTCCTCTTGAGCAGTCGTCGAGGGAAGGAGAACGGGAGTTGTCTCCAACGTATTCAGCAGGTAGGATGAAGACTCCATCTTGTTCGTAGTTTTCTGCTGTACTAGCCCAGTACTTCTAAATGTTGTGCGTAGTACTAATCAGTAGTTTTTACATAAAAAAAGGAAAATCAAGTACGGTTTGGATTACTCAGATAGCTTCATCCACGACAAATCAAATAGAAATTCGATGCGTCGTAACCCTAAAGTCTTATTGGGATGGGAGATGAAAGACTCGCTTTCTTTTCTAGAGTAGATTAGCATCCCTCCATCTCATCTCGTAAATGTGACATCTCTAGTCTTTCCTCCCCTTGCCTTCATATCCCTTCGACGCACGACGCGGAACTCCAATCTTCGAGTTCCGAAGTGGGATGCTTAAGTGCTCTTTGTCTTGTGGGGAACAAACGGGACAAAACATGGCGATGGTGGTGACATCGGTCGTTTCGGAATACCTACCTAGTCGAAATGGTTTTTTCTCCTCAGGACCGCAGTTGAATCCGAATGCAACAACATTCGCGGGAAAATACGGTTGAACAAAAATGCAACTATGGGAATAAAAAAAAATAGTATGTTGAGCGTCAGGGTGTGATCGTATATGAAGCAGCGCCAAAAGAAAAAGAAACGATGATTGATGATCGTCGTGAATTAGAATGCAAACCATAGAAATAAATGCTGAACCTCCATCACGAATAGAAGATCAGCGAAAAAACATTCCAAAAGCCTCCCAGAGCAGTTACAGCCTCTACCTATTTTCCACGAGTATAATAAGGCTTCGCAATCGCGTCTACATCCCTGATAAATTGTTCATCCGGGAGTGTCGTCCCCTCTCCGTATTTCTTTTCGACTAGAAAGTCAACCAGATCTAGCAGAGGCTCTAGAGTTCCCGTGCGGGATTCCAATTCCGGACATTAGAAGGATGTAGCACATTATCTGTACAACTCGAGAAAACAAAACCAACATCATGGCCAGGCATAATCTTAATAATGGGGAAGTAGTTGTAAAACATGTTTGTATCCCTAAAAGAAAAAGAAACATTCACATTCTTGAACACAGTAAGAGTAAGACCAAGACGACAAAGCAACAACTACTTACAGTTACTGCGACTGTGGCAACTACGTACTTACAGTTACTCCGAGTCCGACTGTCTGCAGAGAGATAAGATGCCATAATCAAGTTCATCGGATAAGATGTTGTACAGGAAGTAGCGCGTCCTTATTTTCCACTCGCTTTCCGGTCGGCCAAAATAACCCGCGTCACGCAAAAGGATCGGAAAAAGGGATAAAAATCTGTCTTAGAGGGGAAAAAAGTGGGGCAAAAAAAATTTTCTCCTTCTCTCCTTATCTTCACATAACGTGAGGTGTTCCCCAAAGAAAGAACAAGATACGAGACTATGCTAAGTGCGCCGGACGAAAAGGAAATTCACAGTCCCCATAACTTTGGCATTTATCACGAAGACTGCGATCGTTTTCGAGGTCTGCGGCGAGCAAGGCGATCGGCGGCAAACCTTTTGAAGAGAAACGCTTCTGAGGGAAAAGGTTGTCGACAACGCAATGGAGGATTTCTGCTAGTCTTATGGAGGAGCAATTAGACGAATAAGCAGGACATTGTTGAGCAGTGGCACTTTGAGACACCCCAGAACCTTGGTGTCGAGGCAAAATCGAGCCTTGACTAGCAGTTCGTCCTTGTGGTCGTTTATTTCCCCCATCTGCAAAGTCAAGCTCAGGATCCGAGAGGAGGTCGAAACCTGCCTCACCACCATCCTCAGAAGGAGACTGCTCTTCTTGTTTGACAAAGGTGTCTTTTTCTTCTCTCTTCACCATGATCTTGCTCGAGGGCCTTCCACTTTCACGCTGCTGCGAAGACATGTCAGCATAATGAAAGCGGAAAGAGGATAAGGGATATTGGTGTATGGGCATCCTAGTGCAACTACAAACAAGAAGATTGGCAACTACAACTGGGACTAAGAAACGATGATCAACATCGCTATAGCCTCCTGAGTGTACCTCTCCTATAAAGTAGACTACTAAGTCGATTACATCGAAAACCATCCATAAAAAGATTTACACCAAGAAGCTTCCTCTTGTCTCCGGCGTTTAGGATTTGGAGAGGATTCAGCTTCCTTTTTCACATTGACCCGACACTCAGGCGATGGCTCCGGAGAAGGGAAAACTTCTATCACTTCAACAGCCGGCCTTCTCCCTTCCCCTCCTCCATCACGCCTAGCTGTGCCCTTGTTGTCATTTGGTTCATTCTTGACCACGGATTTCTTGTACCTATGCTCCGGATTCCCGACATCCGGAGAGTCGGGTACACTAGAGTCATCCGCGTCATTTTTAGCTTCTTTGTCGCTGTCCTTTTCACCCAGCTCCTCGGGAAAAATGTCGCGAAAAAGTATCTCCTTCGCTGCGGTGATCTCTGCGTTCCGCAAATTCAGCTCGTAGAGGTAGGCGAAATATGAAAGCCATAGTAAATTGTAATTGATTCTTAGCTATGATGATGATCTCCTTGACCTTGTAGGACGAATTTTTGTAGTAATAGTGCCACGTTTGTACCGCGTCTAGCTCTAGAAGAAGCTCAACAACAAAATTGTCGTTCTTAAATAGCAACCCAATTGCACCCTGTGGATCACTTCCAGCTTGCTCACGCACTTCAACTCGTAGACGACTCGTGGGGAGCGAGAAGCAGACTTTGGCTGTCCTTGATCAGCAACATCATCCTCAGCGACTTCGCCGCTTCTTTCTCCCCTGACATCCTCCTGCTCTAACGGTAAGGACCACGAACGATGAAGATTTTGTGTATAATCGTCGTCCTTTCGATGACGCCTATGATACTGTTGCACAATACTAGTACAAGAATCATACTCTCCTCCACTTCCAGCAGAAGTACCACCGGCAACTATATCGAGATATCCTTGAAGGACTCTACCGGTAATTCCGCGGTCGGCCCAACGGTCGGCTCCTCGCTCTCGTAGTTCTCGTCGGTCCATAATATCGAGATATTTCTCAAATTCTGCTGTGTCCCTTGTGATGGGGGTTAGAGCAGATAATGATGATAGGCATAGGAGAGGCTGCGACCACTCTTAGTTAGTATATCCGTAATGATCCGGTGTCAAGTTACTACAGTAGTAAATACGAATATCATTCCAAATCAACTTACTACAGTAGTAAACATGAATAAATATCAACATCGCAATACAGTGCCTCGCAGTAGAGACCGGTAATACCAACTTTCCGACCATAAGAAAGGAAGCGAAAAAAGCCGCTGAGTGCATTCTTCCAATTGCTCTTGGGATAACCAGGAAAACTTCGTGATCTGGCTCAGCTTATGCACCAACCCAGATGTCAGAGAGCAGTATTTAGTTGCCACCCTGAGGATGTCAGGTGCTAGCATCTGCGTTTCGCCTGATATTTTCGAAGACACCGGAGTCCCTTCTTCTTCTTGATTCTCCCTAGTTGTAGATTCTATGCTCTGTTGTTGAAGGTCTTGATCTTCTTTTTTAATCACGGCGATCGTTTGCTTCACAGAGCTTGAGCTAGTGTTATTTCCAGCAGCACTGCCTTGAATGCGGACATCAGTCTTTGACACGACAGACGCGACACCTGGCCGCGAAGAAACATTTTGCTTCCCTTTTCGGACTCCTTTGTTGGTTAGAAGTCTTTTCAGTTGGTCTACCACCAAATGAACTTTGCAAACGAAAATGCAAGTGGATTCCGTTTGACGTCTTCTAAAATCTTCATCACTCAACTATTATCAATTTCCTAATCGTATAATTACTCATAGAGTAGTATTGAAAGTTGTTCCCCTTGACGTATGAGTACATGCCCAGAAGGCGGGCCCATCAAGGGCCCGCTGCGCTGGGCATAGGTTAACAACTAGACAGGTTGACTACTAAGAGACAGAAAGACAAACGAAAAAAGTCGCCAAGTCTGCTCGCCAAGGCTGGGAAGCTGGCCCCCACTGTGGCGAGGCTAGTGAGGAGGTTACCGCTATGGCTACTGCCTTGGCCAACTTGCTTGCTAGGGGCAAGCCAATGGGCGCCAAGGCTGGCCCGCTGAGCGTCATGGAGTCCATGAGAAGGCCACGCTTGGACATATCAAGGCACAGAGGTCGGGCCCTTTTGAGTGTGATCATGTCCAGGAGAATCCTAAAGCATAGCAGACCCATGGGATGGCAAAAGGCTGACACTGGCGAGCGTCGTGGGCGAGGCCCATGAGAAAGCCACGCTTGGGCATATCTATGCGCAGAGCCAGAAGCTGGGCCCCAACCTTCAGGCGCGGGGATGTGTCTAGGAGGTTGGCTGTTTCATGGACATGACGCAAGACGCCCACCACGGTCCGCGCCTCAGACATGCAATGGCCCACAGTTATCACTCTCACACACAAGCACCGACGTCCTCAGCCTTCAGCCTTCACCGACGGAGATGCATGCGCCTGGCCTTCTCATGGACATGAGGACGCCCGCCAGGGTCCACCCTTATCTACTTTCTCACAGACATCGACCTCCTCAACGGCTTCGACTTTCACAGGCAAATCTGTATACCTTTGGCCTTCTCATGGATATGATGACGCTCACCAGGGCCCACCCTTCAGACACGCAAGTGCTCATGGCTATCATTCTCACAGCCATCGACATCCTCAACGGCTTCGACTTTCAAACACAGAGATGTACATCTTTGGCCCTCTCATTGATATGATGATGCTCACCAGGGTCCACCCTTCAGACATGCAAGTCCTCACGGCTATCATTCTCACAGACATCGACATCCTCAACGGCTTCGACTTTCATACACAGAGATGTATATCTTTGGCCTTCTCATGGATATGATGATGCTCACCAGGGTCCACCCTTCAGACATGCAAGTCCTCACGGCTATCATTCTCACAGACATCAGCTTCAACATCCTCAGCGGCTTCGACTTGCGCACGCAAATTTGCACACCTTTGGCCCTCTCATGGATATGATGATGCTCACCAGGGTCCACCCTTCAGACATGCAAGTCCTCACGGCTATCATTCTCACAGCCATCGACATCCGCAACGGCTGCGACTTTGAAGCGCCGAGATGTATGTCCTTGGCCTTCTCGCGAATCAATATGATCACGCTCGTCAGCCTCTGCCTTTTCAAGTGCTCACCCTCTCCCTTACAATTCTCCCGCTTTTGTGCTGGTTAGGAGTATACTGGTCAACCATCTCCAAGGGCTGCCGCGCGCTCCTGTGCCGTGGTCGATTGCTGTGCGTGGAAGGTAGTCGCGGAAGGGGAGCGAGCTAACTTTTTTCCAAAAACTTCAGGGAGGTCGTTCAGTTTTCTCTGTATTTGAATGACCTCCCTGAAGTTTTTGAAAAAAAGGAAAGGCGTTGGGTGATATATGACAAGGGTAGCGGTTGGAAGTTCGTTGGGGCGATTCGCTAGGGGTGGGCGCGTAGTGTCTTGCTGCAGATGTGGCTGGTGTACGTGAGTAGCCTACAAACTAACAGCCGCGAACACGTTAGCACGCTCTTGACACTTTTGAACTCGTAGTACTAGCAAGGTCCTTAAGGAGCCGCTGTTATTAGCCCAAGTTTATAACAGCTTGCCCTTAAGGGTCCTCCTTAAGGGAATTTTTTTCCTCTTAAGGAAAGTTATAATAACTTTTTATAATAAAAATTCCTTAAGGAAACTGATTTCCTTAAGGAAGCGCCTTAAGGAAGCTCCTTAAGGGAGCTCCTTAAGAGATTTCTGGGAATTGCTAATACTATAAATACTAATATTGACTAATATTGACGCATCAAGCCATTACATCCGCTCCTGCTTCGATGTAAAGTCGGTGCTGATTTCCTAATCGTAATTACTCATAGAAGAGTCTCTAAATGTAACATTCACTGTCAACAACTTCAACCCTGTTAACTTGAACCCTGCCATAACTTCTTCCTTGCATTCGCTTTCTTGTTCTGACCCACTTTTAGTTCCATCGCCTCTAGTGCCTCCCTTTCGGCAAGCATCTTGTACCATATCTCTTCCAATCCGTAGGCTTGGACGAAGGCCTCAGTTTCTGCGTCAAAATCCGATGTGGCACCACCCGATAACGCATGCTCTAAAATCTGCAACTTCTGTCCGCGGGATAGTTTGTACTCGAAATAAGCTGGAATCGCAGTGCCGGTTATCTCCGCTACCGACTCGAACGTATTCCCTTCTTCCGCAGACTTCAGCGCAACGTCAATACGCCGACCAGCAGGTCGAACTTGTTTCCTTTTGAAAAAGTGCTCGACGCGTTGCTCTAGCTCGATCTCCGGTAAATGACGACAGAGAACAGTTACTGGTACCTCCTCCGATTTAAGTACTCGAATTTTTTGCGCGTCTTCAAAGATTGCGTCCATCCTTTCACCGCGTTCACCAGTACCATAAAAATAGTGGACATTAGACTAGCATAAATCGGACTTGTTCATCGAGAAAAGTACCACAAAAGTAGTGGACATTAGACTAGAATACATCGGACTTGTTCATCGAGAAAAGTACCACAAAAGTAGTAGACATTAGAGAACCAGATACGGAGACTTTCTGATCAAGACAGCACATCCATATCGTTATTGACATTTTTGAAATGCTTTGCTTAGACCACTGTGCAATCAGAATCACCACGACCGTCAAGAGAGCATTGACTTAAGTCGATTGTACGCTGATTAACAAATCTCCAAATCATAACCAAAGTTGCCTCATCATCTGCTAGTTGTGTTTCGGGCTCTAAAGTCCTTCCATGCTCAATGACGTGGCACTTCGCGCACAATGTCTCCAAGTCGAGAAAGGGCAGAAAGCTTAGAGGACGACGTGATTCACGACGTAGAAGTTATCAGAAAAGATCGATAGAACAAGCAGAAGGATATCAATTACAAAAATCATACTAGAATCTCTTCCACTCTTAAATACGGGTTTCTCCCAGCGTGGTGTAAGAGGGTCAACCGCTCCGACGCTCTGGTTGCGGCGACATACATTTCATTCGGACACACGCTCTGGTTTTTGTGGCTCTTATTGATGAACTTGAAATAAGAAGCGTCGAAACCAAATACCTGAATTTGAAAAAAAGTGTGCTGTTGGTGGAGACGAGAACGTTCAGCTTACAAGGAAGTCAGCTATAGAAGCACTGTCCTCGGATTAGACTTAGAGTCACTCCAAATCATCAAACTATGCTTGAAGATATACTTACCATCACTACTTTCCTTTCTAACCCTTTCGCTTTATGAAAGGTCGAAAAGACTAGTTTTCCCCTGGCCACGTCCTCGTCAATCCTTTCGTCGTCGTGGTTTGGTATGTAGACGTTGATACTATCCCTCGTTTCGGGTCTGGTACCTTTTAGAAGATCACGATGCTAATAAGCTACTAGAGACCTCCACACACTGAAGAATGAATCCGCTACTGCTCTGTCTTAGACGACACCACTTGGATCTCGTGAAACGAGATCTGAGTCCACGTGCGCGTAGAAGTACTCCTGGAAAGAACCATAACCAAAACCGTTCTCCATAACTTTATCAGGTTTTCCAGTTTGCACACGGGGCTTGCATTCTTGCCCTGCTTTATACTCGGAGCCAGTATAAAGATGTCGCTAGGATTGTACTCACGGAGGTAAGCAAGCAACTCGTTAAACGGGTCGGTATCAAAGCAGTTGCACCGCAGGTAGCGTGGGAGTAAAATGTTAGAGACGACTTCAGACAATTATCGGATTAAGAATCCGATAAATGTCTTTGATTTATTCTAGCCCATCAGAAGCGCATGAGACTAGATAAGATGTCCCTCTGAGAAAACAAGAGACAATGTCAAATTTATGGGCTTCTTAACTCCTGTACTTCTAACGCCGACTAGCCGGGTTGGATCCTCAGGCTTGTTTTTCAGCATGCAGTCATTCACGAAGGTCGCGATCTCAGTGCTGCACCGAAAAGTTTGCGACAACCTTAGTCGTGCCCATGATACGCTAGTCTTGGAGGTGGTTTTCTCCTGTGCTTCGACTTGCCCTTCCACCTCTGTATCTCTGATATTATCGCAATCATCTCTGATACTTTTATTGCTCTTTGAGACGGTAAAAATATTATCTGTTTTCACCTTGAAGGCCTGAAAGATTCTGGGTGCAAATTCGATGAAACGCTGGTCGGCGTAGTTGAAGGCGTATACGCTCTGGTTCCTGTCACCAACGACCATTAGCGCTCACCTTGATCCATCCCTAAACCCTAAATCCTGCTTCCCTTTTTC
Organism: Amoebophrya sp. A25; assembly: GCA_905178165.1. Lineage (NCBI taxonomy): Eukaryota > Dinophyceae > Syndiniales > Amoebophryaceae > Amoebophrya > Amoebophrya sp. A25. The sequence continues at coordinate 88,893 of CAJINU010000025.1, read as the reverse complement.
CCTTGAACGGCCAGTCCTGCTTCACCTCGGCCATTCCTGCTTCCCTTTTTTCCTTGAGGGGCCTCTTCAGGATGCTTCCGGAGATGGATTAGGATGAGCCTTAAGACCACTAGCTGAGGCAGGGAACCACTGTCGTGTAAAATTTTACACACAAGCTCGTAATACGTCTTTGTCAGATCTTGGGCTTCGTCAACGATGACGAGACAAAAGCGAAATGGGGCTCTATTTTGACCTAGACCTTGTCCGCTTAGAAAGCCAGTCTGAATAGAGGAGGACGATGCCAGGTTTGCAAACTGAGACTCTCTTTTTGTAGGTGCTGGTGGAGGAACAGCAAATTGCGACGTCCGTGCAGGAGTATGATGAGGTGTCGGCGACACACACGGCTGATGACTACTGCCAGTCGCCTCTGTGGTTCGTCCAAACAACGAAGCAATCAGAGGCTTATTGGCTGAAATATTCGAGCCTGACGAAGGAACGATCGGCGGCGTCATGCCACCAAAGCCGGAAAAACATGCAGATCCGCTATGCAAATTTCGACTGTTGTCAGCCTGAGTCCACGTAGCCCCTGGATTCACTTGAGAGCAAAAGCCTGTATTCATTATGGAAGGTTGAGAACCCAAGCCTGGGTTTACTCGACCAGCGTTTACTGCACCAGCTTGCGAACCAAACATCAAGCCTGTAGTATTTGTTACACCAGGAGGACCAGCTTGAGAACCAAAGCCTGATGTATGTGTAAAAGCACCAAACTGCTGACCTGAGCTCTGTGTACCGAAACCTGAACCCTGTGACATTCCGAAACCAAAACCAACATGACCACCGTTCCCAAAGCCAGGTGGATTGAATGCTTGTGACGATGTTGTGGTGGCTGCACTGCCTCCAGCTCCAGGAGCTACTTGCAATATCTTTGCTTGCACTGATGTTGATGCACAACTCCCGGCATGAAGATTATATGGAGCAAACGCAAACTGTCCACCAAATGTGCCCCCAAATCCACCCCCTGCCGCATGCTCTCCAGTTGCTCCACTAAGATTCCCTCCAGCCGAACCTCCAAACGCTATAGGTCCGAGGTTTCCCAAGGAGGACCCTCCAAAGGTTCTTGTAGATGTAGCACTAGAGGACACGACTGCGCCGGAAGTTAACGCTAGTTTTTGACTATGCCTGGTTGAGTGAGTTGGTTGCTCTTTGGTTTCCCCTTGATCTGTATCCCCTTCAAATGGAGGGGGACATTACTCAGCATAGTTCACATGGGATAGTGATACACTAGCCGTAAAGAAGGAGACCCAAAAGTTGGAAATGGACTACCAAACCCAAAGGCTGGCACAGAGGCAGATTGTGGAGCTGTAGACGGTGAAGCTGCGAATCCAGTTGTAGACTTAGGTCGCATCCTATCCAGCATTTTGCACACATTAACGCCAGTCAGTCACTATCTATCTGTGATAAATGGTGAATAAAAGTCGCTGTCGTTTTTATTTTTCCCCTTGATTGACTCCTTTTCCTGTAGGTACCTCCTCCAACAAAAAAGTTCTTGATTTCCCCAATCCTTCGTAGTGCGACGGCGTACGTCACTCAGGAAGAAAATAGTGCTGGTGGAATCTACCCTCTGTACGTGTTCTGCCACTTCGTCCTCATATCAAAAAATAGTGACTGCTTAACCAGAGCCTTAAGCATGTCGGTGTCCTGGTAGCATTTCTGATCATAGTAGCGAACACAGAAACTGTGAAAGCTATGACACTCAATCGTGTCTCGAAGGCCCAACTGTTCGATTTTTTTTCTGGTTTCCAGCTTTAGGCTCGCATTGTAAGTCAACAGCACCACTTTGCCACGCGACAGTAGTTGAGACTCGCCACAAGACTGCTTGCGCCCAACTTAAAAGTACTAGTTTTTCTCACACTATCCGTGGTTGAGTTGTCAGTTGCCCTTGTCCTGTCTCCCTTAGGCTCTTTCCCCTTTAAGAAGTCAAAGGATGGGACTCCACTCGACAGCCTAGTCCAATTGGGATGAGGAGCCCTGTCTAGAAACGAAGAAAAACAATCAAGCAAATGGTACGATACATAGATAGTGAAAATTATGTTGTATGGTTTGAGATGAGAGACTACTCTAGTAGAAAAAAAACTAGCCTTAAGCAAGTTCCTTCGCCAAGTGCAACACGCAGGTCGTTTTTCCACTTCCGGCAACACTATCCACGACAACGTTTTGCCCCTGTAAAACAGCTTCCGTCACAGCTTGCTGCTCAACGGATGCCGAAGGCAAGGTGTAGGCGGCCATTGTTGTTGCTTGTGTTGTGGGTAGGGACTCTACTATCAGGTGGGTACCGGTACGAACTATAAAAAAATACGAAATCAATAACCGAGGAAGAATATCAAAGCCACAATTTTGGATTCAATTGTTCTCAAAGGAAAGAAGAATTAGCTTTTCAAGTTTTTCCAATATCTTCTCAGATCATAGTGGAGAAACTCAAACCATAGTGGAGAATCAAAACGAGGTTATCTGTGGTCTCTTTTGAAGATGTAGTCCGTGTCGGTGTCCGTCTTCATTTCAATATAACACGAAGGTACTACATACAACTTATGTTCAGTTCTAGATTTTTTTTCAATCTGACACCAAAGTTGAAGGTCCTGACTTAGAAGATGCAGGTGCAAAATGAGTTGAAGATACTGCCTTGCAAAAATGAGAGAACAACCGATAGAAGATAGGTCGTGCTTTTTCCTAGTACCGATAGAAGAAAGGTCGTACTTTTTTCTTTCGTTTTCTCTTCCTTTCCCTTTATGTATTTCTCTTTCAGAACGTGACTTCGAGAAGAGGTTCAAGGTTCAAGGCCCGCGAACTTGTGGCCAGGCCACGTTGTCGGGACGAAACAGGCTCGAGTAGAGCCAGAAAAGATCCTTCCCATATTCTTACATCGTAATCCATCAAAGAGACCGAAGCCGAACGCATACGCATACACTTTGTCTTGTCTTTCCTTCATAATTATCTTGTCAGGATCTTATGCTTCCTTTTTCAGTAGGATAGCAGGTTTTGATTGAATAATTTTTGTATTCACCCTGCTCGTAGCCTGTAGAACCTTCTACAGCGTGATGCTCGCTTAGCGGCCTCCACATCATTTCTTCACAACTGCAATCTAGTGGGCAATTCACTACACACGCCGGTCAGCACATATCGTTCACATTTACTCAACATATCACGTGATTCATTTTTTGCTGGATTACTTGTGATTAGAGTCTCTTGGGAAACAACTATCTATTCTGCACACAAGAAGAAGGCTATTCTTTATAGCCAACTACGAAAAAACCCGAAGAGCTCAAGTAGAAGAGGAGGATCGTAGTTGCTCTGGACCCCATTGAACAATGATGATGGCAGTTTAATAACGTTACATGACGTAAGTGATCTCTCAATCGTCTTGTTGAGGACAATCATTTCTTCATTTTCTTCGCTGCTCCTGGTGATCCGCCAGACGCCGGTCGCTTCAGACTCGATCCGCCACTCTTCAAGGAATCCGAGCTCTTCTTGAATGCCGACAAATTGCGCTCTTGTGCCTGCTTGTCTTAGACATCTTGAGCTATTTTGGTAGAAGAAGTCGTTTAGTTTTGCTCCCTTGACGAAAAGCAAATGTAACAACGGAGCTCCAAGATTTGAATCAATAAGGAGAACAAAATGTTTATAGAAACCAGCCTTAATTATGCTCCACAATCGGTTTGGGATAGTCTTTGCCAATGACACACTTAGCCTGCACTTGCGCCAGTTGCGGGGCTTCCCATGGTCGGTGGATAAACTTAGACGGGAAATTTTTCAGCTCGGGGACCCAGTAGCGGATAAAGTCTCCCGTCGGTTCCGCGTTGAGGGCACTGTCCTTACCAGGTGCTGGATGATACACGCGGAAAAACGGCACGGTTTTAGAGCTTGATAAGTAGCGTAAATGGGGAGCTTCCTATTTCTTCTATCGCAGTCTCTATCTTCTATAGGATAGGTTAGGTTAGTCATAGTTTAGTTTATGGATCCTGCGCAATGAGCCCCCACCCAGTCACCTAGAGAGCTTCCTATTTCTTCCATTATAATCTGTACCCCCTACGTGTTCTCATGCATGATCTCCTGGAGGACTTCGTATTCCTTACATGCTTGCATGCATGCATAATTAACTATCTAATACAAGTCAGATTGTAGTTTAGAAAGCTAGTACCTGCTTAGTATGCTGCTTACTTGTAGAATACAAACCTCTGTCATGTCATAATCGAGAATGGTGCGACACCCGCAAGCCAGAGCCAATTTCCGTTGTTCAACGCCCAATCTGCATCGATCAGGTAATAATCAAAGACGTCGCGACCATGCATCCAATGCTGGAAATGTTAGCAAGAAGCCTAATTCGTTTGTGCCATGTCTTCGAGTCTATAATTGGGTTGTACATTCGATTGTGATTCGCTTGTGCAACGCCTTCTAGTCTATGTCTTGGGTTGTACATTCGGTTGTGACTAGTTTCGTTTGTGCAACGTCTTCTAGTCTATTCTCTTGTACATTCGATTCTGAGCACTTCTTGTAGAAATGTTGTGTAGGCGAGAAGTATCTGACCATCGTCTTCTATCACACCTTTAAAATAACCGGCAAGTATCTGACCTACTTCATCTACTTCTATCACAACCTTACAAGTAACTGCAAGGAAGGACATCAATGACAAAGTAAATATGTTGTGTAGGCAAGAAGTATCTGACCTACTTCATCAGCATCATCATCATCATCATCATCGTGTCCCAATTAGTTCTACTTCTATCGCGACCTTACAACTTTAAGTGCAGCAAGGAACATCAATGACAAAGACAATGGATTTCACAAGGATTGCTAACTGATGAATCAACGAAATGACGTTGGAATCAAACTGCGAAAGCCATGTGCCAGAGTCATAATAGAGGTCCCCCCTGGTCAGGAAACAGCTTACCGCATGGCGACCCAAATGGTGCATCCATCCAGTCGACCTCAACTGTCGCATCAGGGCATCAATGTACGGATATCCGGTCTTGCCTTCTTCCCAGGCTTTCAAGGTCTTAGAATTTCTAAGTAGAAGACGAGCTTGCACGAAGATGAGCTTGCATACTTTTGGTCATCTACTTTTACAGAAAACAAAATAGATGTACTTGTACTTTTACAGAAAACAAAGAAGATGCTACCTTCTTCAGTAATTGTTTGAGCAGAAGCTTGTTTCCACCTTCTGACTTCGACTCGTTTCCACCTTCTGAATCTTCTGTACTGGGGAAGCTCTTCTTACCTTGACTTGTGTCCACCTTCTCAAATCATCTATGCTTCGAGCAGGACTGTTGTTGAAAAAAACAAAAACAGTTTCAAACATCATAAGTTTCTTGCTATCTTTGGCATCCCAGGCAATGTCCTTGCACATCATATTCCCACTCGCCTGATCCCAATTGGGCACGGTAACCGACAAAACGTAAAACATCTCACGAAAATAGAGCTGGCCACGTATTAGACGAAGTGAATATTCTATTGGTGATGGTGATCGATCAGGGGGGGTTACTTTACTTTAGTAGCACGAGTAGTAGGAGTCAACTATATTTTTCATCTATCTGTAGGTACAGATCTTGATAACAAATGTATCTGCAACATTGTTCGCACAAGAGTATGTTCTTTATAGCAATACAGTACGAAACTATTTCCCATTAGCCTTCGGCCTTAAATGCAAGCTCATTGGTGGCTTTGCGTGCTGTCCTTTTCGCTTAGCGTAACAATCATTCACCGCGTGCCAGAATTGACGTACTGACAGCGCACCGAATTTCATGTACGCAGACAATCCTGTGGTCGCTTGTTTTAGAAATAACCCAAATCTCCTCCATCTTGGGAATAGTTTTCATCTTGGACCTGTTCTCCTCCTCATACATAATGGAAAACATAAACAGTTCCTCCAAGATGTGCTATCTGAAGATGGACCATTAGGGTAAGCCTTAATGGCTGATGCCATTTGTCCACCCCAGGAGATGAACCAGCTCGTCCTCCGTTAGTGCTGCTGGTCTTCGGTTTTTCGAATTTGGAAATGTAGTCCACGTCTTTGCAACAAGCTGCTAGGCGTTTCAGGGCCTCCCTCTCGCCTCCCGGAAACTCCTTCTCGCGTAGAATCTTAGAAATGTTGTGATTATGATTACGTTTATATCTATTATTAAGCTATAATTTTTCATCTTTCTAAGGTGCAAAAACTGTAACGCGCGCGCGCGCGTTACGCGCGCGGGTTACGCGCGCGCGCGCGTTACGCGCGCGCGTTGTAACGCGTTACGCGCGCGCGCGTTACGCGCGAAATAAGGCGCGCGCGTTACATGCGCGCGGCGCGCGCGCGTAACGCGCGCGTAACGCGCGCGTAACGCGCGCGCGGGGGGGG